>JAZKJV010002480.1:0-31725 GCA_037367405.1 Ottelia alismoides | reverse complement strand
TCTGCATGGTGCAGCATTTCATGCCAGCCGAAGCTCACGAGCGACACGTAGAGCCGACGCCGGGCGCCCCGCGCTCCCTTCCGCCACCTGTACTGCTCCTGCTGCCGCTCTGCGCTTTGCTTATGCCGTACGCAGCCTGCGCTACCTGGTCGAGGACCGTTGGCCCGCCGCGGAGCAGCCGCCCAGCGTCTTGACGGAGGAGCAAGTGGTGGGCGCGTCCCTCGAGGGCATCATCAGGTGTGGGAGGGTGCAGCAGGATACAACACACAGGCAGCGCAAAACGCCAGCGCCATCACCGTATCCACGGCCATGTTGGCATGCATATTGCAGCGCCGGAGCAGCCTGCTGTGGGGGCCAACGATGTACGGCAGGAGCAAGGAACAGGTTCTAGAGACACGGCATGTACGGCATGGCATGGACCTGCTGATGCGGTTGGTTGCGCTGTCGAACGGCGCGGCACGTAGGGCCAGCTGTCCCTATACCAAGGGGCCGGCTTCTGGCCACATACGGTAGACACCGCGCCGGTGGGTGCAGCGCGGCACGTGTGTGAGCAGCTGGCACAGGTAGCGCTTCTCCTTCAGGTGTTAAAGACCTGCTTCCGCGCGCGCGCCTTCCGATGCTGCTGGCGCTTGCAGGTCCGAGGAGGAGGCGGACCGGCGCACCATCAACAAGCTGCGCGACAAGAACCAGCAGCTGGAGTCGCAGCTGGCGGGGCTCAAGGTGGCGCGCGCGCAGGAGGAGGCAACCGGGTCTGGCAGGCAGGCGGCAGCGCCGGCAGCGGGGCACGGGCCGCCAGGCGGCGGCTTACGAACACCACAGCAGGGGTGAGCCCTTCGTGCAGCCTGTCGGAGGGCATCCGTCCGCCAGGCGTCGGAGGCATATGGTACGGCTTTTACGACAACTGGCATCGGGTGCTGACTGACTGATGTGTATGCGTGTGCTCCGAGCTGCTTGATGCCGGCGTCGTTCGCGGGCGTCCCTGCAAACGACGCTTTGTGTGCGTTTACGCAGACGTGCCGCCCGCGCTCGAGATTGAGAACAAGCGGTTAAGAGAGGAACTGGACGCGCTGCGCAAGCGGGCGAGAGCCACTGGTGGAGGTGCGTGCCACGCGTGACCAACATTAAACGTTGCATCACTGCGGGGTCAGGTTCCGGCATGGGTTGAAGACTTCCACGAAGCCGGCCGGGTATGGCGGCCACCAGAGGCGGTTCACCCAAGGCCGCTTGCATCCTGTGTAGTCCGCCCGAAGGCAACGGTCCCACATCGGATGGTACTGTACGCTTCATGCCTGCAGATGGGGGCGGGCGTGGTGGCGGTGGCGGTGGCGCGGCCCTGCCTGCAGCCGGCGGAGGCGGCGGATCTGGCGCCAACGACGCCATCATTAGGCAGCTGCGGGAACACAGCCAGAAGGCCCAGGTACGATGCTTTGCACGGCCCCCGCCCCCCAACCCCGCCCTCCCCCCGCGACAGCTGTGCCGCCTGGCCGGCCCCAAGGTACTGCGTGACGTTCGTGCCTTGTTGCAGGCTACAGCGGCTGCTGCCGGCCGTTTGGCAGACTTGCCCGGGGGGGTCTTCCTACCGGGACCTGCTGGCCAGTACGTAGGCCTGCCGCGCTCGCACCGGGCGCAGGTGTAGGGCGTACGCCTGTGCCTGCTGACCTTTGTTGCGTCGCTTCGACCCCTCGTCAGCACTGACCGACCAACCATGCACACGCGTGCCCGGCGCCGTGGTGTGCCCCCTTGATGCGTTATTGCAGGCTGACTTGCAGCGCAAGTGCCAGGCGGCTGAGAGCCGCGCCACCATGGCGGAGGAACAGCTGCAGCAGCTGCAGGTGCGGAAGCGGCATAGCCAGTGCTTGGCAGGCCGCGGCACAGCGACAGCGGCTCGCTCCGCCTCCGCACTGTGCACAGTGAGCTTGTGCTTGATCGGCCCCTTGTCCCACTGCCACGTGCAATGCCTGAACACCGTGTACTTGCGGACACGGTGCGCCCATTAAACGCCCGCGGCGGCGCATCGCACCGCGTGCGCAACGCCGTGTGTGGGTGCTTTACGGCGGCTTGACCGTGGTGCGTGATGCCCTGGCTGGCAGCGCACAGCCGGGTGTCGATCTTTCCAGACAGACAAGCGGCCTTTGTTCGTGTATGTCGCTTCTTCGTCTCTTGCCAGTATCTGCGGCAAGACGGCAAGACAAAGAAAACACATGCGGCATGTATCATCTCCCAATCTTTTGAAACCATGTATGCGAGATTATGCAGCACTGATTGGCACCAGCTGGGCAACCGGCGCTTGTACGTGCGCGCAGGCGTACATGGCCAAGGCCAGCGTTAGCTACCAGAAGGAGATTGTGCGGTTACGGTCCATCATCGGCCAAATGGAGCTGTCGTTGGGGGCAAAGCAGGTGGGGTGAGGTGTGAAGGTGGGCATCGGCGCCTAAGTGCAACGTGTGGGCAGGAACCGGGGGGCGGCCGGTACCGCGACTTGCTTGATGTCACGGCGGGGTTGTTGGCAGGTGTTTGTCAGCCTTGTGCGCGCAGCGATGGGCGGCATGCGCTGTGTCAGTCCTACGATTAGGTTAGGGAACCGGGGGGGGGGGGGGGGTGCCGCCAGCTGCCGCGGCCGCCCGACCGGCAGGGCTAAACTGCTGCGGCTGGCAATCGAGTACACGCTGGTAGTTGGTAACAGCTGGAGATTCTGCGCGCAGCGCTGCTAACCATGCCCAGTTTTGCCTTGGTGTTCGCACCCAAGGCTATCGCCGTACGCGGTGCTGCAGATCAACGCTACCTGCTTCTGCCAAACCTGGCTGCAGGGCAGCTACCTCAACATGAACCCGCTGGAGGGTGCGGGCGGCGGGGCACGCTGCGGCCTGCCGCAGAGGTACTGGACGAGATGACGTCGCGGGGGAGCAGTATGCTGCGCGCAAATGCACCCGGCGCCGCTGGTGCTGTCGCTGCCGCGGGCGGCCTACCCAGCGTGGCGCGCAACGGCAGCACCATGCGGCCCGCCGCCCGATGACGACGATGCACGCCGGCTGCTGCTGCTGCCATTGCAGTGGACAGCTTTGAGCGTGCGTAAGCAGAGGAGGATAACGCACGTCATGTGCGACCCAAACCAGCCGACAATCTGACACAGCTACTGCAAAACTGGGCCCAGGCCTATGGCCCCCATTCGTGCATCACGGCGTGTTGTACCAGCCTGCAGGCAAGCCGTGCATGGTCGCATCTGCAACGGGCCGGTCGCGCAGCGCAGCATCCACTTCTGCCTCGCCGCATACGAGCGCAGTCAGCTTCACGGAGCGCCCGCGCAGTGCGGTGTACGAAATGTATACATCGAGGTGCTTTGCGGGGCCCCTGCTTCATTGCGCAGCGCGCGAGCAAAGCATGCATGCACCTCTCGCATCGTCACGAGGACGAGTACAGCTGTCGGCAGCTGTTGGAGTGCCGACTCCACGTGTGCGCAGCACGTGCAATGTTCGGAGGAAGAAAGCGGCTGGATGTTGGAGTACTTGCTCGAGCGGGTACCATTACAAAATAAGCTGAGGGGGAGCGACGTCCCACTATGCCGCACACGCGCACAGGCATGGGAATGCATGGCATGGGGGCTAGGCAGTGCATCATGTCCAGCACGGATCGTTCACCTAGGGGCATGGTTGCACATCCCAAGCGCCGGCCCCCATACTCTGGTTCGACTGTCGCTGCTGCCTTGCGCACGCCGATGCGCGGACGCCGCCTGCAGTCAAAGCCTCGCTGCGCTGCTAAGCCATCATGTCATCATATTCATCCTGCGCTCCACGCGTCCTAGCTGCTCCCGTGGCCCATGCTACTGCTGCAAGCACAGATCCCTTACTTCAAGGCTGCGAAGATCTTGGGCGCAGCCTGCAGGCAACGCGAGGGAAAGAGCCGTCTCCGTCCGGCAAACCGGGGAGACGCATAACAAGATGGATTCGCGTTTGCGTGCTACGTGCAAGACAGTCGGTCAACTTACGCAGTGATCTACGCAGTGCCAGAAGTCAAAGTACTGGCCGCTGCAGTGGGCTTGCCCCGTGGTGTCGTCCTTGATGCGCTCCGCGCAAGCCTGCAGCAAAAAAAGGACCGACCAAGCGTTCCTCAGCGAGCGCGCTTAAGCATTACCAGGCACGCAGCAGGAAAAGAGGCGATACGCTGCACAGGGGCGGCTTCAGGGCAGGGCGCACCACCCCCTTCACCTTGTACGCAGCCCACTCCTTCACGCAGTGGGGCTTGCAGTCCTCCTCAATCTGCCGGGGGGGGGGGACAGCGCATAACGTCATGCATGGGCATGTTGCCATGGCTGGGTGCCCTGGCGGTGCGTGCATCAAGCTTGGGTGTAGACACAGCCACAGTGGCGCGGCGAGAGGTTTGGGGTACGTTGTACGCGACATCAGCAACAAACCTGAGGCTTTGGGTCCTCAGTGTCCGACCTGCACGCCAGACCAAAACCGATACGGTAAGCAATAACAGCACTCTCACTGCACTGCTTTCTCCCCACCCGGCGCAGGTCGACGACCTACATCGTCGATGACGCCCACTGCTGATGTCCGTCCCTACGCAAGCGGTTCCGGCTGCGTGCTCTCAACGCGGTGTACAATGCCAAGAGTTCACCATGCCTGTAGACACTTTACCAGGAGCGGGGAAAGCACGAGCGGCAAAGGAGCGGGGAAAGCTTCCGACTGCGCACCCTCCTGGAGCACGACAAGTGCGCCCAGAACTGCCAAAACTGTTCTGGCAGCGGCCGCCTGGGCATGAAAACTCCAATCACAGGCTCTGCAGGTGGGACTGTGGGCAAAGCCATGTCGCTAGCGGAAAGAAAGGTGTCTCGGAACTACTTTCAACCCATTGCGCCATCATCGTCGTACAGCACCACAGCAGCACCACAGCACCACCAGCCCAGGCCTTGCACGGTAACCGCTTCGTACCCTAGGGCACATCTTAGCCAGCGGCGTGCTGGTCGGATCGGATGCAAGGTGCCGGCGAACCAGCGAAAGTTGTAGCAACAACCTAGTAGCGCTCATCGCCGTCGCCGGGCAGCCCCCGCTTTTGCGGGCATCACCGTGCGAAGATGGGAAAGAACCAAGGTATGGGGGCTCGCGCTCAGGCTGCTGCCTCGGTTTGCCTTACCGTGCATTGGCAAACGCGCAAACGGCCCGCCATGTGTCACACGCGTATCGTTGCGTGCGGCGCACACCGCAGGTCATAAGGCCATGCAGCGCGCCCGCCGAGCCGGCGGTGGCGGGGGAGGCGGCGGCGGCGATGAGGAAGGCGGCGGCAGCGCTGCCTTTAGCGACGGACTGGTGTGTGCGGGTCGGAACGGTCGGCTGTACGACTACAGACGGACAACGGGGGTCGCACGCGATCAGTATGAACTTGCCTCGGTGCGCAGGTGGATGCGTCCTTTCACACAGCGGAGTGGCACGCAGGTACGGCACAGGCTTGCATGCTGCATGGCACGGCTCGGCTTCCGTGCCGTCGGGCGCTGCGGTCTGGTCGATTGGCGCACAAGTCAGTCAAGCTCACGGCATGGTGGACCTGGGTCACATAAACTGCGTTTCCTTTCCTGCAGCTCGCATCGCCGCCTTGCAAGTAGAACGGATACCTTGGGAAGAATGGAAGAAGAAGATGAAGGAGGTACGGCAAACGGCTGCGGGTACGGTATGGCGGCGCCCGCCCCGCCCCGTCCCGCCCCGCCACCACATCTCCGTGTCAAACGCGCGGTGCATGGCATGCAATGGCTCTCAATAGAGATCGCTGCTCGAGCTGTTGCCATGGGACCGGCCTGCGCAGGCGGAGGGCAAGATGGCGGCGGCGGCTGAGGAGGAGGAGCGGAAGATGCGTAAGTGCCTGCACCTCGAGCCGGCGTGCCCACCTCGCTTCGCCGCATGCATGCATGGCCTCACTCGGCTGCCGTGACCCTAGGGGAATACAGGGCCCAGCTTGACGCGGACCGCGCTCGCCTGCTGGCCAAGGGAAGGAACCACACCGACCTAGCGGAGGAGCTCAAAAAGGACAAGAAGAGTGAGTTGGGCTAGCCGGCTAGTGTACCCGTACCCGTACAGCCCTGGCTGACGTTGTGGGAACGTGTGTGCGCGCAAACAACGACGCAACCCTTGGCGGGAAGGGTGCTTGCGCCGCGGCTCCTTTTTGGCCAACCTACCAAGCAATAGGTAGCTTAACTATTCTGCCCGTATCCGTCCCCCGCAACCCAACTAAGGAACTGCACAGCATAACCCTGCGCGGTGCTTTGAACCCGCAGGGAAACGCAGGGACGGTAAAAAGGACAAAAAGAGCAAGAAGAAAAGCAAGAAGGAAAGCAAGGACAAGGTAGGGCGTGTCATTGAACTGCCGTGGCTGTCATGCTGCACACAGCCGTCCCGCAGCGTCAGCGCTGCTGCTGTACACGCCTCAGGGCGATATGCGCACCCCCCGCTCGCGCGCGTGCCTTGACCGGCGCTTCGTGGCGTCGTGGCTGTCATTGCGCGCAGAAGAAGGGCAAGAAGGAAAAGAAGAGCAAGAAGCGGCGGCGCAGCGACAGCGACGGCAGCAGCAGTGACAGCGATAGCAGCAGCAGCTCCTCATCGGACAGCGCCAGCGAGGGCGGGGAGGAGGACGAGCAAAAGCCCATGCGGCTCTCAGACTGGCTGAAGGGCCCGTGATGTGTTGGATGCATCCATCGGACAGGGCCGCCGTTGGCGGCTGCACGTGTGCGGTGACACGAGCTGGTGGTACACTGCCGTCGTAAAGATCTTGCGGCTTTGCTAGTGGCTTTGCCGCAATGGCATGGTTGCCAGACAGCTTGAATCGCATGTAGACCGTGTTGCACTCTCTGCCGTCAACAGTGCACGCTGCAACGTCGCCGGCTGTGCCAATTGAACCGTTGCCGCTTGCTTGAAGTGCACGAGGTTCTTCCAACACCAACATGCATATTTGTTTGATCCTGGCGTCGTGTCTTACGACAACCAACGCAAACGCGGCGGCTCAAGTACGGTTGGTACGGAACTCCCATGCATCATTGTTTAGGCCAAGCACGCAGGGCCTAGTCAGCACTACGCTCTCGCCATCCTGCGATGATGCGCGACGCGCGGCCACGTGCCGCCGAATGGTTGTAACCAGTCAGCCAAGGACCCATCGATACTGACCACTTTCCGCGCTCGGCGCGACGCCCGCGCAGCTGCGACGCCATAGGCGTGCAGCCACCACCCGCGCAGCCATAGCGCGGCGCACAGCGGCCTTCCCGCGCCGCCCGTCCCAGTGCATCCTGGCCCGCCAGCGCCGCCGGCACGACCACGCACCGACCTCATCACACCAGCGCCAGCATGCTCTGCCACATCATATCCTTGATGACCCACCGCGGCGGCAGCACCTTGCCCTCCGCGGTCACCACCGCCATCTGCTCCTGCTGCAGGCCCCAGAAGTAGTAGACGCGCTGGATGGAGCTGGTGGAGCCGTCAATCACGTTGCCGAACTTGTCGCGCGTGCACTTTAGCTGCTGGCAGTGGAACTGGACGATGATGAAGGGGTCGTTGTCCATCATGCGCACCTCAACCACCTCGGCGTCGCCAATGTGCAGCAGCGTGGGGTCCTCAAACACGCCCTGAATGAAGGGAGCAGCGAAAGCGGGCAGCGCATTGCAGGTAGAAGTGTAACGCAGCCAAATGATGCCACGTTCAAAAGCCCATATACAATCTGCGCGCATGCTTGTGATGGTGTGTGTGTGTGTGTGTGTGTGTGTCGGGTATACAACGCGTGAGGCTGCCACCGCGCGCCGCAAAGTGCAGCTGCACGAGCAGCATCGTAGCTTGAGCCGTTTACACCGCGGGTGTCGTGCCTGTGCTGCGGCAGTAGGAAAGCATTCGCCAAAGCCGTCGCGTGCATTATGATGGCTGCTGGCCACGATGCCATGCCAAGCGGGCCTCGCGAGTCCCCACGTCCGCACGTTACAGGAATTGGGACACACGTAACCCCTGCTTTCTCGCCTGCTCGGAGAAGTGCTTGAAGATGCCCGAGAAGCGCTCCAGCAGCTCCGGCCCGCAGTGCAGCTTGAGCGTGTCCAGGTCGTGCTTCAGGAACGCCTTGACCACCACCGGGGCGTCCAGCTTGACGCTCTGCAGGAAGCGCAGCATGTCGAAGGCCGGGTCCCGCGACCGCACCTCCTGCATGGCGCGGCTGGCTTCGGAGCCGGTGAAGACGCGCGACTTGATGTCCTGCGCCGGCGGAAGCAACCCGGCGGCGTGGGTGGTTGAGATCGCTTGGTGGTCGCGCGGAAGCTTGGGCATGAGGAATGAACAGCACTGACGTGCTTTGCACGGTGGGTGCGCTTTTGCCGTGAGGAATGTACAGCGATGACGTGCATTGCACGGTGGGTGTGCCTTCATGGACGGGATGCGTTGGTAGGTCCGTCAACCTTTAATGTGTACATGTGCGCGCTCAACGTGGTTTGCGGGCGTCCCGGTGCGACACATGTTTGTCGCTCATCGGCAGCTGCGACCAACATGGCGGCCGCCGCGCTCTTGCGGGTCGTGGCTGTTACACTTGCTTGTCCGGTGGCGCCAAGCGGCTGGGGTAAACAGCGCCCGCTCCGTGTCACATCCCTGCTGAGGCGCGCTAAGGCGCGCGACAGCCCAGCTAGGCCGCCCAGGCTGGCGCCCCCTGCTGGCAGTACAAGGCTATGCGAACGTGTAGCGCACAGCGCGCGCAAGCTGGCGTCTGCGCCTGTTCACACCTCCATTTTGTGCACCACTGGGTGGTCGGACGTCTCGTACTTGTCCTTCAGGTCCTCCACCAGCTCCTGGCCCTTTTTGTAGGCGCTGGTGTCCGCCACCCTGAAGGTGGCAAGCTTGCCCACCAGCGGGATGCTGCCCAGCTGCAGGGATGGCCAGAAGCGTGGCCAACGAGGGGAGCATGTGGCGTGCTTGCATACGGCGTCGCATATGGTACGTGATGCGCGGATCGCGGCAAAGCTCAAGCGCAATGCCGCGGGGGCACATGCTACCGCCTACAACATGGCTCCTAAAGCTCGTGCGGACGCAATGTGGGCACGCATGCGACATGGCATGCCACCTGGGACGGTGCCCAGCTTCCCTGCAGCGCGATTACCGGACGCACGCAATGATGCCATACGTGTACGGAACGGCCACAGGGCGCTTGCCGCCCACACCACACCACATGCTAGCTAGCAGCTTACCTTCTCGGACATGGTGTCCCACGCCTTCTGCCAGCCGGTGCGCTGCTGCTTGACGATCATCAGCTCCCCAGCGACGCCCGGCCCGGCGTCGGCGGCGAGCGGACCGGTGTACATGCGCGTCACCGACTGTATGTCTTGCGCCGGCAAGAGCGTTTCGCGCAAGTCCTTTGCTATTGTTGTTAAGAAGCTCCGCGTTTGTTTTCTACACCCTCGCCGGATGCTCCAGCCGCTTTGGATTTGACCTGCTCGTACCCGGCCTTGAAGGTCTCGTAGACCTTCTGCCCCACGTCGGCGCCCGCACCGCCTGTCCCGGAGGACGAGGCTTCCTGTTGCTGCTGCTGCTGCTGCTGCTGCTGCTGCTGCTGGCCACTTGTGGACGTGGATTCGGCCTGCGCATGTGCAAAATCGCATGTGTGTGAATGAGCGCCAATGGCGTCTGTGCAGGGGCATGCGAGACGGTGAGGCGCCGGCATCATCGTGGGAGAGACGGTACGGGGGATGCACCCACGCACCTGCTTGTCGCTCAAGCAGCTACCGGACGTTCCAAACGCCCTGTATGCAGTAGCGCAGCCGCATGTCGGGACCGCAGCCGTGGACGTGTGGTGCAGGACCAGGAACCGGTGACCCAGCGTTTACACGGCGGGCACATACCTGGCGTGCATAGCAGCCCGCCCCAGCGCCGGCCCCAGGCACAGGATGAGCGGCGATCCTTGCCGCAAACATGATGCGGCCTGCACGCAAGCGTCGAGTTGCGCTCAACGCTACTTTCTCTGTCGGCCACAGTAGTGGTAGAGAGTGGGGAGTTGCGACAACAAGCTGAGGTCTTACCAGGCTGCCCGCTAGCTGTCCCGACATCGTTTATTTGTCGATATATCAACACCGCGTTGCTATTAACGAAAGCACGCTATAAGGTGGTGTGGTGTTTGTTCACAGCGTCCTGTGTGATGAAGACGGCAAGACAGCCGATCGGGAACGTGGACGTGGACTTTTGTCGACTGACACCAACGGTTGAGGTGGTCACACAACTTGCTGCCAACAACCACCAGTTCTGAATGCATGCTCTGCTACTGTACATCTCACTGCGCACACGCGCGCGGGGCGGTGGCAGTAGTGCCCCTGCTACTGGCGTGCTGGTTCCAGGATCCACTCACTCTGCGAATGCGAAACAGGCTTCTCCAAGGGCCGCACACCCTGTGACACGAACAGTAAACTACGTTTCTGGGCTGCAACTTACAGCGCTAACACCTTTTGCTTTCTTGCAGCTCTGTGCCCATAGTTGACCTTCACCATGCGGATGCGGATGTTTGACGAGAACCGAAGTCCCAGTTGCTGCAAGCGCAAGCGCTGGGCCTGACTAGTTGTTAGGACCAGTTATACGCACTGAGTGTGCACACCTTATGGCCTCGGTCAACTATCCGCCTCCCCAGGCCGGATACCCGCAGCCACCGCAGCCCACTGGCTTCGCATCCCCCCAGCCTGCGCTCGGCGGCCCCGCGCAAGGCGTAGCAGCATATGCGCCGCCTGCATACCCAGCAGCCCCAGGAGCTGGGTATGGAGCGCCGGTGCCGTATGACCCGGCGGCCCTGGGTCCGCAGCAAGGGGCCGCCCCGCCAGTGCTTGCAGGGCAGGACGCAGCAGGAGGACCCCCTCTTCAGACCTTGCAGCCTGCGCCGCAGACCCGGTTGGATGGAAACCGGCCAGCACCGCTGATGACGCCTGATGCTGCAGCACAGCCGCCTGCCCGGAGGAGCCTGTTCAACCTCTTCCGCAGAGGTGGGGCGGGGGCGGGGTGGGGGTGGGGGCTGTGCGGGCGGAGGCCGGGGATTGGGGTTGGTTGGTTGGGTTGGGTACTTCAACCAAGAAGACGATAGCTGCAAGCATGCATTTATGCAGTTTCCATGCGCCATGGCCGCCTCCTGCGCATCTGTGCGCTGGCGTCGCAACCCAGACATGCCTGTTACATGGGCTGATCCTGGCGGTGGCGCCTGCGATGCAGGCGGCGGCCAAGATGCAGCGGCGGGGGCGGCCGCGGCGGCGCAGCAGGGGCTCGCGCCGGCAGCAGGTTCTGGCCAGGGGTTGGACCCAGAGGTCGGGGGCGTGCAGCAGCCGCCCTCAGGCCCACAGCTCGGTCAGCCGCTGGTGGGCCCAGATGGCGCGCCGGTCCCGCCGCCCCCTATCGGCCAGCCGCAGCAACCGAGCATCATGCAGAATGTCGCGGAGAAGGAGGGCGGCCTTGACGTCGCCATGGTGGACTACCTAAGAAGCTACCGGGTAAGATTGCCAGGGCGTTCATTACCTACGCATGGCGTGCAGGGTGAGCGGTGCCCCTCCGCTGTGGACGGGGCGCCATATCCCACCCATCCCACCCAGCATCTCCGAACATGCCGTACATTGGGCATGCAGCCAACAGTCGTGCCGCCGCCTCTATGCCTCACAGCGCTCCGTGTTCAACGCCCGGGTCTGTGCCACGGGCCTATGCCGCAGGTGCGACCTGATGACCCAGCCATATCGTCCACAGTGATGATGAATTTCGATAGAGGGCCGTTGGGCGGCCCGCGGTCGCTGCCGGCGCGGAAGACGGCCATGTCAGAAGGCCGCTTCCAGCGCGAGGAGCTCGGCCTGTACAAGGAGAACCAGTGCGTCCTGAGCGCACATTCGCTCAAGAAGATTGAGCAGCGTGTGGCCCGGAACACGAGTTTGGACAGGTGGGCGCTCCGCCGCAGCATGGGTGGGGTGGGCAGAGAGTTGGACCGGGTAGCATGACGCGGACACGGCGCGACCATACCAATCCATGCGATTGCTTGTAAATGCACATGGGCTCGCCCTATAGCAGTATGCGGTTTGGCGAGGGCGTCCAGGGTGGCTAGCAAATGCGCAGCAGCGCCCTAGCCTTCAGGCTCCTCGCCCGATGATCTGCACGGTGATCTGCTCTCTGCAGGAACCTGCTTCGAGAGATGGACGCTGGTAGCAAGGAGGCTGCCGCGGCCCAGGCAGCCATAGTGGCGCAGAAGCAGCAACAGGTCCAGCAACAGCAGCAGCTTATCGTAGGTGAGCGTGTTGATGGGGTGTCGTGTTGATGGGGTGTCACCGATTCACGTTGCGTCGTTGCGGGGCGGCTGCTTACACACTCAGCACTGCTGCTGTTGATGGCCTCACAGCGGTGGCTTGTGACTGCGCGGGAAGCGTGCGCAGGTGATTGGAGTAGCGGCAATACTCTCTAGCGGACCTTGCCGGTCAGACGGCGCTGTCCTTCAACCATTGTGCTCCATGCTTTCGAGCAGGGTACGCGCTTTGCGCTGCATTTGTTAGGACATGTGGCATGGTGCTTGTTGCGTGCTGTAGGCGCGTTGCCCACCGTGACGGAGGAGCCTGAAGGGCCACAGCAGGAGCCCGGCACGGCGCCAGACGCTGCGGCTGCAGCTGCGCAGCAGCTTCAACAGCTGCAGCTACAGGGCCAGCCGCAGCAGGCGCTGCCGCAGCCACCGCCCGGCGCGCAAGGCACGCAGACGTTGACGCAGCAGCTGGGCCCGCCTGGCGAGACCGAAGCCGTGCCTGGCGCAATGGGCCTACGCCCGATCGCGGACCCGATGCATGCCTACGAGTGGCTCGACGAGAACGGGCTTATGATATACGTGCCCAATCCGATCAAGGTACGGTGGTGGCACGAGGCGTAAGGACAGCTTGAGAGCCCGTAAGTTCCTGGCATACACATGTGGCCGACTGTGCTTTACCGTCCTGAAGTGTTTGTGTCTGCTTGAAGGCGGCGCACGCTGCACCGCCAACTGCGTGCAGGCCAACCGAGAGCGCCCTGCGCGGCGGTACGACCAGGATAAGGAGATGAACCGGACGTACGTGCGGCGGCCCATCGTAGAGAACCCAGCTGCGCTGCGCCTCACGCGCATGTACCGGCTGGACATTGAGCTAGGGCGGCTGGAGTTCACCGTGCACCCAGCTATGGCGCAGGAGGACCTACTGGTGGGGCCGGGGTGGGGTGGGATGGGAGGCCTGAGGCTGACACGGCGCGCAGTGCAAGGGCAGGCAGCTGGGTGGCAGAAGGACTCTTCGTCAGCCCTTGCATCCGGCGACAGCACAAAGGCGCATGGGAGCGAAGCGCGCATGAAGCTGCACCGCTAACCGTATCGGTTCAGGACCTTTTGCGGACTGCCGTAAGTGGCGGGTGCGAAGCGCGTATGCTGGGTGCGACTGTGGCGGCCCCAACGCTTGCAGGCCGCCAAACTGCTGTTCTTGTTCCGCGAGTTCAAGCGCCGGGAGGCTGTGGGGTTGGTGCTCTTCTACGCCAACCGCCTGGCTGCACTAGAGGACTCACTGCTGGGAGCACGGGAAAAGCTGTTCGCGCTGCAGGTGCGTGACGGTTAGGGCAGCGATTTGTATGCGCTCAAACCATGCTTGACCAGGATTTGTGGGGTCACCGCACTCGCAACGCGGTTGCAAGAAGGTTACAGCGCGACCGCAGACGGCGCGGCAGCAGCGTTCTCTCGCGATGGTCTGGTCACCTGCACAAGTAGAAGGGCACGCTGCTGCAGCAAATGTCTGCGGTTGGCTTTTCAGCTGAAGTGGTTGCAACCTGGGCACGCAGGCGACGGAGGCGACGACTGATGACGTGCTTGACGCGTATGCCATGCTGGCCAAGATTGAGCGAGAGGTGTGTAAAGCCGGGAAGCCTGTGGGCGCCTTTCCCGCTGCTCCGTGCGGCGCAAAGCAGTTTGGCGCAGTTTTGCCGAGGTTTGCCAAGCTAACCAATCACCTACTTGGTACGTGCAGCCTTCCTCACTGTCCTGTGAGGGACATGGTGTGTTTTCCTGCACAGCCAAATACCCACACGTCTATGCACGTGGCAACATTACGTCAAGATGCCTGCGCTAGGCGTTCCCACCGCTGTCGTGCCGCGCGCGCTGCGCAGGTGGCTGAAGTGCGGCAGCTTAAGGAGGAGGAGGAGGCGCTGATGACGCGCACTGTCAAGGCTATGGAGGGCCTATACGGCCAGCTGTCAAGCGTACGGTCACAGCAGGTACGCCACGCCATCACGTCCGCTTTGAGTCCTTGCAAAGGCGGTCATTGCCGCGCCTCACACGTCATCCCGCAAAATGATGTGGGCGAATGGTCATGATTGCTTCGCCTGCCGCCTGCTGCGCGTTGCTTGGTGAAGGCTCACACCCCGCAAGTGCGCTGTGCGTGCGCTACAGGGCTACTGGCTGACCAACCTGCAGTTGACCGTGCAGCAGCAGCCACCAGTGGAGTTGGGCTGGCAGCAGGTGCGTTCCTGGAGGAGCGGCGTTCGGGCACACCGCCGGGCTGCGCGTACACAAGCATACTGCAGTCGAGCCGCTGTGCACAACGAGCCATTGCGTGCAGTTACTGGAATGAAAGCGTTTACCGAGGCGGGCCCCTGCCCCTGCCGAAGGCCACTGTCCCTGCCTTGAGGGTTTTGTGTGACAAAGCTTTCAGTCCCTCAGTCACAGAGCAACCAACCAAGGGCACTCTTGCTCTGCACTTGATTGAAACGTGCCCAGGGCGCGCTGACCCGCGAACGACTGGACATGCTGCTGCTGGCCGCGGAGATGGAAGACATTGCGGGTGGGTGTGGCACATCCATTGCCAACAACTGCCTGCCCGCCTACCTTGTGACTGGCTGTCCGAGCGGGCTTGAGCGCCTGCTGAGTACATACCCAGGCACCGTCCTTCTGTCATTCAAACGCATCGGCGACTACGGTACAGCAGCACAGTAGGCTGGCTTGAGGGAGCTGGCGGTGACAGCCTACGTATCACTGTGTGCTCCAGGCCTACCCAAGTTCCCCGAGCAAATGCCTACTCCGCTGGCGGCTGAGCTTCCCGGCTTCCGGCTGCGCCGCCTGGAGGCTATGTGCGTGGCCCATGGGCTGTACTTCGCGGACCTGACCACGCGCCTGGAGGCGCTCAAGGTACGGCTATACTGACAGTGGCGTGGTGGAGGCCTTGCCTACAGTGTGAGGGCTGTTTAAGCTCTTTCCCAGCCATCACGCTACTCCTGGGCTCTGCCAAGCGGCAGAACGCTGAAGATACCCATATGCTGCGTTGCCCTTTGTGTTTTGGTTGTGAAGGCTTCACCGAATGACCGCACCGACTCTGACTTCATGGGCATCATGCTTTGCTCCTCTTTGCTCCGTGGTTGTACCCGCGATTGCAGGATCGGCCGTCGGCGGACGCCGAGGACCCCCAGCTGAAGGAGCTTGAGGACCAGGCCTTGCTAATAGGGCGGGCGCCGCGGCGCGTGGCTATGACCGCCGACGAGCAGCTGGCGCTGCAGCAGCGAGCATACGACATGGTGCAGGCGGGCCAGGTACATGAGCCGAGGCGGTAGGGTGATCGGCGGACACCCAGAAGCACAGGATGCTTGTTGGGATTAGGATGTGATGAATGCATGTGTGTACCGCGATATGCGCTGTGCCTTGGTTTGAACACCAGGGCGCATATCCAGCCGCCGCCCCTTCCTCTGGCTGCGCCGGCGCATCTTTGCGCTGTGCCATCGTGCAGCAAAGATAGTTGGAAGCCAACCTGTGAAGCACATGCCTGTACAACCACTGCCTTTGCTCTTGCCCTTCTGCCGCACGGCCGCCCTATACGCCCTATAGATTGGCGTCACGCGCTTGCCGCGCTTGGTGCCCATCCTGACCATCGCCCAAAGCCCTCAAAGCTTTATGGCCGCTGGCGGCATGCCGGGCGGCCCGGGCCCGGGAATGCCTCCAATGCCAGGGGACCCGAACGGTGCGGCCATGCCGCCAGCACAGGCCGCGGCGCGGCCGGGTCCCAAGGGCAACAAGGGCAAGTACTTTGCGCGGCTATTCGTCAACGGGCACTACGTCGACACCACGGAAAACGTCACGCTGTCGGATAACTTTGTGGCTGAGTTCCGAGACGTCTTCAACGTGCAGGTGAGCGCTGCCTGGGCCTGCCGGGGAAGAGCAACGGCGCGCAGTATGGAAAGAAACCTGCCCTAGCACACATGTTTTGCAGTGCTGAGCTGGTGGATGGTTGTACTTGGGACGACGTTCCTGGGGGAATGCGGCACCACTGAGCGCTTCGAAGCGTGGGGTTCGCCGCCCCTCTTATCCCAAGCAGGCGGCGTAGCACAGGGCAGGTGAAGAGTGCCGTGCGCCCAGTTGTCCGTGGCTGTTGCCGTCCCTGGTGCCGCCGCCTACACGACAGGTGTCGCGTTTCCCGGAGTCCATCACCGTGCAGCTCTTCGAGCGGGCTTTGCTGCGGGAGATCTTCGTTAGCCAGGTATGCGAAGGCTGAAGATGGCGCAGCGCAATGTGTTCCCGAGGCCGCTCATCACTCGCGTATCGGAGCCCTTGCCTTGTTGCGCTGAACGTGCGCTAGGAAACACCCAAAAAACACGTAGATTTCTACGCCTACACAGTCTTAGTTGTATGCATTTGCAGCGACTTACGTCCTTTAACATGCTCCCTTGAAATCGTTGAGCTCTTCAACGCTGCTAGCGTGTGGCGTGGCGAAATACGCATGGGGTTTTCGCCTTGCAGGCGTTCATTGCCATCCCTGGCCAGGCTGGCACGCCCCACGTGGACAGCCAACCGCGGCCGTACCAGTTCTGCGCGGTGACGCCCTTCCGGCCGCGCCAGAGCAACAACAACGGCAACGTCGTGCCGCTCATGCCTGACGGGTGGGCGGGGGAGGGTGGTGGCGTTTGGGCGTGTGCAAGGGGGGCATTACACTACGACGAGCGGATCGGCAGGCAATGTGGCAGGCAGGCGGCGAGGAGGGGGTTGGGCTTCCGGTTACCTCAGGGCTGAGGGTTTCAGTGCGTCCACTCAGCCATGTGCCCTGTCGGCAGGAAGTATGATATGAACGCGCAGAGCATTCGGACATTCCGGGAGTGTTCGCCCAGCTCTGGCCTTCTGGCCCTCTGGCCCGGTGCGTGCAACAGCTCTGTCCCAAAGCCCGCTGTGGGCCACAGCCGCTTTTTTGTTTCCACCACGACCCGTCCCCGTCCCCCTGGCCTGGCCGCAGGAACGCGGACCCCTCCTACAATTTCAACGCCATCTACCCCGCCGGCACGGTGTTCGTGCGCTGCGGCTGGGTTTCAGCGCAGACGAGCGCGGGCGTGCGGCTTGCCGATGCGGTGGGGCACACCATGATGACCAACACGTACGACAACCCGCTGGCCGACCACCCCGACATCGAGGCGGGCAAGGACCTGATGCCGCCGCAGCCCAACATCACGGTCGACCGGATGCTGCGCCGCGCAGCAGACCGCATTGGCGGCAGGGTGGGTACCGGCATGCCGCAACCCTGCATCCCCAGAAACGTATATCGTGTCAGGTGCTGAGGTTCACTCAAACTTATGTTCGCATGGTCCTATAGGTATCCCAGGCGAGGCGTATGCACAAGCTCCAAACTGTCGCCCATCGCCCCGCCCCAGCCCCATGCTTTGTGATTCTGCTCTTGTCTACTGATGCAGAGCGCTTCCGGCCGTGTGCTCAAAAACCGATGCCAACCGTTTCGTGCTATGTCCCGCACAATGCTGTTACCGCCCGCCCGCGCTACAGGCCAACCGTGCCCAGATCATGAAGTGGCTGGCGCAGAACATCATCGACCCCAACGACCCGCGCAACGCGCCCCTGTTGGAGCTGCTCAAGACGCACGAGGCCGTGTCAGGGGCCCTCGGTGACTTGTTCCGCTTGGACATCTTCCCGGACGTGGCGATGCAGGTACGCGCCCCGCAGACTTACGGCCTACCTAACAGTACTGCTTACCGTAGCTGGCTCTGTACGCAGCCAGTAACGCCTACCGTACGTGCGTTTATGGAACTACTGTCACCAGGCGTCAAAAGGCAAACCGGCCCTGGCCGATGCACCCACCGAACTGCTCACTTGTCCAGACAAGCATGTGCACGCGTAAAGGCTGCGTGCCTGCTTGCGCGCTTGGCCACACACAGGAGGACCGCGCCGCCGAGAAGCGCTTCAACATGGTGTCGCGGCGCTGGCAGTCGGGCATTTACCGCGCCCCGACAAAAACGTCCTCAAAGGTATACATACCGGGATCGGGAAGATCATACATACCGGGATGCCGGCCTCACCCAAAACAGCTCCCCAAGCTGCAGCGCCTCTTATTCATCGTACGCTTTGGTAGAGGCGGTAGAAGGCAGTCCCGCCTTCTGGAGGGTTCGTCAGCGTCACCTGTCGGTGTCCCTGGTGTGCATCCTGCGCAGGCGTGCGGTCCGTAGCGCTGCGCGCCCCGTTGACCGCGGAGGAGACTGAGCAGCTGGACAACCAGTACTTGGACCAGCTGTCACTGCTGGAGCAGGCTGGAGGAGGCACACAGCTGGCGCTGGCTCGGCTGATGCTGGCGCGACACGAAAAGGCCATGCACCTGCAAATAGGTACGATGGCGCTGCACTCTGCTGGTATCTGGGAGTAGGCAACTGGCAAGCTGCGAAACGGGTTGTCAGGCCGGCACCAGCCAAACGATGCGGATCCCGCTCGGCGATACCAGGATTATGGCCATTTAAGGCCAACACTGTCACCGATGCCGATGATGGCTTTAGGCGAATTCTTGGGCCATTGCCGTGCAAACCATTGGCAAACACACGGTGTCTGACTGAAGCTGTGCACCCGACCCGCCTCCTCGTATCGTCCGACGATGTTGTTTGGCAGGCGCGCTGCTGTCAACTGCGATCAAGGAGCGCGAGGAGCGCGTCCGGGCCTTTGCCCTGCGCGTGCGCGCGGCTGCTGCACGGCTTGCTGGCGGCGCCACCATGGCGCGGCGCTTCCGCACAGAAGACGTTGTCAACGACGCGCCGCTGCCGGAATTCAAGCTGGAGCTTACAGCGCTCAACGCCCTTATTGCACCGCGCAGGCCGCTCAAGCGCTCACGCAAGCTGGTGCGTGGTGCAAAGTGTATGCGCTCGCTCTGCTGAAGCATAAGCTGACATTCCGTACAGCACTGCTCACCGACCCTTCTCCAGGTACAAGAGTTTGGGCCGTCGTCTCACGGCATTTGTTTGTCCTTCCGCTGTAGGTCAAGTCCCTAATGACAAGCGTCCCGCGCGACACGCAACTGATGGTAACCATCCAGCGCGCCGCCAACCTGCCAGTGCGCGGAACGCAGGTCCGTTGGGCGCCCGTTGCCGGAGACCCGGTGCTCACGCTGCGCCTTTCACGCGACGTGCCCTTGTATCATTTGATGTGTGATGAGTGCAATCACGGACCCGCTTTCATGTTGGAAATCGGCAATATGGATGGCGGTGTGTGATACGCTGGCGGCGCAGGAGGCGAGCCAGCCCGCCGGGCGTGACGGCGAGCGCGGCAGGGACGACGCGCAAGCCGGGCGACAGGACTCGCAGCGCAACTGCTTCGTTGAGGTCCGCTTCCGGGGCATCACCAAGCGTACCGTCTCCGTCACTGGGGAATTCCCGCTCTTCAATGAGCAGGTGAAAGATGCTTGTTGGAGCGGCCTAAGGGCGGCGCCGCCCCGACGCGGATAAGGCGGGCTGGCAAGGACGATTGCACCCCGGTTGCATTAATTGTTGGTCAGCCGCTTATACTCGACGGCACACTCTATGCGCTTGATAGCTGTATGTGCGCTACTGTGCGCTGCTCGGCTCCCAAGTGCGCCGAGCCCTATACCATACCTGTCGGGTATTTGCACGGGATCCAAAAGATTGGGAAGATCATACCTGACAGGTATGATCTTCCCACGCCCATACCTGTCGGGTATGGGCGTGGCGGTCAGGCTTTCCGGGTCTTCTTCGTCGGTTGGTTGTGGCTGTAACAGGCCAGGCTTTGCAGCTGTCCCCAACCGGGTGGGCGGGTTCTTTTGCACGGGTTTCAAAAGATTGGGGTTATGATACGTGTCGACACGGCAGACACGCAGACAATCCTTCCCCTGCTTTCCATGTACGGGTTTGCTTGCGTTTACAACGAAATTGTTACATTGTGTCGCAGCTGGACCTTGACGTGTTTCGTGACGACGGCCGCGACCGGCGGGAGGGCGGTGACGACGGCGCGTTGGAGCCCAGCCCTAGCGCGCTGCACGAAAACAGCGACCTCATCACCATCAACGTCTTTGACGAGATCATCGTGGAGCGCTCAGAGCCGGTCACGCTGCGCCGTAGGTGAGCCGGCAGGCACCCGCGCGCACGCACCAATGCGCTGCACCGTGTGCGCCTTTGCGGACCTCATTTTGAAAGCACAAGCACACACATAGCTACAACACACCCAGTACAGCCGGTCGACGTTGACAGCGCAACCTTGATTGACTAATTGAAAGCTCGGCGACCCTGGTGCGACCTTCCACTTCCAGGGAGGCCGAGGTGAGCGACCCCGTACGCCTCCCTGAGCGCGAGCGGCGCTTCCTGGGCGCCATCCGCGTCCCGCTGTCCAGCGTCTACCAGCTACAGGTGCGCGCGCAGCAAAGGGCTAAGGCACGGCATAGAGGCAGCTTTACGATGGCCTGCCTGGAGGTCGTCTGACCTCCGCCTCGGCTGCTTCGGTGCTTTTCTCATCTGCGTCTGCCCTGCTGTGCTTTCGGGTCGGGTTCCCCTTGGCGGTCGGGTTCCGCACCCGGTGTGTAAAAGCACAACACGAGTGGGTCGGCCGCAGCACGGTCAAGCGCAGCACTTCCCTGGGGAGGGGCCAAGCAGCGTTGTAGCCGCTTGCCTCCTTGATTTGCACAGGTGCTGGAGGGCACGTTCAAGCTGGAGGCGCCACCGGTGGTGTTGGGCTACATGCAGGCGAGTGCATCATCGTGATGCATGTACGGCACGTACGGTGCACCGGCAAGACCGAAGGGTGCTCCTTGCATCGCCGACCCAGGGTGCTCACCGGCAGTGTGCCGCCACCACCAGTTGCTGCCGAACAACGCTCCGATGACGAAGAGCGCCCGAACGGCAGGCAGGCATAACACGCAGTGTCACTGGTCGGCCCTTTGCAGCCTTGAGCGACTGCTGACGTGACGTGACAACCGCCCTCCTGGTCAACTTGCCCACGCCTGCGCCTGCACTGACCCGGCCCCAGGCGAGCGAGCGGCCGTCGACGCTGAGCCTGTACATGACTCTGCGTCCGCGCCTTGCGCCCCCGACGTCCGAGGTGGACGAGCGGGTGGTGTCGGGGGAGCAGGACGACGTCAACCGCCACGCGCAGCGCTGGATGGCGGGGCTGCTGGAACGGCCGCAGTGCCGCTCGCGCGTCATACGCACCATGGCCGTCGACGCAGACGGCTCCGCGCTGCTGATGTGCCGCTACGTGGCGCCGACGCCGCTCCCGCCGGCGCTGGCGGCGGCCGCCAACGGCGGCGGCGGCGACCAGCTGCCCGGCATCAGCGCGCTGGAGGGGCTGATGCTGCGGGTCGCGCGCTTCGTGGCACACGTAAGGAAGTTGGCCGTGTTGTACGGCTTTGTCCTATATCTATCTTTGGCGCTGACCCCACATGCGCACAGCTGCGCCGAGGGCGCGTTGACAATATGAGCTCCTGGTGTATAGACCAGCCTCTCGTCGGCAACGCTCTCCTGCACTTTGCATACACACGTGCAGCCTTTGGCCTTTGACAGCTCACTTGTCCGGGACGAGACCACTGACTGATTGTTGCTTGAGTGCCGTTGGTAGTCAGTTAGGTGTGGTTTGCCGGCACCTTGGATTTCTTCCTGACACCCCTGGCAGGTGCCGTACATGGACGACAGCGGCCTGCAGAAGAAGCGCAACGACATCTGGACCACCAACGCCGAGTTCATGCACATGACCGGCGGCGACTTTGAGGAGCACGCACACCTGCTGGCGTCCTACTTCCTGCAGCTGGGCCAGCAGGTGGGTAGGGTGCAGGCCGGGCGCTGCTGCTGGGCCACGTTGGCCGCTTACGACCAACGCCGTTGCGACGATTCTGTTGCGCCGCTTCAGGGTCCTGGTTGCGCGGCCTAGACGGGATGATCCGACAGCGCATGTCGCGTGGTACACATGTATGATCCTTGCACTACAGTCACTTGCACAGGTATGCGCGGTCCACTGCATGCACTACAGTATTCAGAACAGCGTATCTTCCTTCTTAATGAATGATCCTTTTTCAGTCCTCTGAACACCCATCAAAACGAACCCACCCGCCCGTAATACGTACATGCGCTGCGCCGGCCTGCTGCAGGCTTTGCGTTGCGAACTGCACGCACTAAACCTGCGATGGGTCGCCCCATTCACAGACCAGAGCCAAGCGCACGGCCCCCGCGTGGATGTGCCCCAGTGTAAGGCTTTACCTATCAACGGCGTTGTCGAGGAACCTGAGGACCACATCAAGTGGATGATCCACGTGCACGTGCCGCTGCCTGCAGTGCTTCATCGTCCTGGGCGCGTCCACGTCCGGCGCACGCAGCTCCTTTGTGCTGACGACAGGGCGGCCGGTGGCCGACCCGCAAAACCCACAGGTCGGGCCTGCGAGGAACAGGCACGCACATGTCGCCCCTCGCAAGCATCCCGTTGCAAGCCCCCTGCCACCGCTGCAAAGGGTCATTTTGCTGTGATGTGCCTGAAGCAGCTCTGCATGCCACAAGCACGTGTATGGCCAAGCTCCACCGTTGTTACCTGGTGCTTTGCCCTCGGCGGAGGCCGTCATGTGTGTACAGCGGTCCTGTTGCCCACCACTGCCTGTGTGTGTATGCCTCTACGCTAGGCGGCGGCGCCCAGCTTGGACCTCCGCAACCCGCAGCTGCGGCTGTGGAACCCTGTGCTGGGCACGGTGGTATCCGTCAAGGACGCAACTGGGGACATGCGCGAGGTGAGCAGCTGCTTTCAGTGGAGAGTGGTTAGGCGTTCCAAGGTAGGAGGCGCCGAATAGCTCGTACGGATCCCATAGATCCTGCCGGCCCGTGCAGGCCCGTTGAGCAGGCTTCAACTGTTGGCCGAAGCGTTGACGTGTGCTGCTCACGTAATCCGGCTGTGGTGTACCGTTTGCAGGTGGGCGTGGTGTACGACGCGGCAAACATCTGGGGCAATATCCAGGCTACAGGTCAGAAGCGGTAGTAGTGGCTCTTTTGCACGTCACAGCAGCGCGCCTGCGGATAAGGGGTTGCAGAATGCTGGGTGCGCAGCTATGCGTTTGCCGCACGCCCGTGCCTACGTACAAAACCACTGCAATGTATTCGTACACTTGTGTTTGCAGGCCAGCCGTGGGCCATGGACTGGAACCTTGGCAACCGCTCCGCCTGGCATCCCTTCTTTGGCCCGGCGCTGCCACCGCGCGAGCTGGGGACCATCCAGGTACGGTGGGGCCCTTTCTGTACTGCAGATTGTGATAGTGATGCACTGATGCAACGCGCATGCAGCTGGTAGTGTGATGCTGCGGCCACGCTGCCGTCCACATAGCAAGTCACCGCAGGACCATTACCCTGAAGCCACTGCAGCGGCTTGCCCTACAGTAGCAATTGCCCGTAGCCAGCCGTGTCCCGTTCCGCCGTGATCATGTTGCGCGGCGTGCAGCCTCACGCAGCGCGCGCGAGTGAATGCACCCTCCCTCCCCTTTTGCTGTTGCCAGACCTCTCCGCATACGAAGAGCTGGACCGGCGGTTCTACGAGGAGTTGGAGGGCAGGGTGGGAGAGAAGGTCGAGGAGGCGCTCAGCAGTAAGGCACCCACCCACGGGCCAGGGCGGGGAAAGGGCGGCGCTGTGCCGTGCCTCGGGGCGGGAGTCGGACAATCATGGTGGCGTGGTTGTGCGCCTAGGGCAGTGCTGGCGGGAGTGCGGCTGCCCTACGCCGTATGCTGCGGTGCTTCTCTGCAGCAAGGTCGTGCCTCAGAACGGCGGATAGAGCGTTGGTCCTGGGGGCTCCCAGTAGACCTGCAGCATGCCGCTGCTGCTGCTGCATCAACTTTAGCGCCGCTGGGCTGCACGGCATACGGCGGGGTGGGGCCGTACAAGCAAAAGCAACCGCGCGCCTGGGCCTGGCCTGGCCTGGGGCGGGGACCTGCACCTACCTGCCTACCATCGCGTGCGCGATGGGCACCGACCGACGCGAACCGCGTGTCCTCATCCCCCTTGCTGCAGATGCCCGTGCCTCCGGCGCCTTCGTGACGCGGCCCGACAACAAGGTGTCCCGCCTGCTGAAGCAGCTGCTGCGTGAGCTGCCAAAGGTAGGGAGAGTCCTCGCACAGCCAGGCGCTGACGGCGAAGCCGGATGGCCGCGGACTGCCGCAGTAGCAGGGCCGTAGAGGTATACACAAAGCTCCATGTTCGGATATGAGTAGTGCCAGCACTGACCCATCATCAAGCAGCCACCTCTCCGACCCCTCAGCCCGGACCGGCCCTGCCGCACCCAAGCTGCGATTAGGTTGCTGCCGCCGCCGCCGCTAACCATCACACTCAACAGGCCTCCAGACCAGGGCCAAGCACGCGGTTACACGCACACCTTGCGTGCAGTGCAGTGGTGTGGAGCAATGATCTGCATGGGTGGGTGGGCGACAGTGCCTGCCGCTGGGTCGCCCTCGCTCGTCACGGTGCAGGCCAGCGAGGCCATCGCTGCTGCAACCTTGGCCGCGCCTCCCGAGGTGATAGACACAAAAAAGGGGCCAGTGGAAGTGGCCGACCCCCCAGGGCGCGACGGAGCGGCTGGCACGCCTCGGTGAAAGACACAAGCTTGTCACCGGCCTACAGGTACTGGGGCTCTCTACAGCGGGCCATTAACGCCTTTCTGCCCTGTCCTGCAGCAGGGAGTCGTCCACAGCGTATGCATGTGTGTACTTATTCTTCTTCTTCTTATGTATGTACCTTATTCTTCTTCTTCTTATGTATGTACCTTATTCATGTGTTTGAGGAGCTTGCAGCCGTGGTAACGGCACTGTGCCGGATAGAGGTACAAAAAAGCAACGCCGTACCCGGCACCTTATCAAAGCAACAAACCTTTCACCCGGGGGACCAAGCAGGCAGCGGGAGCTATCTCCAACTGTCCTGCGCTGCAGTCACCACCAGGGAGAGCCATCTAGTTGCTGCATGTGCGGGCCGAGAAGCACGTCTGTGTTACGGCCTGATGCTTCGTCGTCGAGCGCTTTCTTCGCGGGCTGTAAACTTGGGTGCTCTAGTGCGCCAGAACGGCGCGCCCTGCTCAGGGTAGCAGCGATCCTGACTGACTTGGAAAGAGTTCTCAAGAGGGAGAGCCGCTGCGCGGTGCTGGACCCAACCCAAACGGCCAGCTGTATGAATTGCAGCCTTGCTGCGAAGCTGCGGGCACGATGCCGGCGGCTGCCGAGCCGTTACGCATGCCGCCGCCGCCGCTGACGCGCATGGGTAGCAGTGCGGGAGCCGCCGGGCGCCCTTTGCTGGGAGACGGTGTCCAATGCAGTGTAGAAGTGCAAAGCAGCAGCAAGCAAGCAAGTGAGCGGGGCAGTTGAGCACTGCCGCCAGCCGAACCCCGAGCCAGAACCTCAAACCCGCAATTGACCATGCTGGGGTGTTTTCCCACAACGGCCCCTTGCACGAAGGGCTACTCTGCGATACCAGGCGAAAGCGAAAGCACTTGATACAGCTTGAACTCGGGTCAAAGCACCGCTCGTCACGTCGTCCGGAAAAGGGGATGGTGTTTAGGGGCCCAGGGGCCTACCTGCTCTGGGCTGTACTTCAACATGCTACACCGCCACCACCAACCTGCTCTATGTATGTATGCCGCGCGCCCCGCTCTTGCGCGTATCACAACTTGCCCCCACGCACAGGCTAGCCACAACGAGCGCATCCGGCGAGAGGCCAAGGCGGAGGCGGTCAACGGCCACATCCTGGCCCTGCCCTTCAGCGACACGTACCTGGAGGCAATCACCGAGGCGGTCATTAACACAGGTGGGTTGAGCAGAGGCGGTGGATGAAGGGGTGGGGTGGCCAGGGCGCTGGAAAAGGGGTGTCATGCAACGGCTCAACGCGTGCGGAGGTGTCCGTACACCGGTCTTGTTTGTCGGTTGGTTTGTGGCTGTAACAGGCCAGGCTTTGCAGCTGACCCTCCCGGGCAGGTTCTTTTGCATGAGTTTCAAAAGATTGGCAAGATCATACTCCGGACCACGCCATGTTACTGGCGATATGCCCCTGGCACAAGGTAGCAGCTGCAATCGCGCTTATATTTTGGGCGAAGCCCAAAATCTGGTTTTCTCTGGGGCGGAAAGCCTTGCCAGCACCAAGCAAGGGGCATGTACGTACTACACGAATTCATGTAGTGCTGATAACCTTTGTATCGTGCGCATACTTGGCCACGCCAATCCAAGCCATGCGCGCCTGCTGTGTATCTGCTGCTGCTGGCAGGCTTTCACCGCATCGCCGACGACCGCGTGCGCTACTCGACCGCCGTGTACGTGGAGCCACTCGGAGCGTCCTTCGTGTGCTGTATGTGGATCTATGTGGCGGCCGTACGCGGATGATGATGTGACCCGTTGATTACCAGCCGCCCTCGGCCGGCCGAGGTGGTTGACACCAGCAGGTGGGGGGGGGGCAGCCCCCTCCTTTCCAAGCGCTGTGCTGCAACACACGTGGGCGTGCCTGCGTCGCGTCGACCCGGCCAACGGGACGAGTACGTCAGTCGGTCGCAACCGCAAGATTAGGCACGAGCGCCTCTGTGCATGTAGCGGCGCACACATGACAGGGTCAGCGCGTGGCGCAGCCGCTCTAGGTGCGGCCACGTTGCCCATCACCATCGGCATCATCTCAGTACCGAAGAGCTGGGGGCACAGCTGTTGCTCATGTACAGTAAAGCTGCACGCGTATGCAGGTATATGTTTTTGATCACTGGCATTCTTCCAGACGCACACCGATTTGTAGCTAGCTTCTCGCGAGGGCGTTCAGATTGCATGTACTCTGAACGGTGCGCGTTGCATTCTTCTGGCCTGCAGTAGCGCGATGTTGGGACGGCGACGCCTCTGGTAGTGGACAGCGCGTGCGACCTGTTCGGTAGGGGCAACACTCCCCAAGACTGTAGGCAGTACTGCAGGACAGGCGCGTGTGAGCATTATGGCAGCGTTGCTTGACGGACGGACGGACGGTGTGTGACCACAGCTGCACTGCGCCAATGCCGACATCGGGAGGCAGGGTGTACGACGAGCCGTCGTGTGCTGCCGTGCGGGGTCATGTTGATGACGGTTGCTTGACCCATATCCATCTTTGTGTAGATCAGCCAGGCAAGGTCGCAGGCGAGGTGTCACAGCACCGAGCAGCCGAAGGGCATCGAGCATGTCGTCATGCCGCCGCCGCTTGGCTTGGCGCCGTCACATGGCGAGAAGGCGGTCGGCTGCCGTCCTGTGTTTTGGACGAGCCTCAGTAGTAGGCTCAGCCTGGATTCTGGGCTGGGATGCCAACGCCGGCGCGTCACACGACGGATCGCCCCCGCTAGCCGGCCATCATGCGTACGCGCGTACAACACGCGCTTGAAGTGCCGACCTGGCAGCATGTTTCTGCGTGACCGAAGCTTGCTGACGTTGTCTGCTTCGCGTTGGAGGCTGTGTGGTCCTGCACCGCTCCCAGTGCTCGAGGCAGGGCCACATGCACAAAACGCTTGATCATACCAGAACGGCCGCGGTTAGCACTCGGCCGCGGTCTCTGCCATCTTTGGTGCGCTACGCAGGCCCAATCACGCGCGTGCGCCCATGGGTCAGGTTAACTTGGCCCAGGCATGGAAACAACATCAGTGGCATATCATAAGCTATCGCGGGCACTGCGGCGCACCATGGGCAACCGCCGCCTGCACTAGCCGTGACGCTGAAACCAGATAGGAACAGCGGTAAACACGATCGTTGCAGTGACAAAGTCACGCCAGCCGTGTTTGCCGACCGACCAGATCTCGGCCAGTTCATTTGGACGCTTACCAGCATGATCACCCACACCAGGCGCGCCCCGCTGCACAATGTGCGCGCGCGCCATCGCAGGCGGTCACGCACGTTTACGCGCGCGCGCGCGCGGAGAAGAAGATTAGCAGCCTGTGAACACAGTAAGGACGTGCGAGCCCAGGCCCGCCGGCTCACACGCGCTTGCCTGCAACAAGAAAGCATGTACACATCAACAGGTGATCGCACGCGCATACCGGTACGGTGCGGCACACACGGGAGAGGTGCACCTCTTCAAAGACCCTCCTTTCAGGAGCAAGGCCGGCCGCGTCAACCGTGTGGCGCCTACATGATGATGACGGGCGAGCTCGAAGAGGCAGCGAACAAGAGGAAGTGCCGCCTGCCCTACCCCCACCCCGCCCCGTCCTGCCCTCTCCTTTCGCCGGCGCCGCCTTCGTGTCTGCCTATACCGCGTTGCTTACGCCAGGGCCCCGATATGACAGCGGGGGCACGACTCCCGGCCGCGCCCCCGGCCGCCCCGCCTCCCCGTCCACTGCCTGCGGCGCTGCCCGTGAGGCCCCAGCTCCCGCACCGCCGCCTTCTTCAGCTTCTCCCTCCATTCCTGCTCCTGGTACAGCTGCGACAGCCTGTAGCATGGGAGGTGGAGGGACGCCTTGTTCTTTCGTCGCAGTAATCAGGACAAGGCGTCACCTGTAAAACTAATACGCCGGATGTGACAGCCAAAAGGCAATACCGTACAGTACGTGGAGATGAGTTGCGTGCACGATGCGTTCAGCTGAATAGGCAGAAAAGCAGGAAACCAACGTGCAGATCTACGTGCTCGGCGCACATCTGCCTGCCCCACTGATTCCCTCCCGCCCAAGCATCGACACAAGCAGGCGGTGCGTACGCACGCCTGCGCCCGCGATATACAACTAGGTTCATGGCTCGCTTGAAGCCCCGGCTGCCCCAGCTCACGTTGGGAAGAAGGTCTGCTGGTATGCCCAGATCGCGATGTCCGGCAGCAGGCTCATGGCCGGCGCCAGCAGCACGCCTGACAGCCAGAAGCGCGCGTTGCCGTACAAGTACGCCGCGATGCCGTTCATGTCCGCCGTAACCATCAATGGGCTTGACCTGTCCGGCAGAGTATGGGGCACAGGACGAAGGAAGCGTCTTCAAGCGAGCAGCGGGTACACACTAAGAAGAAGAAGATACGCTGTTCTGAATACTGTAATGCATGCAGTGGACCGCGCATACCTGTGCAAGTGAGTCGCGTGTGTGTGCAGGTGTGGCCGTGGGTGGGAGGTGAAGTGGCGGCGGGACGACGTCACAAGGCCCATGTAGGGGAGGTTGGAAATACGGGGAAGTGAAACGCTGGCGGCTGAGTAGCTGCGGCTGACGCTGAGGTGTGTGTGAGAGAGGGGGGGCTGGGTATGAGGGGAGGCGGTGGACGAACTCCCATGCCGCACGCCCCCCCCAACACACACTTAAGAAGAAGATACGCTGTTCTGAATACTGTAATGCATGCAGTGGACCACGCATACCTGTGAGTCGCGCGTGTGTGTGTGTGTGTGGGTGGCCGTGGGTGGGAGGCCCCCCCCCCAACACACACACACACTTAAGAAGAAGAAGAAGACCACGCTGTGCTGAATACTGGAATGCATGCCGTGGGTCGCGCATACCTGTGCCAGTGAGTCGCGTGTGTGTGTGTTGGTGGCCGTGGATGGGAGGTGAAGTGGCGGGCGGGACGACGTCATAAGCCCCCCCCCCACACACACGCGCGCGCGCACACACGCACGCACGCGCGCACACGCACGCACACGCACACGCACACACACACACACACACACACACAAGGAACCGCCAACAAGCGCCGTGCCTTCTCCGCAGTCCAGATTCGGTGATGCATGTTTGTTGGATGCAGCTGGGTACAGGGGACTGTTGGTTGCAGCTTTTCCAAGACCATGCCTGTTAGTGCTCAAGCTGTTGAAGCCGTACCTGCCCATCGCCGCTCTGCCGGCCTGCCTGACAACGACTATCTCATCACATGCCGTACATGCCCCTCCATGCGCAAGTACAAGTGTAGTAGGACTGCGAGGTCCCGTTGCGCCGCACCTGCCAGATAGCGGAGTAGCCGTACAGGAACGGCCACCAAATAAGGATGGACACCCACACCACCACGTGATTGATCCAGGTCCAGTAGCGGGTACGCAGCGCAAGCTACAGGCAGGCAGGCGGCAAGGGTGTAGGTGGTAGGCGGGGCTGTCAGCGGACGGTTCGCCGTCAACGGCGCAGAGGGCACATCTAGGCTCGGCCCGAGCATGGGAGGCGCTGCGGGTGTCGTGGCACGTCCCTTGAAGTGGTGGTAGGTGGCACCCACCATGCGAATGAGACATGGCGAGGCGGTGCCAACAACAAACACAGCAGTACCGACGCACACCAGAGCCCTCCCCACCAACCCCTTCGCCCCGTGTGACCCATACACACACGGGCCACGCAGCATGCACGTTCAGTCGCGGCGTCTGTTCGGCTGCTTGCGTTGCTGTTTTCTGCGCGGGTGTGGGCGTGGCGGTTAGGCTTTCCGGGTCCTCTTCGTCGGTTGGTTGCGGCTGTAACAGGCCAGGCTTTGCAGCTGTCCCTTCCGTGCGGGCGGGTTCTTTTGCATGGGATCAAAAGATTGGAAAGATAACGTACACGTAAAACGTAACTCCTGACGCATTTGCAACCGCGGGGGGGGGGGGCCGTCATCCCGCCCATCGGCGGCCGCTGCCGTTGGGCGGTCAATGCGAACAACTCAGTACACCACACACCGTGTGTCCGCACCTTGAGGTTGACGGTAAGGATGATGGCCGTGTACACGGTGGTGCCCGCGCCGACCCAGTCGTCAAACAGGCCGTTCCGGTTGGGCGTATTCATTGAGTAGATAGGCAGGAAGAAGATGCCCAGCAGAGTGCCAGGAGGCTGCAGGAGTGGGGGGACGGGGCGAGGTGGGGGGAAGGGGTTCAAGGCATCGGGAGGCGCAGCAGGGTGGGATAACCAGGTGGTGCTTCGGAAATGGGACTGCTTGAGGCGAATGCGACAGGATCGGCCGCGCAAGGCTCTTGTACGGTAGCGCCAGTAAGGCTGGCGGCAGGGTCTTCCCATACTTGGGGAAAGCAGCGTGAAGGGAACAGACGTACATGCGCCCCGGCCCGGCCCCCGCCCTTGCCCCCGGTCCCGCCTCCGCCCCGCCCCCGCCCCCGCCCCGCTCCTCCCACACACGCACGCACAGATGCGGGGGCACCGGTGCGGGTCTTGGTCACAGCCTTCGTCGTAAGCCGAAGAAAAGCAGATGTGCATGGTGCACGATGCGCGTTGCCACCGGCGCACGGCTAGGACTGACTGGGACTGATTGGGACTGCCAAAGCATTCCCAATCAGATTGGAAGTCTACGCGCTTACGCACAGCTCGGCGAGGCAGGCAGGCAGTGGCCTATAGCCTGAAAAGGCGGGCGCACCAGCCCGATGCCCCGTTGAACCATCTATCTACTCACCAGCGCTATCCATAGCATCTGTTCGATCAGAAAGCTCTTGCGTGTGGCAGTCATCGTCTCCGAGTACAGGATGGACTTGGACAGCACCGTCGACTGCGCACAAGCAAGAGGCAAGCAAGTGGCCCAGGGGAGGCGAGATGAGAGTCATTATGAGTGTCCAAGGGCAGGGGCAACATTCAGGGTGCGGCGTCAGCCTTGGCAGGTGCGTGCGCGCGCTAA
>JAZKJV010002479.1:150000-321348 GCA_037367405.1 Ottelia alismoides | reverse complement strand
TCATGGGCCGGATGCTTCTCTTGTCAAGCTCATGCCGGTGCCTCCACCACAGTCTGTTTTCAGTGCTGAGCAAACTGTGGAGTACCCCCCCCCCGCCCCGCTCGAGGTCAGCCCTGTCGCTCTGGTCGAAGACTCCCGCCGCCGCCGTGGTTTAAACCCCCCATCGAAGCCCTGCTCGAAAGCCTCCCTCGCTCCAGCCGAGGTCGCCTCTCTCAACCATACTGCTGCATGCCTGGCGTGCCTAAGATTCCGTTGATGTCCTCAGTGGATTGGAAAGGGAAGTGAAGATGAAGAAAACGATAGAAGAAGGAAAAAGGAAGAGAAGAAGAATTTCAACCATTAGATTTTGTATGGTTCGATTAACTCGATTTTAACTCACTCAAGTTAGTTCAAAATGTGTCAATTTAACGGCAAGGTCTGTGGGGTAAGACGGAGCAAGTTTACGGGGTTGAGAGAGGAATTAGGATGTTTCAGAGGTCGTAGCGGTAATTGCAAAAGATTATAGGGTCTGTCGGGTAAAAATCCCTTAAAATTTTAAATTCCGCTGCCTGGAGAAACTAGTGCAACTACTCGCTCAAGATCTCATTTGATGTGATCCACATGCTTCCGTGATGCATTTGAGGATCTTCCCATATCCTTCAAGCACCACATCACATCCTGGATCTTCAAAGAAGACAACCAGAACTAAATTGATCCTGCCCAAAGCACGATTGCTTCTTTTTCTAGCCAGTTATCCAGTGAGAGGAAATCGAGAATTCATTCCTCGAGGTTTTCCCTCAAACCCCTCAAGGTGCATCTCTCTCCGCGCCATCTTAATGATTCAAGTTCTAGAAAACCGATTAAGAAAGTTTCCTTCAACATATCAAAGAATGAATTTTCAGAGGAATCCTTATTGGGTCAGGATGAGCTGATTTATATGAGTGGGTTCTAGCCCGTTACTTGTGGTGCCCAAGAAGACGAGCATCACTTCAGTTGTGAGTGAGTTTAGTGAGGAGATCGCTAACCGGGTACCCATTTCTCGGAGGGTCTGTGTGGACTTCAGACGATTAAATCAGGACACCAAGAAGGATCATTTCCCGCTGCCTTTTATTGATCAGATTGTAGAGAGGCTAGATGGGAAGAGTCATTACTTCTTTCTTGACAGGTACTCTGGATGTAATCAGGTGGCCATTGCACCAGAAGACCAGGATAAGACCACATTCACCAGTCCCTTTGGGACGTATGCTTTCGGGCGTATGCCCTTTGATCTATGTAACGCCCCGACGACATTCCAGAGGTGCTTGTTGTCCATCTTTTCGGACATGGTGGGTGATTGCTTAGAGGTTGTCATGGACGACTTTTCGGTCTAGGGCGATGGGTTTGATGCTTGTCTTGAGTGCCTAGACCACATCCTTTAGCGATGCATCGAGGCCCATCTTGTGTTATCTTGGGAGAATAGTCACTTCATGATGACTTAAGGGACAGTGCTTGGTCATATCATCTCCAACAGGGGCATGGAGGTGGATTCAACCAAGGTGGATATCATTAGAAAACTCAATCCACCATCCAATCTGCGACAACTACAGTCTTTTCTAGGGCACTTCAGTTTCTACCGATGATTCATTCATGATTTCAGTAGGATAGTCTGGCCGTTGACTGATTTGCTGACCAAAGACACCGAGTTCATAATAGATGATAAGTGTCTTTCATCATTTCAGATTCTCAAGAGTCTAGTTGTTGAGGCCCCTGTCCTCTAGACGCCTGATTGGTCTCTCCCATTTGAGATCATGATAGATGCCTCCAATTTTACCGTGGGGGTCGTGCTGGGATAGAGGAGGGATGGAGTACCATTTGCCATTCACTACGCTAGTCGTACATTGGATGTCGCGCAGGGGAACTACACCGTCACTGTGAAGGAGATGCTAGCCGTAGTCTTTGCCCTAGATAAGTTCAGATCATATATCATTGGATCTAGAGTGACTATCTTTACTGACCATATCACCATCAGGTACCTCATGGCAAAGAAGTATGCCAAAGCGAGACTGACTAGATGGATCCTTCTACTCCAGAAGTTTGGTATTGAGATTAAGGACAAGCCTGGAGTCAAGAATGTAGTGACGGATCATCTCTACCGATTAGAGCATCTTGAGTATTCTGAGCAGATTGATCCCATTACAGAGACCTTACCAGATGAGGCGATCCTTGCTATCGCCTCGCTCCCGTGGTACGTCGACATTGTGAACTATCTTGTTGCCAAGAAAGTTCCACAAGGTTGGCCCAGATAGAGACTTGAGACCTTCCTAGCGAAGGCCAAGTCTTACCATTGGGAGGATCCCATCCTTTACAATGAAGGAGGGGATAGTGTTTGGCGACGGTGTATTCCTTAGGAGGAGCACCATAGCGTCCTCACCTACTGCCATAAGCTGGAGGCAGGAGGACATCACTCTGGGAGGAGAACGACACAGAAAGTGCTCCAATCCGTCCTATGTTGGCCTACCCTATTCAAGGATTCTGATGAATTCGTGAAGAGTTATACTGACTGTCAGAGGATGGGAACTTTTGGACAGCATGATATGATGCTGATGCAGCCCATTCATTTCTGTGAGGTTTTTGACGCATGGGGCATCGATTTCATGGGTCATTCCCTATGAGTAAGGGATTTGAGTACATTCTGTTGGCCGTTGATTATATGAGTCATTGGGTTGAGGCCATCCCCGTCCAAACCACAGATTCTAGGACTGTATGCATATTTTTGAGGAAGGACATCATTTCACAGTTCGGAGTATCTCGAGTTTTGATATCTGACGGGGGGTCTCATTTCATCACGACAAGGTAAAGACCCTTGCTAGCGAGTTTAGGACCATCGAGTAGCCACTCCATATCACCCTCAGACCAAAGGTCTTGCTGAGTGTCGAATAGGGAGATCAACACTATATTGCAGAAGATCGTTCGCCCAAACCAGAAGGATTGGTGATGATCGAAAAATCCGTGAAACCAAGATCCGAGTGAGGTAGAAATAAACTCAACGGTCGTTGCGACCCGGATCAAGAGAATCGGTCAACAAGAAAGATTCAAGACCACCAAATATAAAAATCAGACAAGTCAAACAAATAGGGGTCTCACTATTTTATTTTACCTGGTATAGCTACCAGGGTCAAACACAAGGAGCACGGGATGGCCGAGACAACCTACGAAGTATTCTAATGATAAAATAAATGAGAAAAATGTTTTTTTTGTGGATTTTAATGATTTTTAATTTTTTTGTGTTTTTAATTATATAAACAAATATAAGAGAATATATAAACAAGCAAGTTCAACCATTTATTTAAACCCTCAAATATGCTCCAAAAATTGAAATAAAATTGTTTTTGTGTTTTTTATGTTTTTTATGTTTTTGTTAATTTTATGGGGATTTTATAATTTTTATTTGATTTTCTAAAAATGTAGAAAGAGGAAAACAGTGGGTCGCTGTGCAGCCAGACTTGAAAGGCCAATTAAATATATATAAGTGGCCTATAAAAGTCTAGAGACATTTTTTATAAAAAATATATACAAAAACTAAGCTACAGAAAAAGTGTTTGCATTTTTGAATTTTATAGAATTTTTAATGCTTTTTATAAGTTTTTAGGGTTTTTCAATTTTTATAGATTTTACAAGTCCAAATCAGCTAAAAATTAGATAGAAGGTAGAAAACTACAAAACAAACAATGCCTAATTGTTTTAGAATTTTTAGCAAAGTTTTTATATTTTTAGTTGATTTTCTTTTTCAAATAGTAATACAAATACGTGTTTTTGATTTTTTAAAATAGTACAAAGTAAGAAAAATATTCCAAAAAATTAGGGAAATTTTTACACAGTGGCAGGAGCCACGTATCCATATTTTAACTAATTTGGAGTTCAATTGATATTTTATTCAATAAAAACAAGGCATACAACAAGTAAGGACCTAAGTGTAAGAAAACATAATTGCAGGGCCAAACAATAATAACTATAAAAGTCTAGGGGCTGCTACTGCAAAAAAGTCCAAAAACACACGAGCAATACACGTGACTGGCATTCACAGGGGCATTTCTGTAATTCTTATTTAAAAAGATACAAACAGTAACAAGCACAAAGTTCGGGACTAAAGGTGCAAATAACCCACAGCTCACGTGTCGATGCACGTGTCTCACATAAACAGGGACTAGTTTGCAAATAACAAAAATCTAAGGTCCTAAATGCAATGTTCCAAATGAGAAAAACAACCTCCTAAAATATTTATAGGACTAACTAGCAATAATAAAAAGACAGGGGTCTAAGGGAAATTACCCCTTTATTAACGTTCGACGACAGAAGGGGCGCCACGTGGAGAACGGTCGGCTGTGGGGCGCTGGTTCCTCTTCAGCGATGGATGCTTCTGATGGAAATCCTCAAATGATTGGACGACTGGTAGCTCTCTGCGGATGAACGGCTCGATGAAGATCTCGAGTGAGGAGCTCTATCTGACGGCGATAGAAGGTCCAGTACGCGCGGTGGAGGACTCCTCCGATGGTGCTGAGATGGGGAAAAGAATGCTCATCGTCTTCCACAGTTGGTGGGTAGCTCCGATGAAGCCAAGGAGCCTGGGAGAGCTCCAACGGCGAAGGAGGCGCGAAGCTCCTGTGCCTGAATGTTTGGACCCCCCAGATGGGCCCTTTCAAACTGCAAGCTGCACAGAACGACTCCTGGGTCGAGGGCAAAGTGCCTCGACCTGGTGAGCGGTGAAATCAATGATCATATGAGGTGGGAGGAGGTCTCCGGCGAGGCGACGACGATGGGGACCTGAGTTCCTGCTCTGGGGCGAGTCAAGTTGATCGGAGGGGTGTAGAAGATGGAGAGGAGTCTCGTAAACCTGAATCGAAGGTCGGATGAGCGAATTGGCGATCGGAGCGAAGTGGAGGCGGTGCAAATGGGGCGAATTCAAAATTAACCTAACCTAATGGGTATCGGGGGTACCTGATGATCGAGATCGACTGTGCTGGGGCTCAAGAAGCTCCTGTGGTCGTCGCCTCGATGGCTCGTCGGGGCCAGAGGCTCGAGCTCGCTTGGCGGCAGAGCACGGTGGCGAAACCACCGGATCAGTGGCTGCAACCCTTCCCTCCTCGCTGCAATACTCTCCTTCGATAGCTATCACTCTAGGGAGAGGAATGGAGCTCCTGGGATTGGAAGACGAAGGCCAAAGATGCTAGAAAAGTGCGGTAGAGCTCGGCTAAATAGTGGTAGGGGTCCGGCTAAAATGGAGTCGAGCAGGCGATTGTGAAGCATGGATCCCTAGAGAGATCCCCGGGCGTGGATCAGTAATGAACTAAGAGTAATCGGAGCCCGGGGTTTCGATTGATTGTGGTCGGATCAAGCCTACGAAAATGGGAGAATATCGGGTCGAGGCACAGATCCGGGTCAAGTGGTCCGGGGGGGGGGGGGGGCAGTTGACTGGGGGTCAACGTTCCCCCGTGGACCAATCAGATAAATCCTTTTATTAATTATTTAGAAATTCATTTAAAAATAGCAAATGGGGCATGTCATCCTGGTTTGAGTAGAGTCTACTTCCATGGTAATTATTAATTGTATCCTCAAATAGTGGGGTCATACAGGGTGCATATGTGTTGATATCATCCATGTGGTCCTCTGTATGTATAGGCTGATCAAATGAGTGATATTCGGGTTGGTCAATAGGGATTTGATCGTTGCGGTTAATCCAACGCTGATGATCATTAAGTGCATGTCTTTCCATATGGGTTTGATTTCTCGGACAGTCATGATACTCAAAGGTATTTGGTCTTGAAATGGTTCATTAGCAAGAATCTATAATAAGATGGTTCAGTCCAAGATGGTAGGTGGTCATGTGCAGTCGGATGATTCGAGTAGGAATTCAATGAGGGGGACGAATTCATCTACGGGTGAGAGTCTCCCACAAATGTTGGAGGATTATTGAAAAAAGGGGATTTAATTGATTTGGGCCTAACTGAGACAAATTCATTTTCATAGTATAGCTCTGATGGATTTTCAGATAAATGTTCGACAAATTTTGAATTTGATGAAAGGAATGATGGTTTGTTTTGCAATGATTTTCTTGATCCGGATGCGGAGTTTTTTCGACAAAAGTTCCATGATGAGGTTTAAATCAAGAAAGGAGAGAGATGATTTCACAGGATAGTCAAAAGAAATTTTATCAAATGTGCGGCTTTTGATCTTCGATATCGGTTCGCACACACCAATGCAAACACAAATCAAACCCCAAGTTCACCAACTATCACAATGAAGCCGTAAGAGTTCGGAAATTTTATTTTCAATTTTAAATTGGTGCTAAATCAATCTTGGAAAATAATTAACGAGTTGTTAGGTGCCGAAGATTTTATTAAAGACTGTTCCGAATTCCTACGACTAGTTGCATCTACTTTCAGCCAGTATAGGTGTAAGTACGGACCGTAAAATGGCTACCCATGTTACTTAAGGACGGATCCTTACGCAATATCCTTTAAACCACCTACTCTGCTAAGGAAGTCTGGACCGTGTACTGGCTACCCATATTCCTCACTGAGAAGAGCTAATCATTTTTAAAATCAGTAGTCTGAATGAAAATCCAGGTTTTGGGCTCTACCCTTAAGTGTCGTCTCTTTCTCACTCAGAAAAATAAAAGCATCCAAGGTCGGGGTTGCCCTCCCGAAAAATTCTTATTTTTATGGGTTATTTTAAAGTTGTCTATATTTAACAGTCTCAATTTTAATTAGGCGATCACTGAAGTATTAAGTGAGCACTAATACACATCCACCGTCCAGTCCCGATTTCCTTTAAAATTATGTGATAAAGCAAGAGGGAGAAGTTCGGGAAAAGCTGATGCACGTGAAAACATTGATGTATGCTCAGTTAGAAGACTTACAGCAAATCCTTGCAATCTCCATATGGGATGCAATACAAGAATTGAAATTTTAGTCTATATGGATGCAAGACGATGAAAAATCACACATAGCAGAAAGTTCTATTAGCGGGAAGAATTGAGTTGAATTTGGCTAAATTGAACGATCTATCTGCGTCTAGATTAAAGTGAAGTGTGTCTTTAGATCCTACGAGCACAATTAAAAATTAAAATACTCTGAGAGCCGTATATGTAGGTCTATCCTAATCGTCACTCAAGTCGCCCCCCCACCGGAGAGTGAAACAAGCCACGACACACAACAGAAAAAGTTTGAGGTCTTCTTTATACACGCGAGAGTCCAAATGGATACCGCTATAAATGAGCAATTAATTACACAAATTAAAGATTGCAGAAAATAAATCGTAGACTCTACGCTCTCTCACGACTCGACTCGATCTTAATTTAATTGTGGCTTTTTGGAAGTCGGTGAATTTACGTCGGTTCTTGAAAAACTGCTCCACGTACGCTGGATACCTCGCAAGAAAAATAAGAGAGAAAATGTAAGAGAGTGACTCAAAAATAATAAAATAAACAAAAAAATAAATGCTGAAAATAAATACAGGAAAAAAATGGAATTTACAGTGAAAAATTCAGGGGTCAGACTACTCGAATGTGGGAAACCGAATGAAAATTTTCAAAACACAAAACTAAGCCGTTTGCCTCCCCGACAACGACGCCATCTAACGATTCAAAAATTGCACTTATTAAATGAATGAATTTTACTTGTCATTCGCTAAAAAATGATTTGTTCGTTTCGTTGTAGGCAGCAATCGGAATTCATCAAGAAAATAATCACACAAAAAATTAATCAATTTTCAATCAATACGGTTTTATGTTTATTTTACTTGAGCAAGTCCCAAGGTCGAACACAAGAAGGCAAAGGAACAACCTACATTATGTCTATCAAAACTCGTGTGCGATTTTCGAGTTGGTCTTTTTTGTAATTTTTTAATGCAATAAAGGATGCAAAATGGAAATTTTGGCCTATTTTAGGGACTAAAATGTAAATGTTGATCAAACAATGTCCGAAAAATGTGAAAGTTGGCGGGAGATGATAATTATGATGAAATGAATGCACTATAATATTTTTAGAATTTTGGATCCAAGATGAATTTTTTTATGAATTTTCAAATGTAAACAGAATGAATTTCAATATTTAATTATAAGAAATACTAAACCTAATTATTTTGAATGAATAAAATTATCTAAGATCTATCACTAAGTAATGGACCTCAGAAAAATCCTAAACCTCGAAAATACAAGATTCAATACCTATTAAAAATCAAACACTGAAATATGGAAAATAATTTTTACAAGGCAAACTATGCATGTAAATGTAATTCTTTTTGGGCTTAATGTAAAGCACAATTAATTCTATAATATGTGATTTTTCAGGAATTTTTAGACAACGGTTAATCATCTATGAAAATTAAAGCACAAACTTGGCAAAGTAATTTTCTACAGAATAATTAATTATTAATTAACCATTGATCACAAAAATATCCACAATATATCAACATGCAGAGAATTAAATGTTGAACAAAATACTATTTTTGAATAAAAAATAATGTCATGTGGAGGTCTAAAATCACTGGGGAACACAGGGTGTTTATGCAATTAATAATAAATATATAAATAATGCAAATAATGAATATGCTATTACCAAAAAGTGGGAGGGGGGGTTCTCCGCAAAATTCCTAGCATGTCACGTGCAATGCACGTGACCCCTGGGGTAGATGGACTAATCGACAATATGGGTAACCTTCTGGGGCTTGGATGCAAAGAGCTTAGGATGATGTTCTGGTGACGTTCTCCCCCGACGCACGTGTACGCGGGGCCTCGGCTCTGTACCCGGTCGTCGATGGCGTTGTTGCGGACCTCCGACGTCTTTAGTGAGGGTCGACCGATGGACTTCAAGGGCGTTGGAGGAGCGTCACCGGCAGAGGAACTTAGGCGCACAGCTTCTTGCAGATAGTCTGCGATGGGTGGCTCAGGGGGAGACGCTGTTCTTCAACGGTGGAGTTGCAGACGCAGTTGTTGGATAAGATGATCGTCGATGGTCGGAGTCGGGGACGGAGATCGTTTTCAGAGGTAGCGATGCACGAAGGGTGATGCTGGTGAAGTAGTTGGCTGGAACTTTACGGAGATGAACGTCGAAGTCATGGTTGGATCGTTGGCTCGACGGAGTTACCACTGGAGCAGAGCGGCGGTCGGATGAGGCTCGGGCTACAGGCTAGCACGTCGAAGCGCTTCGGATCTCGTCGCTTGAAGGGGGGCCGGTCTGTCACCCTAGCGGCTGATAACAGAGGATTGGCGAGGGTCAAATTTATGTTGTCGCTGAGGCGACCGCTCACAGAACATTAGTTAGTCAAAAATTAACCCACAACGAAAGAATGAATGAATTAAGTCCCAAAAATTGAATTAATCTTTATTACTCTACCACAAAATGTATAGTGAACAAGCATGTAGAGATCGAACCACAGAGAGCAATACAAAAATGCAATAGCCTATAATGTGCATGTACCACAGAGTCATCCTTGTGTGAAGCCTATTTTTGTGGGTTTTTATCTTTTTTATATCTTATTTTTTTCCTTTTTTTAAAGTTTATATATAGATTAATAATTATATATATACATAGATATTTTTTTTTCAATAGAGGAATAAATATACAAAGGGGAGAGAGGAGTGATACATTATTTATAAAAATATATAAAAACACTCAAAGATGTGGAAATAAAGTCTTTTTGGTATTTTCATAATTTTTTACTGTTTTTGTGATTTTTTTGGGCATTCTGAAACAGATTTGTGGTATTTTTAACTAGCAACATAAGGGAAAACAGGAATTAAGCTATTGACTGGGGGTAAAATGGAAATTAAAAATATAAAATAGCCACAAAAAATTTCCAAATTATTTTTAAGAGAAAGAGGATAAAATATAGAACCTACAGAAGTTGAGTTTGCAATTTTTAGGGTTTTCTAGAATTTTTATATTTTTTAGAAGTTTTTGAGCCTTTTTGAATTTTTAAGGTTTTCCTTTTGAGATTTTTAATGATTTCTGGACTGACACTAAAACATGACAAGATAGACCATAGGTAATTTTTTTGGATTTTTTAGAGGTGTTTTACTATTTTTTTGGAATTTTTAGAGGTGTTTTACTATTTTTTTGGAATTTTTTAAGATGGACAGTGAAAAAAATGCACGTTTTTTATTTTTAATAAATGCAAAAATTCAACAAAATTAGAAACTAAGAATATGGCGTGCAAGAGCAAGTTAACAGGAGCTTATATCCTTTTTTTGCAAAAATTTTCAAGTTAATATGGGGCATAAAATAAATGAACAAAGCATACAAAAATACATGGCATGACAGGGGCATTTTTGCAATTAAAATATTTCTCAGGGCTTCCATGCAAAAATCACTACAGAAATAAACATTTACTTTTATTTTCGGGGCCATTTTACAATTAATAAAACATGCCAGGGTTAAAATGCAAAAATCACGCGCCTCACGTGGGACTGCACGTGAGGCGCAGAGGGACCAATATGCAAATATAAAACTCCAGGGGGCATACTGCAAATAATACAATTTATTCGCAACGTAGCATTTTATTTTTAACATTAAATTATAAATATAAGAAGACGGGGGGGGGGGATGTTTGAAATTTACCCCCAAAGGCGCGCGTATGGACGGCGATGGGCGCGCAACTTATCCACGTGTCGATCCCTCGAAGCTCGATACCCCTTCGACGATCTGCGGCCGAAATTGCATCTGATGTCTGATCAAACGACCGAGGCATCTGCTACATGGACGACCAGGATTTGATCTGGGGGCCGTCTTCTTCATCTGATGGTGACTGCTCGTCACGAAGAACAGGGAAGAACAGATGGCTTCCCTGGCTTCGATCTTTGATTTCTCCACCTCGAGACGCTCCAGGTTGCTGACGATGGTTTCCAGACGTCCGGCGAGGTGCAACGCACCGTCCGAGGTACTCCAGAAGGTCCAGGACCCCTAGATCGGTTGAACGAGCTCGAAGAAGAAAAGGGGGGGTATTGGAACCTCGCAGGGGGTTGAAGCGAGCCCCAGGGGCCTCCGTTCAGGTTTAGACCTGCACTAAAAGAATGAGGGGCTCGAGGGGTACCCCTCGACCAGGGGTTAGGGTGAAAGGGATAAGGAATGACTGGGGGTGGTGAGATCCGGCGAAGCGGCGGAGGTAGACCTCGATTCGCAGAGCTAGCGAAGCTCTGGTTGATCTGATGAGGGGGGTAAGCGAGGAACACGTAGGGAAATGAAATGAGATGGAGCGGAGGACCTCCGGCGAACGGCGGCCGTGGGCACTTCGTTCGACTCCTCTGACCGTCTGAGACTGCCAGGAGCACCCCCCTGTCACGAGGATCCTCCAAGGGCTGGATTTGAGGGTGGAAAGCGACCAAAGGGAGACCAAACTGGGAGAGGAGATCAAAGGTTTTATTTATAGACAAGGGCACGCACCCTTATTGACCGGGGCGCTATGAAGAATCGGTAGGTTAGATGGTCGATCTAGGTTATTGGCGGTGATGTACAATGATCGGTGATCATTTTGTCAGAAGGCGTCGATGGCCGACGAGGAACGAGTCGAGCGCGAAAAAGGGAAAGACGGGCGGAAAAGACCAGCCGTGCCATTTCAGCCGCCTGGGGGTCGAGTTGACCAGGCTGTCAATAAAATGCTGGAATCTGATTGGGCAAGGTCAGCCAGGTTTGACTGATTATTTTATCCTAACAAATGAATTTATTTAATTTCACTTATAAAATAAAAGATGTTCATTAAATAATGTAGTATTTATTTATAATTTTTATTTATTTTTTTGATGTATTTTATTATGAATTTATTTTAATGATGTATTTATAAGTATATTTATGTGTATTTTTGTATAATTTATTTTATTTTGTTTATTTTATTTTATTAATTTATTTTCTTATTTTAGATATTTATAACTTATTTTATAAGTATAAATATATTTTTATTTACTTTTTATAAGTTTATTTAAATAAATAGGTATATGTAATAGGTAGGTATACTTATAGGTATTTTACCTATATTTCATATTCATTTTATTTATTTATTGAATTTGATTTGGTTTTATTTTGGATTTATATTTTTGATAAATTATATGTAATATTTACAGTATTATAAAAATATAATTGAATAAAGAATAAAAGAATGAAATCCCCTTTTATTTCTATACATAGGTAACATAGGTATTTTGCCTATGTGTTACATAGACTTATTTTTATTTTACTAATTCTTTTTGCTTTTATTCTAATTTCAATATGTACACGTATTACATATATTATTTACAAAATTATAAAAAATATAAATTTATAAAATAATGAATAATAAATAAAATGAATATTTTATTCAGGTAGACTGTACAATGAAGGTCAAAAACCTAACTTTCACAGATGAACTCCAAAAATTATGAAATCAATTTTAATAAATAGTTCTTGGAAAGTTATTAACTATTTAAGGTGATTTTGGTAGATTCTGAGTTTTTATTTGCATGATATGGGTCTGTGAAGTTGAGGTTCTGGCTTTTATTCTGTGTATAAAATGTACACTGTATATTATTTTTGTGCAAACTTAATTTTGTATTTTATTTATATTATTATCTACAACTTTCATGTACAAAAGATATTAATTTGATGAATGAATAATTATATACAAAATAGGTGTCAAAAATGCATAAATCAATGCATGAATGAATGAGGATTTTATTGTACACTGGCCCTTATCTCCCCCTACTTTATTCCTTGTCGACCAATTCCATGTTGGCCTTGGTCTCGGGGTTAGGGTCATAAAATATTTGCAATATTTTACTCCTTTTTCTTTTCTTCTCTTTATTATATAATTTTGGCATTAAACACCTTATTTAATGTATAATTAATACAATGGATAATGAATGCTATTATGTACAATTTGATGCTATTTACATGCATTTGCTGGGGCTTTTGAGGCCAAAATGATAGAATAAAGGTGATGAAATGGAGGTTCATCACCCCCCTATACTTGCCTTTGCTAGTCCCTAGCAAGTACTTATGCAATAAGTACAAAAAAAGAAATGAAAAGAAAAGAAAAAGGAAATTGAAAATAGAAAGAGACAAAGTGAATAAGATGGCTTTCAGTGTAATCTCTTGTCCTTACAAAATCGGAATTTGGAGCACATGTTAGACCTTGGCGTGATAATGTGTGTGGGACCTGACTGGGAACCAAATTTAAAACACAACATCCTTCGAGAGTCACAGAACTCGGTTCAAATCTCCTCAATAGCCATCATACGCAAACCCTTATGACTATGAAGCTGACTTGTACGGTGTAAGTGATGGTGGCTCTCCCTAACTGTAATGACAAAGGATCTGACTTCTCCCGAATAAAAACCCAATGATTCCCCAATCCAGCCCTCTACCGTCAAGGAGCGGGGTATTCCCTTCTAAGTTCAAGTGGCATCCAACTTAAGAGGAGGGGGTGAAGAAGAGAATGGACGGTAACCAGTGTAGCTACCTATCCTGGGATGCAAGACCAGTGTAGTCAAGTCATCCAGCTGCAGGCTCACATGGTATAACTTTGATGCTCAAGCTTGCTTATTCAACATATATACATACTCCGACAGGCACTTTTATTTTTATTTTCAAGCCTGTCCACTTTTTTGGAGTTTTTTTTCAACATACTATTTACAACAGCATTTACATAAGGACTTTTTCTCTTGAGCCAGAAGACTATCCTCTTTTGAAGCTTTATTGCAACCCACACTCTCCTGTCATTCGACTTCATTGAAACTGGACCAGGTTGGGGTGCACTTCCCTCCCTAGACGAGGACGAATGTTTCCACCCGTGTGCATCTCAGACTGGCAAATCCAACCCCCTCGCCACTCCAACTGAGTTGAGCCAAGTGAAAGGTGCAAGTGTCCAAGTTAGGTCACGGCCGACAAGAGTCATACGTGTGTTTCGAAAAGTTCTAGTTATTCACTGAGGTGACTTGAACCCAGCCCTGCTTTCTCAAAGAATTAAGTATGAATAGACCTGAAGTGCCTTAAACCTAGTTCCCATAAGGTTCCAGTGCGGTTAGGTACAGTAAGGTCTAACCATGCTCCAATTTGAGAATTTATTGGATTGATTCAATCATCAAGCTCACTCAAAAAGAATATGAATGGTATGCTCATGCTATGCACAATGAATGATGCAATTTTTCACAAAGAGTTAAAAGAATCAAAGAATGTTTTTACAGAAAGAAATTTTTTGCAAGTAAGTAAATAAACAAAAAAAATCTTGACACATACAAAAAGTACATACGATTTTTTACACGGCGTGCCACTTTATTTACGAAATGTATGAGTTTATAAAGACTTTACAGGTTTGAATGAAGTAGTTTATTTAGGATTGTACAGAAATAATTGTATGTGTCTTATTTATGATTTACAAGTATCTGTAATGGTGCTCTTATTCTTCAGATCTAGTTTGAAAATAATTTTTGCGAACTATAGTACACGATAATTTTTGCAATCATTTACACACATTTGAAAACTATTTTTGCAAAGATTTTTCACACACTATATATATACAATTTTTACAATAATTTTGACACACAATTTTCAAAACATTTGCACATAGGTTTTTCAAATCCTTTCTTTCACACAAAGAAAAAGTTTTTCAAATCAATATTTTCACATAAGTTGAAAACATTTCACAGCAATTTCACAGCAAGTTTTTCCACTACAGGTCACACTATTTTTCAAATTATATTGTATAGGTATCTAACCTGATTTATTAATCAGTATATAAAAAAGAAGAAAAACTATGTTTGATGTACAATATGGTTTTGGTTCTTGAAAGTTTTATTTGGGCTTATTCCTTATTTTTGAATGAGAGATTTTTGTGCAGACTCCTCAGACTTATTCGAGGATCCTTTTCAAAAGATTTTGAAAACTATAGTCCAAGATAATTTTACAAACATGTACACTCATTTGAAAATGATTTTACAAAGGTTTTACACAGCATAAATAGGTTTTTCAAAACAATTTGACTATCAATTTTTACAATCATTTGCACACTAGTTTTCACACATTTTGATTTCACTCAAAGAAACTAAATTTTTCACACAAAACTGATTTTTCAAAAGTTGAGTATTTATACACACTATTTTTCAAACACTTTTCACAAGGTTTTTCAAAGAAAACTTTTTGCACAAAATGCTTTTTCTGATTTAATAATCAGTACAAGTACAAAGAGTCTGAGGAGCTCACAATCATCTTTCATTATTATAGAACTACTTTTCATACTATATTTTATATCGAGGTATGAGTTATTTTTCAGTATGAGTTATGGCTTATAGTATATACATGGTATATACGACCCCCCTATACTTAGCTTGAGCTATGTCCTCATAGATCGAAAGGAAAAGCAAAGACATAACTCGTACTGAGTATAGACAGATCGAAAGAATATAAATGAATGAAATTAATGAATGAGAAGTTGACCGTCCCCCCTATACTTAGGATCAAGTAATCCTAAGTATAGCAGACTGTACAAAAAGCAGGGAGGGTCAAGGGTGGGAATCTACAGATCGTACTCAAATTGTCTCCCCCTATACTTAGGGTAAGATATTCCTAAGTATAAACAAGAAGAGGAGACAATGGAGAGGATCGCAATGAAATGAAAACTCGGGGTGCTCATCCCCCCTATACTTAGGAAAAAGTACGTCCTAAGTATAGAAAACTGTCTACAAGGGCGGCACCTTTTTGATACACAAAGAAGACAGAAAAGGAAAAGAAGAAAAGAAGAAAAGAAGAAAATCAGATAAACAGTTCTTGAGTACATCGTTTGAATCTTCTGATGCTGCAACGGTTATGGAGATGTCTTCGTGGTGCACTAGCTGAATAGAGTCTACAACGGCCAAGAATGCATCTGGTTCGAGATAAGGCTTCAGTAGTTGACCGTTGACGATGAAGGGTCGTGCGTCAGGGGACAAATCTGATATGGTAATACTTCCATTGTCACGCACTTCACAAATTCGAAATGGCCCTGTCCACTTACTCTTTAATTTGCCCGGGAATATCCGCAACTTTGCATCAAATAACCACACCTTCAGTCCAACGTCAAAGGTCTTTCGTCTGATGTACCGGTCATGCCAACGTTTCACCTTCTCCTTATACATCAATGTGTTATCGTATGCATAGTCTCGGAATTTCAAGAGTCTGTTCATATCATCTTTTCTTTTCTGAGCACTTTTGCGTGAGTCCAAGTTGCAACTGTTAACTGCCCATAAAGACTTGTGAATTAATTCAACTGGCAGAAGGCACGGCTTCCCATATACAAGACGATAGGGCGACAGGCCCAAGGGAGACTTGTAGGCCGTTCTGTAAGCCCATAAGACCGAGTCCAAGAGTTGGGACCAGTCTTTCCTGTTTGGCCTGACAAGTTTCTGTAGGATAGTCTTGATTTCTCTGTTTGATAATTCTGCCATGCCATTGGTATGAGGATGGTAAGGAGATGCGACACGATGATTGATGCCGTACTCCTTCGTCAATTTCTTAACCTCTTTATTGATGAAATGACTACCCCCGTCTGATATGAGAATTTTCGATATCCCGAACCGCGAAATGATGTTCTTCTTCAGGAACTGGCATACTGTTCGGCTGTTGGCGGCTCGAGCGGGAATAGCTTCAACCCAACGACTCACGTAGTCCACAGCCAGAAGGATGTGCTCAAAACCTTGACTGTTAGGGAAAGGTCCCATGAAGTCAATGCCCCATGCATCGAAAACGTCTGCTATCTGAATAATTTTCAGGGGCATTGAATCTTTTGCAGTGAGTGTACCTTTCAGTCTCTGACAGTCAATACATCGTTTGACGAATTCTGCTGCATCCTTGAATAATGTGGGCCACCAGAAGCCACACTGAAGTACTTTGGCTACCGTCCGATCTTCAGAGTGATGTCCACCAGATTCGAGCGAGTGACAATGCTCGAGGACACTAAATTGCTCCTCCTGAGGGATGCACCTGCGCCAAATGCAATCCGCTCCTTCCCTGAATAGAAGAGGATCCTCCCACTGGTAGAACTGGATGGTCGACATGAATTTGTTTTTTTTGATTCTTTGTCCAATCCGAAGGTATTACCCCAGAGGTGAGGTAATTGACTATATCAGCATACCAAGGAAGAGAATCCACTGCTAAGATGGCTTCGTCAGGGAAGGTCTCTGTGATAGGTGTATTGATCAGAGGAGGCTCATGCTGCTCTATTCTGGAGAGATGGTCTGCTACCACATTCTGAACTCCAGGCTTGTCCTTAATTTCCAAATCAAATTCCTAGAGGAGAAGAATCCAACGAATCAGTCTTGGCTTGGCATCCTTCTTCTGCTGTAGGTACCGGATAGCAGAGTGGTCCATGAAAATTGTGACTTTCGATCCAAGTAAATAGGATATAAACTTCTCAAGGGTGAAAACCACAACCATCAACTCTTTCTCTATCACTGCATAATTCCTCTGTGCTTCATCTAATGTTCTACTGGCATAGTGAATGGCAAAGGGCGCTTTGTCTTTCCTTTGCCCAAGAACTGCCCCGACTGCAAAGTCTGACGCATCGGTCATTATCTCAAAGGGAAGAGTCCAGTCGGGTGGCTGTAAGATTGGAGCCTGAGTGATAAGCTCCTTTAGCTGGTTGAAAGCAAGGAGAACCGGCTGATACACAATGAACTCAGTCTCCTTGCACAAAAGTTCCGTCAGAGGTCGGGCAATGCGACTGAAATCCTTGATGAATCGCCTGTAGAATCCCACATGCCCCAGGAATGACCTCACATTCTTCAATGACTGAGGTGGCTAAAGATTTGAAATGACATCCACCTTTGCTGGGTCGACTTCCATGCCACGTTTGGAAACGACGTGACCCAGCACAATGCCTTCAGTGACCATAAAGTGGCTTTTTTCCCATGAAAGCACTAAATTGACTTCTCGACACTTCTGAAGCACTCTGTCTAAGTGCTCAAGACAAGAATCGAAGCTATCACCATAGACAGAGAAGTCATCCATGAACACTTCGAGGAAACTCCCTACCATCTCGGTGAAGACTGCTAACATGCATCTTTGGAAGGTTGCAGGTGCATTGCATAATCCAAAGGGCATTCTCTTGAAGGCGTAGGTGCCGAACGGGAAAGTGAAGGTAGTCTTCTCTTGATCTTCAGGGGTGATTGCCACTTGGTTGTAACCGGAGTACCCATCCAAAAAGCAGAAGAACTCCTTGCCTGCGAGTCTTTCCAAAACTTGATCAATGAATGGCAAGGGGAAGTGGTCCTTCTTGGTTGCTGCATTGAGACGGCGGTAGTCAACAAACACCCACCAGGATGTTGGTACCCGAGTTGAAATTTCCTCTCCTTTTTCATTTATGACCACGGTAAGCCCTGACTTCTTGGGAACTACATGCAATGGGCTTACCAATTTTGAGTCAGAGATGGGATAAATGAAGCCTGCATCACACCATTTCGTGATTTCTTTCATGACGACGTCTCGAAGGTTAGGGTTCAACCTTCTTTGAAATTCGCGGGACGGCTTGGCATCTTCTTCCAAATAGATGTGGTGTGAACACAAGGCTGGATTTATCCCTCGGAGATCTGATACGCTCCAACCAAGTGCCTTGCGGTTCTTTTCTAAAATCTCGAGAAGCCGAGATTCCTGATCCGAATTCAGTCTGCTGCTGATGATGACCGGATACATTTGTTCTTCACCCGCAAGGAAAGCATACTTCATGCCTGCAGGAAGTGGCTTGAGTTCTGGTTGTGACCTATCCAGCTTGTTGGTCACTTCCGAGACTATGCTGGTGATGAGATGTACTTCCTTGAAGCTGCTACCATCCTCTATGTTCTGCTGAGATCCCAGGAATGTGCCGAACGGTTCTGTGCTAAGATGATCGTGTTCGGTCTGGAGTGACTGCTCGAAAAGATGTGCCTATATCTGATAATCTGTCTCCCAAGAATCATCGGAGAAGAAGCTAACTGCGCTTTCCAAGTCCTCCTCAAGAGTGAGGATTTCTTGGGTCCATTCATCGTCCAATGATAAGGATGAGTCTCTGATTTCTGCAATAAAGTCACAGTCTATTTCGCATACTGCCTGGCTCTCATCAGTCGTGGCATTCGGCTCTATGTTCATGTTTATAGTGATTTGCTGGGCATTCGAGCTGAAAGTAATCTTGCTAGACCCGTAATCAACCACGACACCTGATGTACGAAGGATTGGTCGGCTAAGGATGATGGGGGTCTGGAGTAGAGGTGCAGGTGAGTCCATATCAAGGGCTACAAATCAGCTGGGAATTTCATCTCCTGCACTTTAACTACGACATCTTCCAGAAGACCTCGGGGCCGCTTGACGGATCGGTCAGCAAACTGAAGGATCATGCGTGTCTGCTTGAGCGGACCCAGCCCGAATTCTTGTAGTATGGATGAGGGCAAAAGGTTGATGGAAGACCCACTGTCAAGGAGAGTGCGCTCGAAGACCTGGTCAAAAATCTCACAACTGATCAGAGGTGCTCCTGTATCTTGCTTCTTCTGCGGGAAGTTACTGATAGCTGCTACCGTGGCTAAGGTGAGGACATGCTTACAACTTGCTGGCATCTCTTCTTTCTAGCAGGAGAAATAGAGTTCTTATTTACATCAAAATCATCGCCCGTAGAATGTTGTACGTCCGAACTACAAAAAGGAGTACAAACTGTATCCTGGTGTGCTGGTGCTGAGGGGCGAGCAAAAAGTAAAGCTTTGGCTCCATCGGCTGGCGAGGGATCGGCTGCTGCTGGCGGCTCCTCCAAGGCTGGCACGGCTTTGCTTCGGCTACAAGCTTCTTTTTGTTGTTTTTGCTTTTGCTGATTTTTTTTTGTATTTTTGGCTGGGACTGATGCTGGGAATGCACGACGGCTGGAATGGCTTCTCCTTCTTCTTCCTCCTCACCCGCCCCTGTAGCTGGCACGACTGATGCGGAAGATGATGATCCACCTGTTTCTTTATTCACCCCAATCTTTACAACAGGAGGAGGCAAGACCCTACCGCTCATGAGAGTAACAACATTAGAATACACAGTAATATCATTTTCTGACACGGACAAGACATCACATTCTACCTGCTCTTTCTTCTTGAAATTATTGGGGTTGGCTTCGACCTGAGCCGGGATGGTAGTTCTAGTGGCGGTCAGGTCGTCAAGCCACTTGGTCATATCTGCTAGCCCTTTGACAAGTTGGGCCAGACAATCCATGGTGGGGTTCACTGGAGGTCCCTCGGTGGATTCAGTGTGCAGACCACGCTGTTGTTGCATATGCTGGTGCTGAGGCTGCTGTTGGTAATGCTGAGGTGGTGCAGGAAGCTGAAGCAGCTGATAAGAGGAAGGAGGATACTGTTGGTACTACTGAGGTGGAGCAGCTGCATACTGATGGAATGATTGTGGGTGACGGTATGGCTGCTACTGATACTGCTGGTTCTGCCTCCATTGATTGGCATACTGGGGAGGCTGATGATACGTCGACGGCGGCTGTGAGGACTGCCCAAAACGACCACCCTGAGGCTGGTGGTGTTGCCGGTTGGCTGGTAGCTGACCCTGAGGTTGTCCCATAGGACGGGTCGGCTGTGCTTCGTGACTCCAAACCCTTTTTACTTCTTGAACCAGGGGTGGTGGTGGGAACACTGAATCAGATCCTGATATAAACTCTGGTTGATACACAACCATCTGCTGTTGCGGCTGGCCCTGGTCGGGTGCCTGCACGTAGTACACTTGCTGGACTGCCGGTGGCTACTGGCTTGGCTGAGGCTGATGTAGCGGTGGTTGCTCGTCTTTCCTATCAGCTGGAGCTTCTAATGGTACTGCCGACTGAACAGAATTAATGGTGCCCACCACCAGTTCTAGCTGCCAGGTGATCTGATCCAGCTTGTCTAAATTCTGAGTCCTCTTCTCGATCACGGCGAGTTTTTCGAGATCCTGTGATCGTTTCTCAATAATATCAACCTTCGAGAGATGGCCCCCGATGATGAGGTTGGAGCTCTCATCTCTCTTCGCCTATCGGGACGTTGCCATGTGTACTTGCTTCTGGAGGATCTGGGGCTGCTTCTGGTATGCTTTTGATGAAGAGAGGGCGGCCTCTCCTTCGGCCATTTCTAAGAATATCTGCCAGACTGCATCTTCATCCTTGTTGAAGTGTGAACCTCCACATGCTGCGTCAAATAGCCTTTGGCTCTCAATGTTCAGACCCCAAAAAAAGTGTTGGACCAAGCTGGTCTTCGGGATCTCATGATGGGGACATTTCTCCTGCAGATCGGTGAATCTCTCCCAAGCTTCGTGTATGGATTCATGAGCCCCTTGGGAGAAGTTGCTAATACGTGCTCGCATCTGGTTGAGCCGGCCGAGAGGATAATATTTGTGCAGAAAGGAGGACTTCAGTTCCTCCCAGGTGGTTTCAACCTTCCCCAGATGGTTGACCCAATAAAGGGCCTTGTCTTGCAGGCTGAAGGGGAATGCCATCATTTTGACAATGTCCAGAGGGACATTCTGATAGTGAGTAGTTCGGCAGATGCGGGAGAATTGCTGCAGGTGGATGTACGTCTCTTCACTTGTGTTTCCATGGAAAGATGGAAGGCGAGCGAGGAACTGGGGCTTCAGCTCAAAATGAGCGTGTACCGGTGGAATGAGAATCCACTCGGTCGTCTGGCTGTCTCCAGGATTATAGGTTTCCTTCAGTGTAGGCTTTTGCCCCCTAATTTATGGCTCTCCATCGTCATCAGGTGGACCACCACCTCCTCCTCTACCTCCTCCTCCCTCAGCTCTGTTCATCACATCATTCAACATATCCTGAAAAGCGGTCTGGGCTAGGGCTTGCTCTGTCAGCTGCTGCTGTATAGCTTGGATAGATGCCAATAGCTGTGCATTAACCTGATTCTGATCTGGCATCTGCCCTTCTAGTTGAGGTGGCTGCTGACCCTTGCCCTTTCCTTGAGGAGCCATATCAGGGTCTGAGTCGGACGAAATGAATTCCGGAGTAGAAGCCAGGGCTCAGTCTGCCCTTCTATCTGCAGGATGAAAGAATCTGAATCAGACCACTTGCATTATTGTTCAGCTGTCATGATACTGGTTGGAGTTAAGGTCAACCCCAACATCTTGTGAATGGAACAAGATGTAGACTATAATCGAATTCCATTCACAACGGCGAAAATGGGACAAAAGCGATCCCAGTTTATTGGGTGGTCAAATGGGAGGTAGAAGACGAGGAGCCTGGAGATCGATCCGCAAAGTCCGGATCGGGTTCTCGAGAGTCGCCTCGAATTTATTGGCAAAATAGAGTCCATGGAATCGATGTGGGTGTCGGCGAAGGTCCTGACAGAAACCATCCATGGTTCGATTTCGCAAAGCAAGAGAGGAGTGGATGTTGGAGGAAGGATACGATGGTTAACAAGGAATAAAAGGGAGTGCAAAATAGTAGAAAGGCTCAAAGTGAGCGGGGGTCAAAGAGGAGTGACACAACAAAATTTGCGCAAGGGCACGGGACTTGATCTTTTAACCTTAATCTAGATCCATACAAACACAATACAAGATTGGGTTCACCAACTCACACCATGTGAATCCGTAAAGGTTCGGCTACTTATTATCTTTTCAGTTTTAGAGTTGTTATTTCAAGCATATCTTTTAACAAGTCCTTAGCACGCTACCCCTATAGGAGAGAGAGTACTGCCAGAAAAGTATCCCGTACTTGTCCTCCTCCTTTGTAACCTGTAGTCTGTACTTTTTGAGGTCCTTGTAACCCTTCCAGGATCCCTACTCAGCCAAAGAAATAGAGAGAGGAAGCCAATAGGTGAAACCAATACTTCGGTTCTTGCTCGCAACGGAATCACCCGTGAGCGTACAAGAACCTACTCGAACGCAAGACGATGAGACAGACACCCCCATGAAGGCGTGGCCTATGCTCGGTACTTCAGACAAGGTCGATGCTCTACATAATAGAGAGTCATCATTGGTGACCAAGCCCTACTTGCCCACGTACGATAGAAGCGCCAATACTTCGGTAATCCAGGCGATACACAAGGCAGTTGCAGACTGGGATTTTGGCTCTATTCTTTATGGGACGTGCCTCGCTCAAGGGAGTAGGGTTTTGGTCCCCCTCCAAGGTACCTGAAAACAATGAAAGCTTTATGAACCCAGTACAATGATAGTCCGTTACCGATTTTAATTAAGGTCAAAATTTATTTAGCAGTCCCCTTGTTTTAGTTTTTTGGGATTTTCACTTTTTTTTGAGTCTGTTTCATACCAGCGCCTAACGTTTTTGTAGATTTTCATTTAAGTCCTAGGTGCTCAAAATCAGAGGGAGATAGCGGAAAAGCCGTGCAAGTTGGTTCTATGATGGAAATCTCACCATTGAACCGAATGATGCATACTGAGTTAGAAGACTTACAGTGCATCCCAGCTCTCTCCATGTGGTATGCAAAACAGAATTTTTAAATCTATCTACATGGCGGTGTGCATTCGACAAAATCGCCCTAAACATTAGTTGCTATTAACGTGAAGAACAACAAGTTGGTCACTTATCTTTAACCTAAAGGTCCGGTCTTGGCTTACCCCTCCTCTTCTCGACACACTCGAGTTCAGGAGTAGCGCTTGATGGGGCTCGCTCACGGCACATGGGTTAAGAGATAAATAACCGAACTGTTTAAGTTGGATTAGATCCATACGAAGTAGACTATAGGAACATGCATTCTTATTAATGTTTGGACCTAGCTACCGAATCAAGCAACCTATATCTAGGGGCTCCAAGCACACAAAACAAAGTAAAATAAAGGCGGAAAGCACAAAACAGCAGAAAACAAAGAAAAGAAAGCGATGGAAAACTCGGAAAGCCGCGACGAGGCCCCCAGGTGAACAAACACCTGGGCACTAGACCTCGTTGTGAAGAGTAGAGTCCAAGTTATATTACATGCCAAAATTGTCTCTCTCTCACCATAAATAACAAAAAATGATCCTAATTGCTCTAGACATATCTAACTCCCATCCCTTGGTATCCTTGATGCTCTCTCCAGATGGTCATGAGGTGACGACCACCCTCCTCCAAGCTCAGCTGCCTTGGCTCCCTAAGAACCATCCTCGCGTGGCGGGCTCTCGCATCAAAGTCACAAAGAGATTGAATAAGTTTAGCTCAATTAATGAAATTCAGCAGGAAAGAATTAATCACAATAAATAAATCAATAAAGCATGGTGATCAATTTACAAAATAAATAGCTGCTCATCAATTTTTAAACAAGAATGACAAACTTAATAGGCTACGCTCCTTGCTCCCCAGCAACGGCGCCATCTGATAACAGAGGTTTGGCGAGGGTCAAATTTATGTTGTCGATGAGGCGACCACTCACAGAACATCAGTTAGTCAACAATTAACCCACAACAAAATAATGAATGAATTAAGTCCCAAAAATGTAAATTAATCTTTATTACTCTACCACAAAATGTATAGTGAACAAGCATGTAGAGGTCGAACCACAGAGAGCAATACAAAAATGCAATAGCCTATAATGTGCATGTACCACAGAGTCATCCTTGTGTGAAGCCTATTTTTGTGGGTTTTTATCTTTTTTATATATTATTTTTTTCTTTTTTTCTTTTTTTTAAAGTTTATATATATTAGTAATTATATATATACATAGATATTTTTTTTCAATAGAGGAATAGATATACAAAGGGGAGAGAGGAGTGATACAATATTTATAAAAATATATAAAAACACTCAAAGATGTGGAAATAAAGTCTTTTTGGTATTTTCATAATTTTTTACTGTTTTTGTGATTTTTTTGGGCATTCTGCAACAGATTTTTGGTATTTTTAACTAGCAACATAAGGGAAAACAGGAATTAAGCTACTGGCCGGGGGTAAAATGGAAATTAAAAATATAAAACAGCCACAAAATTTTTCCAAATTATTTTTAAGAGAAAGAGGAAAAAATATAGAACCTACAGGAGTTGAGTTTGCAATTTTAAGGGTTTTCTAGAATTTTTTATATTTTTTAGAAGTTTTTGAGCATTTTTGAATTTTTAAGGTTTTCCTTTTGAGATTTTTAATAATTTTTGGACTGACATTAAAACATGACAAGATAGACCATAGGTAATTTTTTTGAAATTTTTAGAGTGTTTTACTATTTTTTTGGAATTTTATAAGATGGACAGTGAATGAAATGCACGTTTTTGATCTTTAATAAATGCAAAAATTCAACAAAATTAGAAACTAAGAATATGGCGTGCAAGAGCAAGTTAACAGGATCTTATATCCAATTTTTTGCAAAAATTTTCAAGTTAATATGAGGCATAAAATAAATGGACAAAGCATACAAAAATACATGGCCAGGCAGGGGCATTTTTGCAATTAAAATATTTCTCAGGGGCTTCCATGCAAAAATCACTACAGAAATAAACATTTACTTTTATTTTCGGGGCCATTTTACAATTAATAAAACACGCCAGGGTTAAAATGCAAAAATCGCGCGCCTCACGTGGGACTGCACGTGAGGCGCGGAGGGACCAATATGCAAATATAAAAACTCCAGGGGGCATACTGCAAATAATACAATTTATTCACAACGTGGCATTTTATTTTTAACAATAAATTATAAATACAAGAAGGCAGGGGGGTATGTTTGAAATTTACCCCCAAAGGCATGCGAATGGACGGCGATGGGCGCGCAACTTATCCACGTGTCGAGCCCTCGAAGCCCGATACCCCTTCGACGATCTGCGACTGAAATTGCATCTGATGTCTGATCGAACGGCCGAGGCATCTGCTACATGGACGGCCAGGATTTGATCTGGGGGCCGTCTCCTTCATCCGACGGTGACTGCTCGTCACGAAGAGTAGGGAAGAACAGATGGCTTCCCTGGCTTCGATATTTGATTTCTCCGCCTCCAGACGCTCCAGGTTGCTGACGATGGTTTCCAGACGTCCGGCGAGGTGGCGCGTACCGTCCGAGGTACTCCAGAAGGTCCAGGACCCCCTAGATCGGTTGAACGAGCTCGGAGAAGAAAATGTGGGTCCTGGAACCTCGCAGGGGGTTGAATCGAGCCCCAGGGGCCTCCGTTCAGGTTTAGACCTGCACCAAAAGAATGAGGGGCTCGAGGGGGTACCCCTCGACCAGGGGTTAGGGTGAAAGGGATAAGGAATGACTGGGGGTGCCGAGATCCGGCGAAGCGGCGGAGGTGGACCTCGATTCGCAGAGCTAGCGAAGCTCTGGTTGATCTGATGAGGGGGGTAAGCGAGGAACGCGTAGGGAAATGAAATGAGATGGAGCGGAGGGTCGATTCGTGTGTCGATCAGGGTAGAGAGGTTCGCCGGAGCTGGACTCCGATGAACTTCGATCAGGGTCTAATCGAGCACCTAAGGTCCTACTAATTACTCTAAAGAATGGAGTAAAGACTAGAAACTACAACTAAGCTACAAAACGAGATAAAACAGCTCTTATACCTGGTGGTCAACTAGGGAGCAGGACCTCCGGCGAACGGCGGCCGTGGGCACCTCGTTCGACTCCTCTGACCGTCTGAGACTGCCAGGAGCACCCCCCTGTCACGAGGATCCTCCAAGGGCTGGATTTGAGGGTGGAAAGCGACCAAAGGGAGACCAAACTGGGAGAGGAGATCGAAGGTTTTATTTATAGACAAGGGCACACACCCTTATTGACCGGGGCGCTATGAAGAATTGGTGGGTTAGATGGTCGATCTAGGTTATTGGCGGTGATGTACAATGATTGGTGATCATTTTGTCTGAAGGCGTCGATGGCCGACGAGGGACGCGTTGAGCGGGAAAAAAGGGAAAAGACGGGCAGAAAATACCAGCCGTGTCATTTCAGCCGCCTGGGGGTCGAGTTGACCATGCAGTCAACAAAATGCTGGAATCTGATTGGGCCAGGTCAGCCCAGGTTTGAATGATTATTTTATCCTAACAAATGAATTTATTTAATTTCACTTATAAAATAAAAAATGTTCATTAAATAATGTAGTATTTATTTATAATTTTTATTTATTTTTTTGATGTATTTTATTATGAATTTATTTTAATGATGTATTTATAAGTATATTTATGTGTATTTTTGTATAATTTATTTTTATTTTGTATATTTTATTTTATTAATTTATTTTCTTATTTATATATTTATAACTTATTTTTATAAGCACAAATATATTTTTATTTACTTTTTATAAGTTTATTTAAATAAATAGGTATATGTAATAGGTAGGTATACTTATAGGTATTTTACCTTTATTTTATATTCATTTTATTTATTTATTGAATTTGATTGGGTTTTATTTTGGATTTATATTTTTGATAAATTATATGTAATATTTACAATATTATAAAAATATAACTGAATAAAGAATAAAAGAATGAAATCCCCTTTTATTTCTATACATAGGTAACGTAGGTATTTTGCCTATGTGTTACATAGACTTATTTTTATTTTACTAATTCTTTTTGGTTTTATTCTAATTTCAATATGTACACGTATTACATATATTATTTACAAAATTCTAAAAAATATAAATTTATAAAAATAATGGATAATAAATAAAATGAATATTTTATTCAGGTAGACTGTACAATGAAGGTCAAAAACCTAACTTTCACAGATTGACTCCAAAAATTATGAAACCAATTTTAGTAAATAGTTCTTGGAAAGCTATATACAATTAAAGGTGATTTTGGTAGATTCTGAGTTTTTATTTGCAAGATATGGGTCTGTGAAGTTGAGGTTCTGGCTTTTTATTCTGTGTATAAAATGTACACTGTATATTATTTTTGTGCAAACTCAATTTTGTATTTTTATTTTATATTATTATCTACAACTTTCATGTACAAAAGATTTTAATTTGATGAATGAATAATTATATACAAAATAGGTGTCAAAAATGCATAAATCAATGCATGAATGAATGAGGTATTTATTGTACACTGGCCCTTATCTCCCCCTACTTTATTCCTTGTCGACCAATTCCATGCTGGCCTTGGTCTCGGGGTTAGGGTCATAAAATATTTGCAATATTTTACTCCTTTTTCTTTTCTTCTCTTTATTCTATAATTTTGGCATTAAACACCTTATTTAATGTATAATTAATACAATAGATGATGAATGCTATTATGTACAATTTGATGCTATTTACATGCATTTGCTGGGGGTTTTGAGGCCAAAATTATAGAATAAAGGTGATGAAATGGAGGTTCGTCAGCGGCCTTGAATAGCAGATCGACGGATGCATGAACACGGTGGCGACGGCGTTTCTTAAATAGGGTCGAGGGGTGGCCGGTGATGGAAGGGGGAATCGGTGGAGATCGAGATTGGATTTGACGAGATTGGGAGATCTGGGTCAAGGTTCGAGGGTGGTGGAGATTCGATTGACGGTGGGCTGGCGAGATTAGCGGTGCGGCGAAGATATCGACGGGTGGCAGGAGGTGTAGATTTGGAAAGTGGGGACTGATTGGGGACGATGAACAGTGGCCGTCCGGTTGGCTGAGATCGGACGACTACGATAGGCCCACGTGGTGGCAGGAGAATTAGGGGAGACACGGCACGTGATTGGCATGTGCCTGGGCAGCACGTGCCTTGCACGTGTGTGGTATTTTTTTTAATAAAACTTAATAAATAAAAACCTTAAAAACGGTTGAAACGTGGTGGCTCCAGGAGCTGCCACGTGTCAGCACCACAAAAATCAAACAAATAGATACTTTGTAAAATCAAAAGTAAATAGCAAATGGCCTCGGATCGAAAACATTCCTTTACAGAATTTGCGCGTCTCGATGAGATCTACATCTTTCATGAAGATATCGAAACCAAAATCGATCAATTTCACAAAGTTATATTTTTGGGGTATCCCATGTACATAGAATACTTATATTTTTGGGTTTTATCATTTTTTTGTCATTTTAAACCAGAGAAAAATACGGAAAAAATATGGTAAAATCAAAGGTGAATACTTACACATTTATATTTTTCGGATTTTTATTAATTAAGAAAAAGATGAAAAAAAATAAAAGATGAAAGAGACCAATTTTGTATACACAGTTAATGAAGACTTGAACTCAATTTGTTTCTTTGATTTCAAGCTCATTTTGGATTTGGATTTTTGCGCATTTTGATAAACCTTTATCGAAGAAGATAAATGAAAAAAAATAAATTAAAATATGTTAATTATGTACATAAAATAATAGGTCAAAAACCGCTAAAATACAAAATGTACAAAAGAGGCCCAAAACCCAACTTTCACATATGAGCTCTGATTCACTTGAACTTGGTCTTGTTTTGAAGATAATTGAATGTATATTAGTTCAAAAGTGAGTAGCATCAAAATAGACACTAGATGGGGGAATATATGAGGTTTTTAGTCCAAAAATCCTGAAACTAGGGTTTGGGTTTTTGGTCTACTTATTTGGGTTAATGATTTTTTTGTATTTTTCATTCGTTCTTATTAGTGATATGTACACAGTGGAGGGTGGTTTTGGGTCATTCGGAGTTAGCATGAATGAGTTAAAAATTCGGGAAATTTAGGCTATTTACAGGTCAATTTTGTCTGAGATTTTTGGCTTCTTATTTGTGCAAAAATTAGTGCTAAAATGAAATTCTTATGAAAATGTGCATGAATGCTAATTATGCAGAATAAATACAGAAATGTTGATGATTTTGAGGGATTTGAGCTTAATAAATGAGATTTAGAGTGATGAATCTGAGATTCATCAATGGCTTAGTGTCATAGTGTGAGGTTACACACAGACCAAGATTATAAACTATCCACCAAACTTGGAAAGATAGATATAGTCAGCACTTAGATCAGAATCCTTATCTTTTCCATCATCAAGAAATCAAGAATTAGATCAGCATCTCTGCATCAAATTTCATAATATTATCTCAATATAAAGGAAAGTAACTTCTATATATGGGCCATCACTTAGAAATATATATACATATATAGAAAATATTGGGATAATGGGTTAACATGGGAGGTATATACAAGTAGCTTGAAAACTTTTTTACATTACAAGTAGATGTAAGCTTTAGATGTTTAAACATTTCTATTTGCTTCTTTTGTTACCACTTTAAATGCCTACTTATTTTAAATATATTTTTGTGAAGTACCAACACTCACTGACAAGTCTCTTGTTCCTTTCATGTGTGGCAGACAAGCAGCCTGTAGCTTAGTAGCTGGTTGATGATTCCAGATATCCGCTGCTATTTCAGATGGTACAATTACTTTTGTCAGAGTTTTATTCAGTTTATGATGTAAAATGCTATCTTCCCTAATTCTATCTGGAGTACCAATCAAGAAAGCAATAATGGCTCTTCCCATCAAATCTATTGATAATCTGATCCATAAATAGTAGGGGAAGTAATCCTTCTTTGTCATCTAATCCAATCGTCTGTAGGTTATACAGACTCACCAATAAGTTAGTACTCGTATAGCGATCTCCTCTCCGTCCTCATTAATCACTATAGTGATACCAATCTTCTTAGGTACCAATGCAGTGGACTGAACCACTTGGAGTCGGAGAGGTATAGATAAAATCGACGCTCCACAACTTGGATATTTCCTTCACAACCACCTCTCGAAGATTCGAGTTCAGCCAGCACTGAAACTCACAAGATGGTTTGGCATCATCCTCTACAAAAATATAGTGGGAGCACAGGTCCAGATTAATCCCATGGAGATCTACTACTGACCACCCTATTGACTTGCAATTCTTTTCAAGAATCTTCATCAGATGGGATTCTTGATCTTTGGTCAAATAAGATGCAATTATGATCAAAAACATTTTGGGCTCTCCAGCAAGGAATTGATATTTCATGCTCTGAGGTAATAATTTGAGATCTTGGGAGAAGGAACAAGGAGAACTGGTTTAGTGAGGGCATGGGCGTGGGCTACTAAGTTTGTGTATGCAAGCTCATGTTGCTCTGAATCTGATTGGTCTGTAGACTTCTCGTCTGATAACTGACTATACTGTACTCGCTCGGTCTCCAGGCTGGTTGTAGGTTCAACTGAAATCAGACGTGGAATATATTCTTAAAAAATCTGCCAATCCATACCCACATTAACATCGAAGGGATCATTATCAGAACAACAAGAGTGATACTCAAAATGATCATCATCGAAATCATCTACCTCAACCTCTAACTATGTCTGCTCCAATACCGTGCTTTCCAATCTCCTGTCATCAAGTATCTACATCTCAGACTCTCCAGAAAATGTGATGAAAGATCATGTAATCAGCTACCCCAAACTGCTTCATAATCTGTCTGCACAAAATCACAATTCTGGTGACTATCTGGCTCGTGGTTAGATACTCGTTCTGACTCTATTGATCTGGCTCTAAGGTCCTGGATCGTCTCTATGTGTATACTCTCGCCCTGGATGTGAAAGTACACCTTCCTGGTACCATAATCAGAAATGACCTTCACTGTCACCAAAAAAGGTCATCCTAATATGATTAGGGTATCGACCACATATTTAGGGACCATCAAGTCCAACAAGACGAAGTCACGGGAAATTGCAAAGCCTAAATAGTGATGATAACATCCTTAATCAATACCTTTGACCTCTTGACTAATCTATCAACAAACCGTAAGACTGTCCTTCTTGGTCGAAGAGGTCCAAACTCTAACTTATCGAGTAATGAAGAAGGGAGAGATTGATCGATGATCTGCTATCTAGTAGAGTACGATCAAAAGTGTGCTCTAAGATCTTGCATTTGACATACGATGTTCCCATGTCCTATTGCTTTGTTGGAAGATGATTCTGGATGGCATGGAAAGTCTCCTTGGTCAACACATGAATCCCAGAACAATGGTTGCACTGCCTCTTCTTTCTATGAATTGTAGTTCTCTCCTTAAGACCTTTCTGTAGAAGAAGTATGTATGCCAAGGCTTCCAAAAGAGTGAGTTGGATAGTGAATTTATCTAACATCTCTTTCGTCAAATCAATCATCTGAGTCTTTTTATGGTTTTGTTTTTTAAATCCTTTTTCCTATCGGAGTACTTGGAGAAAAGGAATCTGGACATCCTCCCCACCAGTCTATACACCTGGAGGATCAGAGGAAGAAGAAGAAACAAGTCTTTTTCTAAAACTAGGACTAGCTCTATGTAGATCATCATGAGTAGACACATGAGATCTAGATGAATCAATTGTATTATCTTTATTATTCTTTTTGGCATTTCTCTTTTATACATTTTTTGTATTTTTCCATCATCTCCACTATATACAAAGAAAAGTAAAGCAGTGCATCAATATAAGATTCCGATTGCTTCTCATCAATCTCGGTGGCTTCAGTACCACCATCATCCTCAAAGCGAATGGCAGCATTAGTACTGCCATCCTCATGCTCAACAGGCTCGCTTGTATCATCAGGTGTATCCTCAGTAATCCTAATTAAGTCTCCGCCTGCGGTTATCCTACCGCTTGTAAGAGAAATGAAATCAATGTCATCACAATAAAGGTAATCATCTGAAAATACCTATGGCTGGAGGGTGGGCTCTATCAAGTGCACCTGCTCGAACTTACTATTCATATTATTAGGATTTGGTTCTATCTGATAAGGAATGGTGAACTTCCATTTAACCATCTCAGTAATATGAAGTCTGGACTTGTCCATCCCCCGCCTAAAGGTGACCTGCTGGTCAGCTATCAGACTAGAGAGATATTCTAATGTTGTGTTATCAAGAAAAGGACCATGAGACCTAGATGAGTAGCCTTGATGGTACTGAGTCCATTGTTGGGCTGACTACAAAGTGAACTATTGATGTGAAGGATAAGTATGTGTATGATGAGAATGATATGAACTTCTTCTCCACTAAGAGGGTTGGAATGGACGAGGACCTGACTGGTGTTGCTCTCTATTCTACCCCATATGCACCTGTGGTGGCTGATGGGATGAAGTACCCCTGATAGGTTTATCATGTCGGATCCCTGGTTGTTGTGACAGATTATATTGAATCCCATTAACCTCAATCAATGGCTCAAGAATTTCTGTGTAAGTTGGTTGCATCGAAGCAAGAGGCCGGTCACTCTGATACACCACCATCTGAGTGTTAGAGGATGGTGCATGTTGGGTCTGAGTGTAAGCAAGAGACTATTGAGTAAGTTCGGAATGCACATGATAGATGTGCTGAATCGAAGAAGGTGGTTGTAGAATTATGCCTCTATCTCTTCTCACTTGATCAATTAGTAATCTAGAAGATGATGTGGAGTCTACATGTATCTCCTGAAGGCACATAATATGAGTCTTCGTATTACTCAAACATTTCTCAAGCTTGTCAATCTTGTCAATCTTATCCAAGTTCTGGCACTTCTTTTTGATAATCTCCATACAATCCAGCTTCTGACAAATAATCCCCATATCAGCCGTGAGGAATCAGAACGAGTTGAAGTAGAAGAAGAAGGAGTCCCCTCAATTTGTGCCACTCGGAAATGCTGGTGATAAGATGGTGTCTTGGTCTATGTGTAGAATCTAATTTGGGACATCGTGGTATAGTTCTCGACCATCTCCTTGTAGATAGCCCAGACTTGATACTCATGCTTGGAAAAATATGAACCACCACAAGATGCATTCACCAATCCCTGTAGCTTGGGTGTCAGCCCACAAAAGAAGCTCTGCACTAGGTTCAGCTTAGAGATATCAAGGTGGGGACTCCTATCAATGAGTTCTTTAAATTAGTCTCATGCTTCGTGAAACTGCTCATTCCCTAGCATGGTGAAATTGCTAATCATAGCTTTGGCAGCATTCGTATGACCAAGTGGGTAGTACTTATTCAAATAATCGGTGCGAAGCTGCTCCCAAGTAGAAACATATCTCCCCAAATGCTTCAACCAGTAGGCTGCTCTGTACACCAAGGAGAATGGAAATGTGATCATCTTGATTGTGTCCTCGTTGACATGCAAATCATGCACCGTACTACAAATCAACTCAAACTCCTATAGGAGAAAGCGTGGATCCTTAGTAGAATGCTCATGGAACTTGGGCAACAACTGTATAGTCTAAGGTAGGAGCTCAAAATTATCATGAATGGCAGAAACGAATCCACTGACGAGTAGTAGTAGCTCCAGGGTTATAGAGCTCCTTCATAATACGACCAAGACCAAGTAGTTTCCTCTCCTCTTTGTGTGGCCTTTTAGCCCCTTCAACATCTGGGATCTTAGTATTCAGAGTATCTCTCCTCACTCTCAACTAATTCAACTCAACTCAAACATTATTCGTCAATCTACATTGCGCCCTAGTCTCATCCTACATAGACTCGTTGGAAGCACGTAGAATACTGTTGATAGCCATATGATCTATCACTATGGAAGTAGTCTGCAGCTGCTGGGGTCCTTTTCCAGAAATAGAGTCTGGGACTGGAAAGCAAAAAGAATCAAAATCAGGCTCTGCTAGGTCAATGTACAACTGTTGAATTGTGAGTGAAGCTGTAGCAGGAGAAGAAGATGGAGTAGGAGAAGATCTTCCAGGGTTGGAGTCATGCTTAGAAGAGGAGACATGATGGAACTTTGGTTCGGAAAGATGGACATCCCGATTTGATCTAGATGAATGGGCAAGTGTGTGAGAGAGGGGATTAGAAAGTGCTGACCGAAGCGATCACCTACCCATCATCGTGACTCAAAAAGAAGAAATATGATAAGATGTGAATGACGAGTGACTACTAGAAACTCAAAGATATTGGACTCACACAACAAAATCAAATACAAAGCAAAACCCAAGTTCACCAACTGAACTTCATGATGACCAAGAAACCTCAATCGTTAATCTTTTCAGTTTAAGAGTTAGATGACAACGTAGTTTTATCAATAGATTTAGTGAGGTGTTGGGTGCTTGAATTTCCCAAAAGATTGTCCCGAGTCCGTACGATTATTTGCACTGCTTTCAGCCAGTATGGGAGTAAGTACAGACCATAAACGAGTACCTGTTATTTGAGGATGGAGTCTTACTCAGTGTCCTCTAAACCATCCACTCTGTTATGGAAACCCAGACAATTTCCCGCCACCCGTGAGTCCTCACTAAGAAGTAGATAATCATTTTTAGAAACAATAGTCTTGAAGAAAATCCGAGCTCTATCTCTAACCTTAAGTGTCATCCCTCACTCAATATCTGGAGAGAACTTGCAAGCCAATGCGGGGATTTCTGTCCCAAAAACGTAGAGTCCTTTACGTCTATTTTATGGTCAAATAGAATTAACAGTCCTGGTTTTAATTTTTTGTTTATCACTTTTTTTGATCTTTTTGAAAACAATGTCTAACATATTTTTGTCTTCTTATTTTTTTCCTAAGTGAAGAAAAACATGCAGACTTAGATCTAATGAGACCTATGGATGCACAAACAAAAGTAAAAACCTAATCCAAGCATCTAGCCATGATAATCCAAGGAAAATGAAGAAAAAGCATGATGAAAACTGCGGTGAGGTTCTTATTTTCCCCCAAGTGCATGAAACTTGGTGAAATGAACCCCTAGAAGATGGAAGGTAAGGTACAAGTCAGGATGCCCTTCAGGGGCTCCTTTTATAAAATGTATAAACAGGCAAGTGCCCTTTGTTTCTTATACAAAAAAATATAGAAATCGAAATGGAAACATGGCTTCTTAGTTCTATCTCACGCTATTCAAGTCCTGCAACACAACTCAGAAACATAAATTCGTAAAAATATAAATGCAATAAAAAATAAGATGACGAAAAAGAGAGAAAAAGAAACACTAAAACCTAAGGCTCCAATATCTACCCTAGCAATGCCTCCCTGGCAACGTCGCCATCTGAAAAATCAACGCCTGATCTAATGTTCTAAAAATAAAGAATAACACTGGTCATTGTATTCATCAGGTGGATTTTACAAGAAAATTTATGTTTATCTTATTTATAGTCCTAAACTAGATGTGTATAGTGTTAGTATGGGAGTGTCAAACTCAGGGAGGCAAACTGCAAAAGTCTAAGGTAAATTACTAGAGGAACTAAGGTAAATTGGTTTCCTATTTTTTATTTATTTTTAGGGAATTTTTAGATTTTTATTGGATTTTATGAAGTGTATATTGTTTTTGATGTTTTATATACTTATAAGCAGAAAATATATGTTTCTGATTTTATATTTTTTTTATTCGGTTTTAATTTTGTACTTTTTTTATTTTTTTTATTTTTATTTTTTTTAGGTTTTTTTAAGTTTTTTATACTATTGAATTATTTATAAACTGGAAAACAATATTTTTATTAAAAAAATGATTTTTTTACTTTAAACTAATAGACATGAAGAAAATATTTTATTTTTATTTTTACTATAAAGTAGGTAAAAATACCTTTCTAACAAGAATTATACGTATTTTTGTGATTTTTATAGAATTAGTTATGTATTTTTTAAGTTTTTAAAGATTTTGATTTTTATTGATTTAGAATTCAATTTTATTTTGTTTTTAGTTTATTATGTAAAATATAGTAAAATATACTATAGAATTTTTTTATAAGTCTAGTTATATTTTTATGTATTTTTTTGAGTTTGTGTATTTTTTGTATTTTAATGATTTACTTAAAAATAAAAATATTTTTATTTTCAAAATCGACTTTATATTGTATATTGTATATTATAAGATATCTATAAGTATTTTTATTTGATTTTATTATTAGTATTTATTTATTATGTATATAATCTGTATAGTAGTGATATATATAGGAATTGGGATTTATACACAATACCTTGGAAATAGTGTCATTGTGCGAGAAATAACAGAAAGCATAAGGGGGTTTCACACAAAAATGCCCAGAAGCACATGCTAGGCTCTGGCAGGGATCTGTTCATAATATTGCAGTGATCGGAGGGGTTAACCGCAAATTCACCAAAGATCGCATGCATTCCGCATGATGAAGTTGTTGTAGAGATTGTTCTGGTCCTATATGTAGATCAATTAAATTGAGAGGTGATTCCTGTAAATTATCGAAGCTGCTTGTGATTCATACGTGGTGCGCTAGAGTAGTGGGGGCGACGAACTCTAGATCGCTGGACGCGTGACTCGACGATAGACATTCAATCAAATTTCGATCGACGATTCTTGTGCAATCTAGAAATAGTGTCGATCTTCTCTCTTTTAACGTACTCTAGGTGACGATGCTACACCTTGTCCTTCACACGTAGCAATAGTTCGAGGCATAGGACCACTCAGTCCCCCACATGAGGATAGTTTCATTCAGGAGAAGCGAAAATACTGATGCTTCATTCTCGATCCACAAAGGTGCTTTGTTTCAGGTGTTTCAGAAATGTCTTGTATACATGTGCTTCGAATCTTCGATGAAACTCGAATGTCAAATCTTCATTAATGATCATGTTTGACGGTTGGATTCAGATGCTGATCTGTAGATCTTCATGAGTTGCTCCAGGTGTTTGATTAGACCTAGGAAGACATTGAGGAGCTAAACCAACAATATCACAGATAGATTCGAGCACCAAGCTCAGTATCAATTCGAACAGAAGGAAGGTGAACAGAAATCCTCGATTGGATGCAAGCGAAGGGGATCGAACCTCATATCTCTATAGATCTGAGATGGTCAGGATGTGGGAGATAGAATGAGAAGTGGAGAGATTAAGAGATTGATATGGACCGTCGGACGTGGATTTGGCTTAAATAGATGTAAGAGAATAGAGAAAATGGAAAGAACGAGAAGACATCGAAAGAAGGAAGATGAGAAACATAATAAACGAAGAGAAATCGGAAGAGAAAATGGGAATAGAAAGATGAGAAGAATCCTAACACGGAATGGAGGTTGTCTTAGTATGATTCAATGGAGGAGATCACCTGTGAATGGAGCTCGGAACTCCAGGGTTGTTACCTCGATGCTCGATGCATCGGAAAGGCTTACGCATGACGGAGTGACGCTCATGCACCTGTGGCAGTGATCATGCCTACCATCTCCCTTCGATCTTGCTACGACGAGGAGAACTTCATGGAGTTGTCACCTCCTCAGATCTCACTCAAAGCTCACGGGTATGGAAAGAAGGAAATGGTGGATGCTCTCAAGCTCCAGTAGACTAGGTTTTATATAGGAGAGATTTCATGGGGAGCACATAAGTATGTAGTGTCACTGCGGAGGGTGGGAACAACGATGAGGAGGTTGGGCAACTACCTAATGGTCGGGCCATTGGGTGGAGGGAGGAGGAGGAGAGGAGATGGACAAAAGAACGTCGGGGAAGGAGAAGTCGTCAGATGGAGAAGGGAGAAGAAGCAGGGAAGAGGAAAAGAAGAAGAGAGAGAAAAGAGAGAAATAAATAAATAATTATGAATTAATAAATAACTAAATAATTTTAAAATTAATTAATTAATTAATAAATTTTATTTTATAATTTAATAATAAAATATTAATAAAGTATAAAAATAAGGAAAAATGGGGCTGCCCCCACCCCATTTTTCGTTAATTTTTTTGGAAAAATATCACCATGTATATTCATCCCTATATCCCTTCTATATGCCATTCGAATTTCATCAGAAACAGAGACTCCTACGGCCTCCATCAAGATGGTGTGGATTTAAAAAATCTTGTTACCGTTAAAAAATGATTGTCTGGATGGAGGCCATAGGAGTCTCTGTTTCTGACGAAATTCGAATAACGTATAGGAGGGATATAGGGATGAATATACATGGTGGTATTTTTCAAAAAAAATAAAAAAATTGTGAAAATGAGGTGGGGGCAGCCATGTTGGCTGCCCCTAGGGGCAGCCACATATAACCCTAAAAATAAAAGAAATCACATAAATTAAATAACATAAGATTAAGAAACATTGTACATTTTATACCAATAGGATCCCAAAACCTACTTTTTACATATTAAATCCGATTTTAATGAAATTAGTTTCAGTTGATACATAATTCAGTAAAACGAATTTAAAAGTGAGTACGTCCAATTCGGAGTTCATATGATCGAGTTATAAGGTTCGGAAGTTTAGGGTCACGACTTCGTGACTTTGGGATTTATTGGTATTTATTTTAAGTTAAATTTTTATATTTTTTACTGATTTTTATAAATACATTAGAAGAATAACTAAGTTAAATGGGGTTCGGAATAATTAAATAGAATATGAAGAAGCAATATATAGTACATATAGGCAAAGGGGTCCAATCATCAACACTAAGAAGTTTTATTCCGATAATTTTTATTATTTTTATTAATAGTATTTTCTATAAAATAAAATTTAAAAGTGAGTTTGGTCAATTTTGAATTTTCTATAAATAGTTTTGAGACTTAGAAGTTAGCTTTTGTGTCCTTTTAGGTTCATCATAATTATTTCTTTATACACTAAATATTTTTTCTGATATTTTCTATAAATTAATATTTATTATTGTAAATAACTTTTGTGAAGAAAATATTTTAATTTGATATTTTTGAATGTTAAATTCAATAGGTGAACATATGAACAAGATGAAAAATGTGTTAATGTACATTGATGCTCTTGATTTTATAACATTTTTAATAAATTAGGATCCTTATCTCCCCCTACTTATTTATTTTGTCCACCACGTCAATATTGACCTGGTCTCGGGGTTAGTATCCGGCTATACATATTCCATATCTACATCTTTATTTTATTTTATTTTTCTTTTTCTCTTTATTATTTTATTTTATATAAAATAAATGTTAAATATATAATACTGATACATGTGGTTAGAATGTAAATTGGTGAGAATTAGTAATATTTACATGTATTTACCAAGGACTTTAGCCAAAATAAAGAATAAAGGTGATAAATCATGAATTCATCAAATGTACCTAAAAAATGTGATCTTTGGGAACCCAATATAATATAGTTCATTAATTGATTTTATTTTATTTAGGTCAAAATTTCTTAGCAGTCCCTTTTAGTTTTTCTATTTTCACTTTTTTTCATTTTTTCATGCAATCACCTAACGAATTTCCCAATTTCTTTTTTAATATGAGTCCAAGAAAAAAGGTAAGCAAGACGAAAAAGTCAATGCACGAGAAACAGTGAATGCAAATGCTAGAGATTCGAATGTGTACCTTATGCCTGCACTCTACATGAAAGTGATCCGTGAAAAAAATTAAAATAATCTATATGCAATGCATGGGTGAATCACACTGAGCAGGAAACTTCTATTAGCAGGAAACACTGATTTTATTTTACTATGTCCAACAATAAATGATTATATGTAGAGAAATTCTTTTTAGGGTTTAGACCTAATCACTACTTGGCTAAGCACAATAAAATTTGAAAAACTAAGGTCTCAACAACATAAGACGTAAAAAAATAATGCAAAAAACACAAATCACAAGAAACAAAATAAAATAAAGGAAACATTGTGAGAAGGAAAATTAGAAAGCGATAAAAACTTGAAAAAGTCGATCGGATCCTGCAAGTGAACAAATATTTGGTGAAATGGATCCGTATAGTTGATAAGTGTCCAAGAGAGTTTGAATTGTTTTGAATTTATTATTAAATCTCTCTTACCAAAATAAAAAATCCGAACTAAGCTATATTACAGCTTATCTTCTTGGTTCCCAATTTGTTTCTATTGCTCTCTCCTATCGGCACGGTTGAAAAAGACGATCTCTGCCTCCTCGAGCCTCTTGGATCTCCTGAGAAATCCTCCCTCGCACTGTGGGCCTTCTCAACAAATTCAAACACAAGTTATGATTAGAAGACTTATGCAAAAAATATAAAAAAGAAATAAAAAGTTGATAATATACTAAAATAAACAAGCTATATAAAAATATACCCTAACCATTGCTTCCCTGACAACAATTCCATTGGTTGACTAACATCTGGTCTACTGTGTCTAACAAACTAGACAAGTAGTCGCTACATCGACCAGGAATGAAATCCAATAACAATCAACCAATAATATAGATAAAACAATCAAAGTGTGTGATTTAAAATCTATTATAACTCTTCAATAAAATATATAGATGTAATTATAGAAAGTATCAAACACAGGGAAGTAAACAAGGACGAATAAGTATTATTAAATGTTTCTAACTAATAATATTTTTTTTGTATTTTATATTTTCTTATTTTTATATTTTGAAATTATTTTGTGGGTATTCTATTATATTCAAATTATCATGATTTAAGTGTTTTATATGTTTATATGTTATATTTATATTTATATTTGTTTATATTTATTAAATTATTTTTAGTTGTTTTCATTTTCTTACTTTCTTTTTCAAAAATAATATAACTAATAATATATAATAATATATATAATAAATATATATATAATGTCCTTTTTATTTTTGAATAAGGTAATAAAAATAAAATAAAATAAATTTAGATAGGTTATCTTTAATCTAACCATGCCCCCAACCTCAAAACCCATCGTCGGTGATCTTACTTCACCCACCTTGCCTCTGATGACCTTCGTTCGGGTTACTCAAGCACACATGCATCATCCTTTAGGTATATCCCTTGTTCCTTTTTCCCGTTTTTTTATCACTTCATTCCCTATTATTCATTTCATCATATTTTAGGTTTTTGTAATTGTTCGTTGCATATGTTGGATTTTGATTACTTAGACATATTGTGTATGTTTTACACATTTCAATTATTATTCATTTGTTGTTAGATGTGATGATTGTTGTGCAATAGAGATGACATTCCATATGCATGCTAGGCATATTATGAAATGCCACAACATGTAACTTATCTAAATAATTGCATTATGCCCGATTACATGTCAATCACTTTTATTCACATTAGCATTACTTGATAATGATTTATAACTAGATTAATGCATAGTTTGTATCTATATTATTGCAAATAAACTTTACATTGAGATGTGACCATAAAATGATTATATTATACAATGGACTTGCATTAGCGTAAGTGTAACATACAATAAGTAATGCCTATTGCCTAGTATGATAGTTGATTCATATGTGATGTTTAACATAAATTAAGTCATGTCCAGACTTGGTCTAGGTGTAGAATTTATGAGTTAAACCATAATATAGATATCATTTATAAAAGTTAATATGTGATATTTGATTCATAAAAATATAATTATATTGGAAATACAACTCATTAGTTATAAATAAATAATAGTTAATAATGAATTATTTTATTATAACTTTTTGTGTAAATCTAAATAAATTAAAATTAATCCCAAATTTAATATGGGTCATTGTTTATTATTCAGGGATAAAATACCAGTGGGTTTTCTTTCAATATAATAGTAGTAATTTTTAATAATAAATTTAGTTTTTAAATCTTAAAATAATACATGGATATTATTCCACTAATTAAAATGAGAAGACGACTATTAATTATTAAAATGACCAAAACTTTTTTATGTGATAATATGGGTTAATGTTTATTAGTGAGGGATAATATACAAGCAGGTTTTCTTCCAATGTAATAATAATTCTTAATTAATAAAATTACTTTTTAAAATTTAAAATAAGCATATTGATATTATTCTATTAATTTAAATTTCAAGACTAATATTAATTATTAAAATGACTAAAACTTTTTATTTGATGATATCAGTTAATGTTTAATAGTGAGTGATAATATACACCTAGATTTAGTTCCAATATAATAATAATTCTTAACTAGTAAAATTTATTTTTATAATATAAATTAAATATATGGTTCATTATTCCATTAATTAAAATTACAAGAGCGATTTTAGTTAATAAAATGACTAAATCCTGCTATTTGATAACAATCTATATAATTTAACTTAAGTGGAAATAAAAAATACACATAAAATACCTTAAGTACCAATACTATATTCAACTGAGGCAGTGCACCTCTTACTTTTTGTAATCATAAAGCCCTGTTGTGATAAATAATTTATAACACTAAATATTAGCTAATGTGGACTAATATGTCGCATTAGTAGTTTGGTAGTTACCGAGGTAAAAATGTTAGATAAATTGGAACTCACACAACCTTAAACACATAGTGCGTCCCCCCCCCACACCGGGTGGTGTGCAGCCCTCCACAATGAGAGGCGTGTGCAACACATTGGAAGATTCCATCACTTCCAGCGTGTTATTTTTATTTTTTCACAAGACTATTGGATTCACTTCGGGATGAGATATCCCACTCGAATGGTTGTGAATTTTGATGTGCGCATATGAAAGTTTTTTTGCAGGTGCTTTCTCAATAAATTAAACACTTTATTTGGCACAATTGTAGGATCACTTAGATCTATACCCCATTCATAAATCGTCCAAATCTATTTAAATTTCCATCTATCATAAATGTATATATTATTCTAGTATTTGGGCATCCTCATATGTAGCACGCACATAAGAGTGATGCAAGATATCCATATAATATTACATTTATATTGCTTCCCTTAGTTCCGAGGTCCCGAACTAAGGGACTCTTTAAAGATTCAAAATATGTATTAAGACCATCATTTCTACGTGTATGTTAGTATTTATATCCGAGCTCGTTTTCAGCAATATAACCATGTTCCTCTTCTATATACCAAATTAATCTTATTAGACTTTAATAGTTGTTACATTGTTAACATTTTAAAGGCCATTAAGCTTAATTTATGAGGAATATTTAAGGGATGTGTGGTTATGTTACCGAAATCTGCTCAGATATAAACTCTAACAAGCATGTAGCGATGACAGTCTTAATGTAGTTATTGAATATTTAAAAAACGGGTGCAAGACTTAATATGAATAAAAAGTTCTTCTCTTACCTCCTAACTTCTGAAACAATCCTCCATTATAAGGATGACAATCAACATGGAGTGGATGTATAAACATGTCCAAGACGGATGCTTGTTGGAGTCATTTCAATGGGGCATAGAGAGGTTTGTGGCATTTGCTTACGCGAACAACTTTATGGTCGTTGATTCAGACGACACCATTAATTGTTCATGCCTTAAGTATCATCTACTTAAAGTTAAATATGATGTTCAAATTCATCTCTATAAGTTGGGATTCATGGAAGGCTACTATATGTGGTGGAAACACGGTGAACTAATCTCATTCCGACAAATGAATCAAACAATGTTCATGAAAATAATCCATTTGTTAAAATGGTTAGGGATGTCAGTGGATATGATTATACGAATGAAATATTTGATAATGAAGAACCACATAGAGAGTCCGAGGAATTTTACGAGCTTTTGAAAAAGGTAGAAGATCTAATATGGTCGGTTTTTAAGACATACTCGAAGCTCTCTGCAGTTTTAGAACTTTTGGTTATGAAAGTGGAATACAATATGACATATAGAAATTTGATGCAATATTGATTATTTTGAATAAAATATTGCCGGTAGATTATGAATTACCCAAAAATTATTATAAATTGTAAAAATGATGAGGAAGATTGGTTTAGCAGAGGTGAAAATCGATTGTTATATAAATCATCATATTTCGTATTATGATGAAAATGCATATTTAACATATTGTTCAGAATGTAACGAGCTGAGATATAATGAGTCAGGTAAAAGTAGAAGTAGAGTTGGACGTAAAATTTTACGTTGCTTTCCATTAACACCTCAATTAAAGATATTGCATTATTGTAGAGAAAAAATAAAAGAGAAGTTGTGGCATGAGATCATATTCAACAAGAGAATATGGACCATACATCAGATTCAGAGAGTTGGAAAATATTGATGGTTGCTTTTCCATCATTTGCAATGGAGAAAAGGAACCGCATTATCATTTTGTATACAGACGGATTCAACCTATAATGTAGAAGCAAAGACTATTCTTGATAGGCAGTAAATGGAAAGTCCTTATAATCACCACCATAGTTGTGTAATAAGCAAAAATTTATGTTCTTATCACTCTTAGTACCTGGATACACTCATCCTGAGAAATATAGTGACATGTCTTTACGTCGTCTTGTTAAAGAATTGAAAAAATTATCGATACAGAGAGTTGATACATATGATGTCAATAAATCTTAGACGTTTAATATGAAAGTGGAGTTATTGTGAACAATAAATGATTCTCTAGCATATATCATTTCCTATCATGCAATGGTTATTGTATTAATGGTTATCGTTTTTATACGATTACCTCAAGTAGAAATCTAAGTACTCAAAATTATGGGGTAATGGTTCGCAAAACTTATTACGAATAGGATAATATCGACTGCCACATAATTCTAAAAGAAGTTTGTAAGTCGAATACAATATTCCAGATCTTAAAAAGTTTTTTTGTTATTTTTATGCGATTAGTATGACCTGAAAGATGATATAGTTATTGATAAAAGAAATAATGTGGTTGATTTGATCGCAAAGATATACATACATACATATATATATATATATATATGAAGATGTGAACAATTTGTCCTAGCTAAATAAGTGGACCAAGAATGTTATCTTCCTCAAGTTTCACGAAAAAAGAAAAATATTGAAAATTTAATAGTTGTACGAATAAATTCGTGAAGTTACAAAAGTAAGGAGGACAATAATGTGGATGAAGACAAAGATGAAGCTTTTATACCTCACTGTGACCGTAATAATATTACAGAAGTTATCTCCATTATTAATGATAGCCCATTAGCAGAAAATTATGTATCAAGTGTCTATATAATGGAAGATGTGAATGATATAAATGAAGATGTGGAAGATTCATCTAATGGAGACAATATTGAGGAAATTAACGATATTTGACAATAGTCAAGCAGTGAAGATTAAGTTACAAAGTTCTACAAAATATAAATATTATTTTTTAAACTTTTTCTAAATTTCTTCCATTTTTTATAGACGTGGTTAGTTTTGGACGTGGAGGTTCACATAGATCTCAACGATCCGGTCGTCCATCCTCGTCATAGCCTCCTTCACCATTGATTCCACCGACCTTTTTGGGGCATGTTTCAGATGAAATGCACCTAGTCATGATGTATTACCAGTCTTTTGGTGTTCCCCATCCTCCTTCATACGTCGATGTTTTCAGTGAGCCATCATCTTCACATTTCTTGAGCCATATCCTATCCCAATTCCATCTCATCCTTCTATGGATTCAACTTCTCCTTCTTCAGCATGTCAAAACATAGATGTGCATTTGCCACTGGTAGGAAGTTACTCTTTCAATCATACCCTATTCTACAAATTTCAGCTTATGAGAGGTAAATAGCAATCCAAATTGAAAATTTATTAAAATTTTCATCCTTATAGTTATATAATATAATTCTCATTTATAGAGAGATTTTCTGAATAGCAACATGGTTGCTAAAGAAATAAAGAGTATTATTAAGGTATATATGACTTGTACTGAGTTTAAGTGGTGCCACATTCCTACCATTGAGCATGAGAGGTTGTTCGACTTATTTTTGGTAAGAAATTTTAATTCACAATGTAATTTATTCTTTTATAAACTATGTTATCTGACGTTTATTTGTAATTTGCAAGGTAATTATCATTTTTCTTCTACTTTAGGGAAGGAGTCCTACCATCGAGCATTTACTATTACGATAGAGAAGACAATGAGCAACATGTTTTCAAGGCCAGAAGGGACTCACATAGAAAGGCTGACTTGGAGGAGATGAATTTTGAGGAGATGAATAGATTTCCTCCAGCTTGGTTTACGGAGGAGGTATTTTTTTAAATGATAAAAGTTAAATTTTAGATTATATCTAAATTATGTTCTGATATATCTTTTACATGTGGATTGACTTTTGTGACTCATTCAGTTCTAATGCTGAGTTTTGGAGAAGGACATCAACACGTAGATCGAACCGTCAGAAGCAAAAGATTGGATCAACAAGTGGCTCTAAAAGTCATAATCAAATACGAGATGAGCGGATATATATTTTTTATAATATTATACAAAAAATAATGTTGATTACTATTGTATGAAATATTTACTTCCTATATAAATTATATTTTTAGGTTGCTAAGTCTGAAAGGGAATGATCTGTTGACGAGTAGTAAGCCATGACACATAAGAAAGGAAAGGATGGTGATTCCGATTGGTCTATCCCTGAGGTAGGAGCAGCGGTGGTATGCTTTTTGGTTTGTTGTAACTGAATAGTGGAATTCAAATGGTATCAGATATTTAGTTTCTTATTAATCAATCCAGGAATGATATATGTCCCTTAATGCTGAAAAGTAGGCTAGTCTCCTGAGGACCAACGTCCCCTATTCAATAAAATCTTATGAAAACTCTAGTATATTAATATAATATTTAAGTGATTAAATGTGCATACACTATAGATATATGGTTATTAAATTTGACTATAGGTTTTAGAGGAGAGAGATGTTGGTTTTGCTAACAGGAGGCAAACATTGGGTGGTCTTCCTCCATATTATGGGGAAGAACATTGACCCTCTTACTCTGCATATGGCCAGTCATCATACTTCTAGCCTCAACCATCACAACAACCATCACCATCTATGGAGTCTTAGATGGCAATGATATTTGACCAAGTAACCAAGCTGCGAGAAGATTTTACTACATACTTGTAAGTATTAATATATGTACAATTTAAGTATATTCTAGATATTTGTTTTTCTTCATTACTTCCTTACATTTACTAAATTTTAATTTGTCACAACGACCATCGGTGCCTTAAGAGGAGAATAAAGAAGAAGAGGGAGAGGAGGAAGAGATTGATCTCGGGGAAGAAACTCGAATATATACAAGGTTTAAGGAAATGGAAAAAAAGAAAAAATCAAAGCAGAGTTTAATTTCTAGGATCTTTCAAGTAAAAAAAGTGATCATTAGGCTTTTCTTAACAATAGAATTGAGAATGACTTTCTATTTGTATGAACATTTAAATGGTGTTTAATGTATTTTGTTTACGTATAATAATTGTGTGCTTTCCATTGAATTTTTACCTGTCTAGTTCAAGCAAATATTTTTAACTGTTTGTTTTTATTAACTAAATTTGATGTAGATGGTTTAATATACACATAGACTATTTGTATCTTGGATATATACCCCCTATATCAAGCATGATTTTCGATTATCTATTTAAATACATGCAGTTATTTAGAGCAAGTAGTACAGGTTCGAAAGGGTATAAAAACCACGATGAACTTGTAAAGTTTTTATACAATTCTGTTGTTGGAGAGCATGGATTCTCGCCACAACGCTCACCAAATGTAGACTTCCATATCAATCAAGGCGGGTTGGGAGAGAACAAGGGCGAGGATGTCGTGCTCTCCCAGTATAGCTTGCGACGAGTAAGCATGCACATGTGTTCGTGCATTCGAGATTACGTATAGACTCATTGAGTGCACAAAGTGAGCGAGCACATGTGCTTACCCACGGTTCAGACAAGCACTTTACAAATACATAATGAGCGCTGAGCATGGAAAAACGTGCTTGCCAATACTGTATTTTTTGTAGTGCATGGAGCTGCAAGTACTGGACTGTTTGACTTCCTGAAGGGGTCCCTTGGATTAGCTTCCTATGTTAAAACATTTAGTTCTTGAGAGTGATGCTCTCGACGCAATTGTGAAGTGGAAAAAATGGGGGACGAGGGGGAATATGTATCTCCCACGAAGGGAATAAGAGGAGTCTGTTGGGCTCGATTCTTGCAGAATAGAGGTGATTTCATAGATTGAGAAGAAGTAGAAGATGGAGGGGAAGATTACGGGGTGGATGCATGGTCCAAACAAGGGCTTACACAGTCAAGACAGAGGTTGAAGCCTAGAGTTTTGATTAACTATTTTTTTTGGATTTTGCTCGAAACAAGATGAAAATTACTGAAATAAAATACTATGCTACACTAAGAATCGAAATGTGAATGAACATGGCTAAAAACAGAGGGCTCACCAGGTTCATGTGACTTGGGAGATGGCCCTAGTGGTAGAGCTCTGTCAGAGATTGAACCATGCCTCTCCTCCCTTCTCCTCGTTGTGAATCGTTGGGTACTCCTTCCTGTCACATAGAGCAATGCTCCGACTTATGATTCTTGGTGTTACATGGGTCATAGATGGATTAGCTGAAGCTATAGGAGGAGGAAGAAGATTTATAGAAGATACAAAGAACGTGACTTCAACCTTGGATAACATGTAATTTGATGGTGGTTGGTGGTGTCTAGGATTAGGGCGACGGAGACCATGATTTGACAAATAAATTTTGTGAAGGATTCGAAGGGAGTAGAGGTGTGGAGGAGGCATGAGAAATTGGGGAAGAGAGGTGGTTTGCATGTAAAACAACTCTAGGGTCGTAGAGGGGGGTGTTGACTGGAGGGTCAACACTCCGAGAATTTTGATTGGGCCACATCAGACGCTAGAAAACAAAATGAATATAAGAAGTAATCCTATACAAAATACTAAAATATTTCTAAAAAACATAAAATGAAAAATGTTTCTTATTTTATGAGCCATTATGCAGTGATTTTTATTTATTTTTACAACCTTATTTAATATAGTCTATTATTATATTATTATCCATAGGTATGTATACATGTATATTATGTACTTATATTTATTTTATTATATATAATACAATATTGACATAATTTATTTATTTACACATTACTTAATACATATTTACATATTTTATTGGTATTGTTATGGTTTTATTTATATGTATAAATAAATATAGGTATTTATATCATAGGTAGAGTATACCTATATATTCGGGTTTATTCTTTTTATGGTATTTTTAATTACTTTTAATTTGTATTTGTATTATTTATAGATGTTGTATAATATGTACACTTATTTAAAAATATAAAGAGATTAAGAATACAAAGAATAAAATAAATTGACCCATATACAGATGTACAAGTACACACATACCCCAATTATCCGGCTTTTGCATCTTAATTCCAATTCCAACGCAACCCCTCATTTTATAAATAATTGAATTTTAAATACAATAGAGGTGAGTTTGGTTCATTTTGAGTCATATGGAGAAGAAATTGATTAATGAATTTCTATTTGCAGCTTTTCAACTGAGTGTACTAGATGACATGTGCATGATCTAATTTTGCCAATATTTTTCTTATTTTCTATACATTAATATCTACAAGTTTTGTATTGAAAACTTCATCGTTTGAAGTGTGTACGATGATAAATAAAACAATATAATTTTGAGCAATTTACATAATATATTGCACTTAGAAGATCTAGGGTATTTTGTACATCATTTTACCCTACTTTCTCCTATTTTATTCATGATCGACCTAGTCAATACTTGACTTGGTCTTGAGGTTCGGGGCCAGTCAATATCCTTGATACTTCTTTTTTCTTTTCTTTTCTTTATTCTTTTATTTTAGATTTAAATACATGTATTTGTAAACTATTTGTATAGTAATGTTAGATTGTTAATTCATGCAAGTAGTGACATTTACATGTATTTTATTAGGGATTTAAAGTCTGAATGAATGAATAAAGGTGAATGCATGGCTAGTCATCATGCATCTACTCTCTTTTTAAAAGGAAATTTAGGTAATGACACATAGTGATGCCATGTGCTATCACTTCACCACTTTTGAACGATTATTTCTCTCTTTACTATCTCTTTAAGAAATTCCCCTCTTCAAATAGGATGTACAAAAAAATATAAAAAAATGTATAATGTTGACTTTTTGTACAATAGAATTTATAGAATATTTTGAGTTTAATATTTTATTTTATTTCCTTGAATCAAAGCATCTCAGACATCATATTTTATCTTTTTTTAGTTTTATTGCACTCCCATGATCATCTTTTTGTATTCTACATTTGATAAAAGAATTTACATTTTAACCTTTGAATTCTTGTTCGTTGTTTTCCTTATGCTAGGAACCTCAGATTTCTATACCTTTTATCTTCTTCTTGTCCTTTGTACGTTTTGAGTTTGTATGTTGTCCGAGGGTTACATTTAGTCTTTTTAGTTTTTATTTTTGAATTCTTGTTTTATTGCATTCCTAGGATCATCTTTTTCTCTTTAACCTTTTACAACAAGCTACCGACAAATTGGCCACGGTGACAAAAGTTTTGTCAATAAGAATATATTTGAGCAAAGGCTCTTCACCTCAAAATCCTATGTTCACATTAAAATTGCAAATCTCTACGTTCATTGATAGCTACAATAAATAGTGCCATTACCTTCCACCTTCCCTCCCAAATCACTTTACTATAAGAATTCATTAAAGATCGCTCATGAATTCTTAAACTCTTTTCATAGGTTTCTGAAGTGTTTCATACTACTATACTGCCGGCTGAAAATAAAAGATTTTCTAGAATTTATGTGGAGCTTTTTTTTAACCTCTGGGAAAAGGGTTTGAACCTCTTATATGAAAATTAGAACGTAGGATAAATACATGGTGTAACACTCCAAGTATAGTCTCACATCTAGTACTTTGAAAGTGTGAGGGTGTATTGTAAAAGTGAAGGATTATCTCTCAAGAACTTTTACTTCAGCATTCTTATTGTAAATAGGTTCAGTTGGATTCAAATCCAATATATAATTAAAGATAATTTTCCTCGACAACAACTCTAGCCTAGGTCCACAATGTTGAGTAAGGGAAGGTATTCGAGGAATACATGGGCAAGAAGCTATACCTTATCTATTTGAAGATTTGGGGAGTTACAACACCATGCTGGCGAATGGGGCCATGAAGAATTTCATGGAACTGATATGGCACATGTGGGAGACCATCGGCATGATCCCAATTTAGTTGAAATATCCTTTTCAGGTCAAAGACAACTTTAACCGAAGACACATGGGCTGCCCTCCTATCATTTCCCCATCTCCACGAGGATCCTATTAGGTGATGTTAAAGGGATGGCTATTGTATTGGAAAATCATCTCATTTTTAAATGAATAAAACCCTGTTAATTCAGTTATAGGTAAATATGAATTGAGAACCTATCTTGTATATATTGTACTTTCATATCTAACTTGCTTCGTAGACTGTCCATCTTACCTCTGACTTCCATGTTATATTTTCCTGCCCCTTCTAAAACTGAAGTTTTTTGTTGTTGGATTCTATTCCTTGTGACTTTGTTGGACGAGAGATGTAATGGAGTTTATTATAGTTATTTTAATCGACTTTAAACATTATATATATATATATATATATATATATATGATGTTTTTAGATCTTAATAAATTTTGGATGTTCCCTAAACTCTCTTGAAGGCGGTTCGTTGCAGAACTTATGTCTCACTCGGATCTATGTTATCACTCAAGTTCTCAATTCTTATGTTCACCGCAAGAAACTATTATCACCACGATAGAATTAACCCAGGACAACGAATAATTTGAATATTTAATGTAATATCTTTCGATATTAAGGATATACAACTGATATATGTCATTGTCAAATAATCTTTTGGTCATGAAATTAGTAGGCACATGTCATGTTCATTTTTTAAAGTTCATATATTATAAGAAAAACGAGTTGCAGCCATAATAGTTGTGTGGTCACTAGTTTCCGTAGCCATAATTCCATGGTCTAAACCTTCAAACATGTAAGGACATTCATGCCAGAATTGTGGCCATAACAACTTCTAAGGTTATTTGTAGTAGTCATGATATATTCGTGGTTAGAGAACTCTTGCGACAAGTTTTGTAACTATGGCTACAGTCCACGAAGTGCTATGGTCAGAACCAATTCCGTGGCAACAAACCCTATATCAGTAGGCATAGATTTGTTGCCACAATTCGTTTTCCTTGTAGTGATATAACAATGACTTTTCAATTGACTTATTCAATAAAATTTGTATTAATCATTGCTGAATTTAACAAAGATCGTAAAGAAAAAGTCAAATATATAACTATTTTTATAAGATCTATTGCGAGGAATATATCGACAAATATAATATTCTTTTGAATTTTTAAAATCAGCAAATAATAATCGATGGTGTGTGTGCGTGAGCGTGCGCACGCGTGCGCTGAGCGTGTGTGCGTGTGTGTGTGAGGAAAGAGAGCCTACTTCATGGAGTAGGTAATCTTACCACTTCATGTTTATGTTTTATCATTTTTTATTTTTTGAAAAGTACTACCATGGATTTCCGTAATTATATCTGTATAATATGTCATTCAAATTTCTTTAGAAACAGAGACTCTTATGCCCTCCATTCAGAACGGGTCGATTACAACAAATCAAAGACCATTAAAATTACCTGTTCTGTATGGAGGGCAAATGAGTCTCTATTTCTGACGAAATTTGAATGACATATTAGGTGGATATAGTTATGAAAATCCATGGTGGTATTTTTCAACAATAAAAAATAAAAAATTGATAAAAAATAGATATGAAGTAGGTAAGGTTACCGACTTCATGAAGTATGCTCCATCCCCTCTCTACATGCACGCACGCACGCACACACACACATAGACATATAATTGGGTTTATCCCCGTCCCATTTTCGACCTTTTCTAAAAAAATCAAAAATAAAGTCATGTATTTTTTCACCTCTAATGTGTCGTTCTAATTTCGTCAGAAATTCATGTATTTTTTCACCTCTAATGTGTCATTCTAATTTCGTCAGAAATGGAGACTCAAATACATTCCATCTAGAACATGTAATTTTAACGATCTTAGAATTGATGTAATCGACCTGTTCTAGATGAAGGGCATAGATGTCTCTATTGTGACGAAATTGGAATGACATATTAGAGGGATATAGTGATGAAAAAACATGACTTTATTTTTCAAAAAATAAAAAATAATGTAAAATAGGGTATGGACAGCCACGTTGGCTGCCCCCGGACAGCTCAATTGAACCACACACACATAAGGATGATATGCAAGGCAATACTGAATTATTCGTTACCTTAAGCTAATTTTAATGTTGTGTATAGTTGCGATAAATTGTGGCATCAAAATATTTTAGTTACAAAATGTTTCTTTTGCAACAAGAATTTAACTTCCATAAAGTAGCATGTATTTGGACTACATATTCCTTAGTTACCAATTTCATCGTCGATTGACGAGATCATTATAATGACATGAAAATAAAACTAGGCTAGTTGCCAATTGGAACCTCACTTATTGATGTTGATATGGGTAGGAAATGAAATATTGTTGAAACATAGCTTTCAATTTCCTAGTCCTGTAGTCCCAAGAGTCCAACAATGATGTCGACCTTTCCATGTCAGCCAGCACCTGTTTTCAACAAAAGTTTAGGATCTTTTTAGAGAAACATAGCGAAATTAAGAAGCCCTACCCATGTGGATGATTTGGATCAAATGTTGATCATGTTTGTCATCTTTGCTCTATGATCAACTCCATTGTAATAGATGAGATGTGGCAACCTCAAAGTTTTCATTTTGAGATGTTGCAAATCTTAGGCGATAGATGAATCGCCTTATGATCTAAAAGCTTTAATCCAATAATTTCTAGCACCTCATGTTAATATACACTGGTGCTTATAATATTGTTTTTTTTTGGAGAAAGTCTCCAGAGTCGAGGACATTTATTCTTCAATTTTTGCAATTTAGCACTTATCTAACCAAAGGCATGTTTGTCGTTTTGATTTTATTTCCCCATTCATATATGCTTCTAAAACGTTTTGATATAACATTAAAGGCTCTCATAGTGTTTGAGCATCTCCTACATGTTTCGGTTTTTAAGAATTTTGACATGCTTGACTCCTAATCATATGTTCTGTTGAATCCAGTTGAAGAATCAACTTATACACCCCTTACCGGATCCACGCCCTAATAACATGGGGTCTTAAAAGGGACAATGCTTCATCTCAAAATGAATTGTTATTTGCCCTCTAGTGGATCTGTCCATTTTCGGGATCCATTTATACTGGGAGTACTATATGGACTCCCTAGGGATAGGACTCTATGTAGTTATTGTATTTTATTATCTACAAATAGAGAAACTGATCACTACCATCAAAGGACGTAGCCCAACTAGGAGTAAACCTTGTAAAATACAATTTTTTGTGTTTTCTTAATTAATCATGTTTGTGTACATTTGCTTTCGTTGCTCACATCAAATTGATATTCGAGCATCATGTTTCGTCTGGATTATCAAGCGGATGACATCATACAATATGAAGATGAAGCTTCCCAAGGTAGATACCTCCATTCCTTCTTCGATCTCCTTCTTGTTTTTCGTGGATTTTCTCTGATTTTATTCCTCTTATCCGCTCATCTTCACACTCGCCTATTCATCCACCGAGCTTCACCTCGAAGTTATGATCTTCGCGTGCTCTTTCACTCGCCCTGATGACCCATTGCACTACACTGCGATCACAGCTCCACCGATCATGGTGGAACTTCACCTCCGACCATCACCACTTCACCCCTTAGGCCTCGCCGCACTCGAAGAAACTCCCACGAGCACGGGCTCCATTCTTTGACACCAGCTAACCCTGCAGGTACCCCAAACTTCATTGGTCGGATCGTCACCGGAGCTTAGCTCGAGCTGCATCGCCACCAGTGTTCAGACCTCTCCAGCCTCATCCAGGACGTCCGGAGGATTCCCTACACTGCCACGATCGATCCAAGCTACTTGGGGGCCTCCAACGAGCTACACCGAGCACGGGAAGGGGAGGCGGAGCTAGAAGCACTTCACCGGAGCCCCACCACGTCCTTCGCAGGAGGAGATGGACCAGAGAGGACGAAGAGCAGCCACCCTTGGATCTTCCTGACCCGACGATCTTGAGCCCGACACGTTGCACATGCCAAACCACCGTTGGATCTTACGGATCCCACGGCTACTACTTCGCCACGTCTACATCATCAGTACCATTAGATCATCTCGATCTGACGACTCTGAGGGTGCCACGCCAGCGACTCTAACAACCATTAGATACACACTGATCCAACGGTCTACATCGCGCCACGTAGCCTCCTCTGAGCCTCTTCCCCGGCCCTAGATTCATAGCAACCGAGGTTGATCCGAGCCTCTAGAGCCTCCCGAGCCTCATCTCGAGCCTCGATTACTGTTCGAGCCTAGCCCCGCATGTGCTCCCCACTTGAGGGTTGGGTATTTTGCACATACGCCCTCGATGGTTTTGAAAATTGAAATTTGGTCCCTTCCAGGCGAGTCACACGAGGAGCGCGTGACTCTGTGGGAAATTTGCATCCACCTCCCTCGCATTATAGGTAATTGCATTTAAGTCCCTGCCAGCATGTTTTATTTTTCAGAAGTTTTATTTTCTGCATTTCCAATTTGGTCCCTGTCTTTGCACACATATTTAGGTATCTATTTCACATCATTTTAAATTCTAAAAATTGCAAGTTGTAGCCCAACATGTCCTCTGTCTTTTGTGACACGTTTTTTTATTTTTGTGAGATCTCTGGAATTTAATATTATTAATTTGGAGAAACTTTCTATATTTTGTGCACTGTTTGCTTTTTAATTTATATTAAATTCCTTATTGGTCCAAAAATCACCAAAAAATCACCAAATATCACAGTATACTTAGGATACTTTATTCTACACTGTGCCTAAATTGCATTTGCATGCATCACGAGGCTTGAATAAATCAAATAGTGATTATCTTAATTTATTTTTAATTGGTCCAATTCACATAGAATTTTAGGTCTATTAATTTTCCTGGATTCATCACACCTAGATCCATTTAGGATAATTTTTGTATTTGGAAATATTGTGTTTTGGTATTTATTAAAATTAATTTGGTAGAAATCACCTTGCATTCATATTTTATTCATAGTAAATGCATTTAGAATCGAAAAATTCCAAAAACATCGTAGACACTTGGGTTCATAGCATTCCATCATCTGGTCGAGTTTTATAATTTTTGGACTTCATTTGAGTATCTTTTTGAATTAACTTCTAAAATTGGCCAAAAATTGCATTCATTTTTCCTTTATTGCATAAAAATGCCTAAAAAGGACCAAAAATAACCCCTTGAGAATCTGACATCTGAAATTACTTTAAATTCACCTAAGGAGACAGCTGCCTCCCAGTGTTCGACCTTGGACTTGCTCAAGTAAAATAAATTTACCGCTCGTAATTAATTAAACATTAAATAAAGTGGTAATTTTTGACGTAGCCTTGATTACCCGACTGCAATGAAACTTAACATTTAATTTGATCGTTAATTTGATTGAATTAACAAGGGTAGTTTGAGCAACGTCAATCACCTTCACGAAGCTCATGCCCTTCTTGGCAAGCTCTCATCGACCCTGTGGATCTTCTCCTATCGATGATCGAAGCTCTCCCAGGAGTTGTTCTTCCAAACCCCCTCTGCTCCGTCCGATCGGCCCGCCTCTACCAGATTCGATCTCAACCGTCGACCGTCGTAGCCTTTGGGCTGTTGGATCTGACGCCTAACGCATCTGCACCACACATCCCTGACATTCCCAAAGGTGTCAGATCTGACACAGCAGAGGATCTGAGTCGTACATCCACGCCCATCCAGTGACCGCCATGCGTCCCCCACGCGCACCGCACGCGTCGGTCGAGGGTATATTGCATTATCTTCCTTTGTAGTTTGCATGTTTTATGTTCTAGTTTATTAAATAAAGTTGTAGTTTGAACTTTTTACAAGACAAACTCTGATGTTCTAGTATTTGCACTTTAGTCCTCCAAGTCTGGAAATAAGTGCACACTCGCGTGCTCTTAGGGTGTTTTTGCTTATCTTGCCCTGCAATTTCTGAGGGATTTGGTTTGAATGAAATATTTTCTATATTTGCATTTATGCCTCTATACATGATTTAATTTGCATGTGTATGTATTGTGCGGGATTTTTACGATAATGCCTCTAGTAATTGTGTATGTGTTATTGTTTAGTCTGGAAACTTTAGGATAATTGTAGAAAGGTCGTCAAAGCTTGTATGTTTTGTTTCTAATCAACTAATTATTAAATCAAACCCAAAAAATCCACAAAAATTACCATTAACTCTTGCTAACGTGTAATATTTTTGGTAATTTTTGTGACTTAATTTATTTTTATTTGATATTTTCTAAAAATCACAAACCCATCAAAACGTGTCTGTCTATTTTATAAAATAGCAGAAAATATAAAACCTTTCTTAAAAATTCTATAAAAAATCCTATGTGCTTGTTTTAGTTTATTTTCAGTCCAATTCCATTTTTGTTGCATTATCATTTATAAAAACCCTAAAAATTACAAAAGATTAAAATCTTAAAAAAATTAAAAATTCTACAAAAATAAAAAATGGGATTTCAGTTGTTGTAGTTTCGTGTTTTTTTTCTACTTTATCTTAAAAATTGCAACCAGGATGTTTGGGAAATTTATCATTTTAAAGTTGCCTTTTGATCAGGGTTGTACATTGTGTTTCAGTATTTAGCTTGTTTCATTTTTATAAAAATATATAAAAATCAGAAAAAGATCACAAAATTACCAAAAATACTTGCATATTTTAAAAAGATAAAAATATTTTTATTCCTTAATTTAGAATTTTTATAGCCTAAATAAAAAAATTGTGAAGTTTTCTTTATGCATTGGTTTGTTCCTTATTTTGAAAAACATAAAAAAATTGCAAAAACAAAAATAAAAAAATAGTTTTAATTTCCTGATCTCGACAACTTCATATATTTCTGTGCTCCTTGTGTTCGACCCTGGTCGCTGATGAATCCCATATTAATCATGCTAAAATTGGTCAAATAGGCTATGTTCCCCAAAATTCACATGCATTTAATTATAAATAGAGCATCATTATCATACATACATAGGTAAATAATATTTGCATTTCATCATGCATAAATGCATTAAAAATTCCAAGTGTAATGTATCCCAAAAAGCAGCTAACTTCTCATATTTTCAAGTAATTCATCCTAACTCTGATTGACACCAAATTACCTCCATTGTGTAGATATTACTAACAATAATAAATAAAAAATACAAAAAATTACTAACTCAAATAAGTGTTAAATAATCCTAAAGTCTAAATTCACATCTAACGGACTAAAACATTCATAACTCCCACATACAATGTCAAATTTTGGTCTACTCACTTTTAAAATATTTCATTTTCAAGTACCTTCAAAACAAGACCAATTTCGTAAAATCCGGAGCTCATATGTGAAAGTTGGGTTTTGAGCCTCTTTTGCGCATTTTGACTTTTTGCTGAGTTTTTATGTACATAATTAACCCTTTTAAGTTTATTTCTTCTTCATTTATGTTCTTTGATGAATGTTTTATTAAGAGAGACAAAAATCCAAATCTAGATTAAAACAGAAATCAATGAAACTGATTGTATCCAGGTGTCCATTATCGGTCTGTACAAAAAAATGTATGTTTCATACTTCTATTTTATTTTCCTATTTTCTTATTTATTAAAAATCAAAAAATCAGATTAGTGTGTAATTAATTTCCTTATATTTTCTCGTATTTTTTTAGAATTTTATCCCTTTTAAAACCACAAAAAAAATACAAAACTCCAAAAAAGCTGGTTTTCGTCTCTCGTATTTCTTTTTCATTTTTGTATCTCTTTAATTTTTAAATTTTTTGGGGTGCCACGTGGTAGCTCTAGGGCGTGCCACGTGGCACCCCCACCTGCTGCACTTATCTCTCCTCTCACACGTGCCATGCGCGTGCCGCCTTCTCCTCTCGCGCGCACGTGCGTAGCACGTGACTAACCCCCTCCCCTTTCCCGTAGTTGTTCCTAGCCTTCCTCACGAAATGCCTCCGCCTTCCTCTCCCATAACTGTCTCCAGCTGCCCCTGCCTCCTCACCGGCCGTTATGACGGCAACGTACCCCCCCCCTCGAGCCTCCGGTTCGCTTACAAGCCTCCTGGCGCACGGGCGTAGGGAAAATTGCTGCCATACCCCTGAACCTTTCGGAATTTATAAATATACTCCCATCGGGGGTAAATTGTAGAGAGACCCCTCCGACTTTTATAAATTATAGATAAGCCCCTCTAGGGACCTTTTTGAAAGAAAAACTTTATTTTATTTACATTTCCACCGCAACGGATCCTGCACACGCTGTATGTGACTCCTCAAGGCACGTGGACCAGAGATCTAATAAACGGCTTTTTCTTGTGAATTAATTATTTAGGTCCAATTATTCGAGCTATAGGAACAGGAAAACAATTAGGTGTTGGGATCCTAAATAATTATGTCACAATCAAGCAAAATCCTAAGCTAAGGCTGAAAATCCGCGTAAATCAGACAAATAGTAAATAAACCGTCGAAAAACCGCATAAAAACCGCGAAAACCCGGTGGGGTCCCCCGAGCAGACCGGTGCTCGGCGAAGCAGACCCCGAGAGTCTAAGTGTCTCTGTCTCTGGTCCCTGTATTATTATAACAGTTCAAATAATCTGACTGAAAAGTAAATCTAAGATAAACCTAATCTACGACTAATCCACGCGGCTATTCCATGGCTCCCGCACTCCTGCTCGGCTCCTTGCGCTTTCCTGCGGCTTTGTAGAGAAGGAAGCCGCCTCCGACTCTCGCGGTTGCGTCGGCTTCCGAAGAAGCGGCCTCGATACTTGGGCCCTTGCAAGTAAACAAACAGAGTGTCAAACTAGATTATTATATATATACAAGTCAGAGAAAATATATACAAAAGTATCTACAGAAAGCCGCATAAAAAGAAAACCGCAGGAAAAGTCAAAACTGACCACTAAGCCGTGCTCCCCGACAACGGTGCCATTCTGATGAGACGTCCGATAGACTAAGGTAAATATATCACTAAGGTCTTTGTGACCTCAGTCACTCGGGGCTCAGAGCTCAATCAAGAAACAAAATCAGACCACCAATCGAAAAGACAAAAATCAATCAGCACAAAAATAGCGATCTTGTTATGTGATTAACCTAGTATAGCACACTGGGTCGGTCTCGAGGAACACGAGTTGGCTTTGCGGCCTACGAAGTAGTCAAAAATGAAATGAAGGTAAAACAAGTATTTTTGGTGGTTTTTAATTATTTTTATATTTTTTTGGATTTTTAATAATGGAGGAAAATAAGGAAAGGCAAGAAACAAGCACACTCAATGAATTATTTAAACACTCTATAAGCTTCAAAAATTCAAGCAAAAATATTTTTATGTTTTTTAGGTTTTTTACTGTTTTTGATGAATTTTTGAGATTTTTACGATTTTTATATAATTTTCTAAAAATAAAAGAAGGCAGAAATACAAGCAAACTGTCCAGTCATGCTTTAAAGACCAATTTAAAATATCAAATGATCCTGGACTAGCGTGGAGGTAATTTTTATGAAAAATATAAACAACAAAGAAAATTCAGGAAAAGAGTTTATTATTTTTGGAATTTTCTACAATTTTTTAGAATTTGTATAATTTTTTAGTGGTTTTTCAATTTTTAGGGTTTTATATATCCAAAAATCATGAAAATTGCGCAGAAAATCAAACCCCACAAAATTAAGAACTCTTAATTTTTTTAGAATTTTTGAAAGAGTTTTTATATTTTTTACGATTTTATAATCTAGACAGAGGTAAAAACAACTATTTTTGAATTTTTAAAAATACTAAAAAGCCTAAAAAATATACCAATTTTTTAGTGAAAATTTTACACAATGGCAGGTGCCATGTATCCAATTTTCACGAAATTTGGACTTGATTTGATATTTTATTTATATCCAAAATAGGCTCACAGTGCACAGGGACCTATTTGCAATAAAAGTATCTGTAAGGGCTGAAAAATAACACAACCAGGAAGCTAGGGGTCCCTCGTGCAAAATTTCCAAGTTCCCACGCGCGCTGCACGTGATCTGGGCATAGAGGGACCTAAATGTAATAAACTTACTTCCAAGGACTTATCAGCAATGGGTGCTAAAAGTCCGGGGAAGAAGTTGCAAAATAACCAAATATTTCAACACATGTCGAATAAACGTGTTCACAGGGGTATGGATGCAAATATCAAAAAGTATATTTCATTCAATAACACCTCAAAACATTAGCCCAGATAATGCAAATTCATCAAACACCACGTGACGAAGCATGTGTCTCACATATATAGGGATGAAAATCAAATACTATAAAGCTCCAGGTCCTAAGTGCAATTATCCAAAAATAAAAACAACTATATTCTATATTTATAGGAGTAATTAATAAAAACAAAAAGGAAAAGGGCCTAAGGGTAAATTACCCCTTATTATCCGAGGGCTGGAGGCGCGCCACGTGTAGATCAAATGGCTGTGGATCACTCCTCTACGAAGAGCTGTTGGCTCGGATCTGATGGCTGAGGGTTGCCACGTGTGAGATCTGACGGTGGCGGATCGAGGGAACCCCTTCGTCGGCTCGGACGGTCCAGATCAACCCTCGAAGATTTGACGGTGATGGACTGCTCCTCAAATGAACGGATCTGATCAAAACTGGAGTTGTATGAACAGGACGGACGGCTGAGGAAGTTCCTGGATGAACAGGTCGCCGACGAAGTTCGTCGGCTCGATACTCGCGCTGGGGGCCTCCTCTGTTGCTGCTAAAGTGCAGAATGGATCCTCCAAGACGTCTTGCAGCTACTGAGCTCCTCCGATGATGCCGGGGAGCTCCGAGGAGCTCCGGCGAGGCAGGCGGAGTTGGGCCTCAGTGCTCGAATGTCCAGACCCTCAGATGGGTCTTCTTAGCCCTGCAAAACAGCACGAGACGACTCTTGGGTCGAGGGCAAACTGCCTCGACTCGGTGAGAGGCGGAATGGCAGAATGGGTGCGTCAGGGCGACACCCTCCGGCGATGCAACAGCGGAGGATGGTGGACTCCCAGTTCCAGGGCGAACTGGGTTGGATGGGAAGGCGTAGAACGTGAAGAGGAGTACGAGGAAGATGATGGCGTCGTCCGATGATTGAATCGATGCATAAAGTAACGTGAATTGATCGGAGACGGCGGCGGAGGGATTTAGGGCTAATAAAAAATTAGCGGAAAATAGAAAGAATTAGGTTTACCTTTTGGAGGATATCGACTGGGGATGAGCTTGCGGAGCTCTGGTCGTCGCCTCGAGGGTCGTCGGAGGCCCGAGGCTCGGGCGCTGCTCTGGGTGGCGCATGGCGGCGAGAAGATGCCAGATCAGTGGCGAGGTGCTCTACCTCCTCTCTGCAACACACCAATCCAACGCTGTCACTCGAGGGAATCGGGTGGAGGTCCTGAGTGGAAGAAGCAACGCCAAAGATGGCGTCAAATGCGCGGCGGAGCTGGTCTATATAGCGCTAGGGGTCCGAGAAGAATGGGGTCGGGCGAGGTGGCCGGAGCTCGGATCCCTAGGTAGATCCCCGGGCAAGGGTTATGAGAAAGTGGGTGGCGGATCGTGCGGGGAAAATTGGAAGAAGTCGGGTCAGGCGCTCGATCCGCGAGAGAAGAGGGTTCGCGGGGGGAGTTGACCGGGGTCAACTATCCCCCGTGGACCAATCAAATTATTCCCTTTGTAAATTATTTAGAAATTTATTTTAAAATAGTAAATGACTTAATTTCGAAAAACTCAAAACATGAAAAATGTTTATTTATTTTCAAATTATTTTTTAGTGATTTTTATTTATTTTTAAATTTAGGTATTTACAAGATATTATTATATATAGGTATATACATATGTTTTTTTTATTTTTAATTTGTAATTATTTATTTTTAAACAAATTATTCCAATTTTATATTTTATTTATTTATAAGATAAAAATTGGAATAAAGGGGTATTTTTATTTTATTTTTATTAATTATTTACAAGGGTGAAATAAATAGTTTTATTTATGTGCATACATGGTATATATACAAGGTGGCTTTTGGTTTTTATTTTGTTTCTTTTTATTTTATTTTTATTTTTGTGATTTTTATTTTATTTATTTACACCATAAAATGTGAAATTTATACATAATTTTATGAAATTTTAATTATTTATTTACAAGGAGAAATAAATAGATAAGTTATTTATATACACATGATCTATGTATAATGATGAAGTGAATTTTTATTTATTTTTATTTTTCCATTTTTATTTTGATTTCATATTTACAAGTATGTACACATAAATACACATCCATTTTATTTTGGATAAGAGGAAAATAATTTTTATTTAGTTATAGGTGTCATCTTGAAGCTCTGTTCATGCTTTATCACTTGGCAAAATTTGTGGACAGATCTGAGGCTACTTATTGAGATTTTTCATTTGATGATCTTTTCTTACTGATCTTTGACTTATTTGTGCTCGTTAATTGAGAAATTGGAGGATCTTTATGCAGTAACTCAAGTGAATATATTTTACAAGATAACATTCTTTTATAGACGAAAAATCTTTATTTGCATAATTTAATCTATGTAGGGGCTCATCCGAGGAAAAATAGTTATTAATAATACTTTGAGGATTAATGATTTATTTCACAAGAGTGAATTGATTGCATAATCTTCTTGCTTGCAGTCTTGGATTGATTTGAAAGTGTATCATTTGGTCTGTGGTCAAACTTCGCGAATATTAATTAACATTATTTGAATTAAAAATCATTAAATCATAGATCTGGTGTTTCATTCTCTCTGTTTAACTTTCTTCATATTGCATCTTTCATCATTGCATTGCAATATAATTTCTTGACATAGAAATTAATCGAGCGATTAATTAATTATTTAATTTAATTTAAAAACCACGCAACTAAAAATCAGTGTTCCCTATGTTCGACCTTGGTAGACTTGCCAAGTAAAAATACTCCACAACATTCAAAGATCGTGTTTTTTATCGATCGAAATCCGTCTCCTATACTACGACAATTCCTGATTATTAAAGAGGCAGATTTCGCATTCATCAAATGGTGTCGTTGCCAGGGAATGACGAATTTTTAGTGTTTTAAATGCTTTTTTTGTAATTATTTTTTGTGAAAATTATTTCTGTGTCATTTTTTCCTCTTCTGCATTTCATTTTGCATTTCTCTCTTAATTTTGTTACTAAGAACAATTTCTCTCTTTGCAGACTACTGTGAGCAAAGAAATTGGGATTTAATCAAGGATTTGCAAGGATGGAGAATTGAATTTTAATTTTTGTGAGAGAGAGTGTAGTCTAGATTTAATTCCCGTATCTTTCTCAGGGTCCCTCTCTTTGAACCCTTATAATACAAACTAAATTTTTCTGTGGTGTGTTGGGATCACTTCAACCCCTTTTGTGTGGTTGAGACCCGACTTGAGTGGCGTAGGACTTAGGCACATATACGTTCACTTATTTATCATTGATTGTGCTCATAATTCTTTGGCAATACTATCACTAATTAAATGCACTATGGATCGTTCAACATTAGCTAAAATTTGAAATCAATTCTTCCCGCTAATAGAACTATCTGCTTAGGGCGTTCTTCATCTGTGCATATCATTTAGTGTAAATTTCAATTCCTTGTACTGCATTCCGCATGAATAACGCAAGGATTCACTATAAGTCTTTCTCTAAAGCATGCATCATTGATTTACGTTTGTATTGACTTTTTCGATTCTCCTTCCTTAATTTTTACAACTTAGGATTTAAAGGAATTGGGACTGCTTGTTAGGCATGAATTTATGTGCTCACATAAACTGCAATGACAACCTTATTTTAAAATTGAGACTGCTAATCAAGGCGACTGTAAAAAAAACTGACATAAAATTAACTTGTGTCTGGTGGAAAGAAACTCACTCATTGTTTGTAAGGACTAGAACGCACACTTAGGACAGAGGCAAAACAGAGAAATTTCACAAAGATTACTGTTTTTAAAAACAATTAGCTACTTTTCAGTGAGGGTCTCGGGTAGCTGATTCATATTCATCATGCTAAAATTGGTCAATAAGGCTCTGTTCCCCAAGATTCGCATGCATTTTATCATTAATAGAGCATTATTAGCATTCATATATGTGTGAATAATATTTTCATTTAATCATGCATAATTGCATAAAAATTCCATTTGTAAATTAGCCCAAAAACCGCTAACTTCTCATATTTGTAATTAATTCATCCTAATTCCGATTGACCCAAAACCACCTCCATTGTGTAGATATTACTAACAATAATGAACAAAAAATACAGAAAAATTACTCACTCAAATAAGTGTCAAATAATCCCAAATTCTGATTTCACATCTGACGGACTAAAACGAGCATATCTCCTTCATACAGTGTGCGATTTTGGTCTAATAACTTTTAAACTACTTCATTTTTAAATACCTTTAAAACAAGACCAATTTCGTAAAATTCAGAGCTCATATATGAAAGTTGAGTTTTGGGTCTTTTTTACGCATTTTGACTTTTTGCTATTTTTGACCTCAATTTTTGTGTACATAATTAACCCTTCTAATTTTATTTCTTCTTCATTTTTATTCTTTGATGAAAGTTTTATTAAGTGGCACAACAATCAAAATCCAGATTAAAACTGAAATCAAAGAAACTGATTGAGTCCAAGTGTCTGTTGTGAATCTGTACAAAAATGTGTGTTTCATACTTCTATTTCATTTTCCTAATTTCTTATTTTATTAAAAATCCAAAAAAAAATCATATTAGTATGTAATTAATTTACTTATATTTTATCGTACTTTTTCTAGAATTTTTTCCTATCTAAAACCATTAAAAATTTACAAAACCCCAAAAATATGGTTATCTATACACATCGAGAACCACCAAAAATACCACTTTGCACAAGTGGCCTCTTTTGCTCACGGGTCCTTCATAAAAATTGTAGATCTCATCGAGACAAACAACTTTCGTGAATTATTTTTTTCGATCCTAGGTCTTCTTCTATTTCTTTTCTATTTTTCTTTATCTTTAAATTTTGATTTTTTTTTCGGGCGCCACGTGGCAGCTCCAAGATGTGCCACGTGGCACCCTTACCTGCTGCACCCCAGGTCACATGCCGTGCACGTGACCTCTCCTCCTCTCTGGTCACGTGGGAGGTACATGACCCGCACCCCCTCTCCTTCCTCCTCCAGCAACTTTTCCTCCTCCCCTCTTGAAACTGCCGCTCCATCACTTTCGCCTTGCCTCCGACTGTTACGAGTACAGTAATAGTCGTCGCCTCAACATCACCACCCTGACTGTTAGGATCATGCCTCCTATAAAGACCAAGACCTCACTGACCACTAAGGTATCTGCCGATCACCAGAATAGAAGCAACCTGGATTGGTGACAACTCCGACGTGTTGGCTAGGTAAACATCTTGTAGTAAGAGGAGTAGTTATGAACCCTGTAGACCATCCCTATAGACCATCTCCATGGGGACGGTGAAGGGAGTTCTCCAATTGGTAGAAAAAAACCTATGACCCCTTGATGAACGTGAAATTTGCCTCTTTAAGAATGAATAATTATCGTAGTTTAGGAGGCAAATTTGGCTCGTCAAAAAAAATAAAAACTTTGAATGTTGTGGAATATTTTTACTTGGCAAGTCTACCAAGGTCGAACTCAGGGAACGGTGATTCTTAGTTGTGTGGTCTTCAATCAAATTAAATAATTAACTAATTGTTAATATAATTTCTGTGTCGGAAAATGTACAATGCAGTGAGATGCAAATGTGATGCAAGGAAAATAAACAGAGGAAATTATGAACAGGTTTTGTGAAAATGTGTAAATACTACAAGAATATGATCAATAATTTCACAAATTTAATTGCAGATCAAAATATATCTAACTCCTGCTTTAAGTTAATAGATTTATGCTCAGAATAACTTGAATCAAGATATCCTGCCTCCACATGTTTTTGATTTGACTCATCGAATAGTTGGCAATAGTCTTAGAAGAATAAATGTAATATAACCTCCTGTGAAGATTTTACTACTTAGAATGATCAACAATTATTACGAAAGTTTAATCATCATCTGAATTCCTGCAAAAATTATCATTGATTACTCAAGCACCAATATGTTAAAGTTACCCTACAAGAGTCAATAATGATCCTCAAATAATAATTCTCAATAAATGATCTCGGATATGTCCTCAAATTATACTAAGTGATAGATCATGGAAATAGCTTCAAAATGACATATTATATGCTTAAATCAGAGTTCGGATGAAAAAGATAAGATAAAATGAAGTTTTAGGGACTAAAATGTAAATGAAATAAAGTTTTTCTTGCAAAGAGGTCTCTGGAAGGGCTTATCTGTAATTAATAAAAGGTGGAGGGGCTCGGATGTCATTTATCCCTAGCGCGGGTATTTTTTAAATATCTAAAAATGTCAGGGGTTTCGGTGCAAATTGCCCCTAGCGCACGTTCGTCGCACGTGCGCCTGGAGGCTCGGGAACGCGACTTGAGGCTCGGGGTGGCGGCTGAGGCTCGGGAGACCGAGCCTGTAGTGTGGGCATCGGGGCTCAGGCTCGGAAGTCCGAGCTTACGTGGTGGTCTGGTGTGGCTTCGGGGGACCCGAGCCTCGAGGCTGGGGCCGAGGCTCGGGAGTGACACGTGGCACCGCTAAGACCGTTGGATCACGGCTATCAGCCCTTATCCAATGGCAACTGTGCTTTGGGGCACGCTCAGGCGGAGAAGCAACCCGTCCGAGGTGCGAGGCGGCTGGGCTAGCGGATGACTGTGAAGCGGAACCGTGGACCGGCTGTAGGTGAGAAGTGGGGCGGGGGCTGGGCGGCCGGAAGAGGTGATGTCGCACCTCGGCCGACACACGACGCGAGGGGCAGCGCGAATGCGACGGAGCTGAGCGGTGCTGAGGCAGAGGAGGTCGAGGAGATTGTGCGATGAAGGCGACGCTGCTCGGGCGGAGGCGAGGCGGCGGGCGCGGGAGGCTAAACCTGAAGCCCGAGCAGCGTGAGGCGACTATCGGCGTGGCTGGAGATGATGGAGAGGGTACTCGGGGATGTGGGTGGCGACCGAGCGTGATTGGCGAAGACGATGTTGAGAGGCTGGAGAAGGCGGAGCGCGGAGGAGTGGAGGCTTCTCTGTTCCTGCAAGGGGTTAAAGCAGAACAAAAGGAAAAAAAGGGCGGATCCACGGTCAACAAGGAGGTGAGGGAACCGAGCTTCGGCATGAGCGAGGCCGAAGAGGAGGGAGAAAGGGTCGTTGCTCCAGGCTGAAGGAGCCGAGCTTAGGCAAGCTTGGATACCTGCTGCAGCCGAGCGATGGCTGGATCATGCCACCAGAAGGAGTGCGCCGCTGTCACCGATGTTCATGGAGAAGGGCAGATACTGATATGACCGAAAGAGGAGGTTTTTATAGGAGAGTGGTGGCGGTTGGTGGTTTCGTAACGGCCGGAGGTGGTGGGGCATTACAAGGAGGAGGTCGGCGGGAGTTATGAAAGGGGAACGGGGGGGGAGTTGGGACGACTGGATGGGGAAGAATGTGGGGTCATGTGCTGAGCACGTGACTCTGGGGCGGATGGAGAGAGAAATAGGTGGGGTGCCACGTGGCAAGCCCAGGAGCTACCACATGGTGCCCCCAAAAATATTCAAAATTAAGGGATAAAGAAAAATAGAAAAGAAATAGAAGGAGACCTCAGATTGAAAATTTTCCTTTACAAAAGTTGTTCGTCTTGACGAGATCTACAACTTTCATGAAGGATCCGAGAGCAAAAGAGGTCACTTGTGCGAAGTGGTATTTTTTATGTTTCTCCATGTGTACAGAAAATCGAATTTTGGAGGTTTTGTAATTTTTTGGTGATTTTAGAGAGGATAAAAATCTAAAAATTATGATAAAATACAAAAAAAATTATTTACACACTAATCTGATTTTTTTGGATTTTTAATAAATAATAAAATAGAATAATAAATTAGAAGTAAGAAACACATTATTTTTATACAGATCAACAACGGACACTTGGACTCGGTCAGTTTCTTTGATTTCAGTTTTAATTTAGATTTGGATTTTTATGTCGCTTAATAAAACTTTCATCAAAGAACACAAACGAAGAAGAATTAAAATTAAAAGGGTTAATTATATACATAAAAACTTAGGTCACAAGTGGCAAAAAGTCAAAATGTGCAGAAGAGGCCCAAAACACAATTTTCACATATTTGCTCCGAATTTTACGAAATTGGTTTTGTTTTGAAGATATTTGAAAATGGATTACTTTAAAAGTGAGTAGACCAAAATCGGACACTGTATGTGGGAGATATGCTCATTTTAGTCTGTCAGATGTGAAATTAGAATTTGGGATCATTTGACACTTATTGGGGTTAGTAAATTTTTTTGTATTTTCTATTTAATGAAGTTAGTAATATCTACACAATGGAGGTGGTTTGGAGCCAATTAGAGTTAGGATGAATTATTTACAAATGTGAGAAGTTAGTGGCTTTTTGGCTAATTTACACTTGGGATTTTTAGTGCCACTATACATGATGAAATGCAGATATTATTTACACATGTATGAATGCTAATGATGCTTTGTTAATGATTAAATGCATATGAATGTTGAGGAACATAGCTTAAATGAACAGTTTTAGCATGATGAATACTGGATTCATCACCCCTTGGGGTTATCCTACACTTGGTAGAAGAAGTAGGAAAAGGAAAAATATAGTGATAGTTTTATTCTTAGTCGCCATAAATAAGAATTAAGAATATGGAAAATAGAGCCTTCTCTGCACGGCGTGATCCAAGGCCTGCGTCTTGTGCAAAGCTTCCCCTTCGAAGCTCCTCTCTGGCTTCGGTCGAGTGACTGTCGAGAACACAACATCCATCCCAGGTACCCCCCCCCCCATTCCTCCTTTTCCTCCGGTCTCGTGCCATACTCCACTCGGCCTCGGACAGGCTGGAACCCTGCCCTCCGCCTCACCCTCCACGCTTCACCGAGTGCGGGCCTCGCCGCCCCCCAATTTTTTCTTGCTAACCCTTGCAGGAACTCTGCTGCGGCAGCCCTCCACCCCAACCATGGTTGCCTATCGCCGCTTCATGTACGACCACTCCACCATCATCACCTCATACTCCTTCGTTGTCACCCTCGCTCTGCCACTGCAAAGGCCGAGCTCTGCCCCGCCATCGCACTCGACCGCTGCAGTCGGTCTAGGCCGAGTTCCTCCTCGTGCTCGGACGCCGACCCTGCTCCGACCGAGCCCCCGCCATCACCACATCCAGTCACCTTTGGATCGGCAATCGGGCTTTGATCCGACGGTTCAAAGGCCGCTCGCGTCTTCACCTCCAACCGTCGTTGGATCAGGGGCCATCCCTTGATCCAACGGCATCGATCAAGCCCCGACTCCACCTTCATCACCGTTGGATCGGTGGATCCAACGGCTTGTGACCGTCCACGTCATTCCCCCCGAGCCTCGAACCGAGTCACCCGAGGCTGTCCAAGCCTGAGGTCCACCATCCTGGCCTCAGCCTCGGACCTAGACTGTGGTTCGAGACTCCGAACCTCAGCCTCATGCCCGAACCACAGGCCCAGCCAACCAAACCTCAGGCTTGGGACCCCCAGGCCTCCGCTCCGCCTCCGAACCTCCTGGCGCACGTGCAACGCACATGCATTGGGGGAGAATTGCAGAAGGTCCCTCCATCATTTCTGAACTTGCAGATATACCCCCACCCAGGGTAAATTACAGAAAGGTCCCTCCGACTTCGCTAAATTACAAATAAGCCCCTCCAAAGACCTGTTTGAAGTAAAAACTTTATTTTATTTACATTTTATTCCCTGCAATTTCATTTGAGTATATCTTTCTCATACGAACTCTGTTTTTAGCATATAATATGTCATTTTGAAGCTCTTTTCATGCTCTATCACTTAGCATAATTTGTGGACAGATCTGAGGTTGTTTATTGATAATTATTATTTGAGGATCATTATTGACTCTTGTAGTCTAATTTTGACATATTTGTGTTGCATTTTCATTGAGAAATTAACGATATGTTTGCAAGAATTCTATTAAAGGTTTAAATTAAATTCATCTTCCTCTAATGGTTGTCGACTGTTACTTGAGGATTTGATAAATGTAGAGGCTCAATTGAGGACATATTTATTTATCCATCGTGTATTAATGGACAACACAGTTGAAGAATCGATCTTTACCGGGGTGGGCCAATGAAAGATAGTAATTGACCTCTCATTATTTTACAGGATCAAATTTTATTTAATTGAGGATTAGATTTGAGAATGAAGATTTATCGATAGAATCGTTTGCCTCAGTAATTTGCAGGAAAGTTCTCAAAAATATTACCCTCTTGCCTACTTTTGGAGTTATTTTGATAAATAGTTTTGGACGTGATCTCTTTCGATCTGTGATATGATTTTCAAGATTAATTGACTTCATTAATTGTTTATTTAAATCGTGAAGAATCACATATCCTGAGATGAATTAGTCTCTCTATTTATTTCCTTATCATTATAGTTCGTCGCATTTGTATTATATTTTCCCAATATAGAAATTAACCAAACAGTAATTAATTATTTTATTTAATTTAAAACCACGCAACTAAGAATTACCGTTCCCTGTGTTCAACCTTGGTAGACTTGCCAAGTAAAAAAATATTCCACAACATTCAAAGATTGTGGTGTTTTGATCGACCGATTTTTGCCTCCTAAACTACAATTACCGATTATTAAAGAGATGGATTTCACGCTCATCAAATGGCACTGTTATCGGGGATTGCATCGTTCTTCTTTCTCCTCAAGTCTTCCTTCCTCAATTTCCCATGATTGTGTGAATTTGTGGACACTGGGGCTATGTCACCATGTTCCTTTGCTCGATTGGGCATCGTTACGGTCCTTCTGCTCCTAAGAGAAATATGATAATCGTTATTATTTGACAAGAGATCGTTTCAGGTATGGAATACTCAGAGATTAATACCTGATTATGTCCGAGGCTATTTGGGTTGGCCTAGACTTGAGCTGGAATCACGGTCCTTGGTGCGGTCACCTCATGTCTCCATCGAGAGAGTCCATTTATGTCGACTCTCATGTCATAAAGTTCGTCCAGCACTCGTTCAAGTTCTGGAGAGATAGAAGAAGAGGAGGAGCCCTGGCCTTGCCTGGCCTGAGGATGCTGATATTGTCTGAATTGGCCCTGCTGACCTTGGCATTGATTCTGTTGTGACTGAGATGGCGGGTTTTAATAACCCGTGTAATACTACTGCGGTTGAGACTGTTAGGTGGGTCTAGCTTGTGGTGGACGAGGGTTCAGAGTACAGTTTTGGTTTGAACGTTTGACAGGTTCCAGGTTATACCCTACTATGTTTATCTCCATGACTTATGGAGGTTCCTCGTGAACATCTTGAGCGAAGATTTCTTCAGTTTGATGGGACAAGACTTGGTCTCCACCCCAATGGCTCCGTTGTCCAATCCCTTGACCTTGATTGTAGTGAATATGGTGTATGCGGGCAGGGGGTGAAGTCTGGGCGGGTATCTGAATCTTAGATACCCTGTCAGCAAATTCCTCCATTTGCTTAGGCAATTTAGCCAAATTCTCCATATCAGATGACTTATGGAGTTTGTCCACCCTTTTATAAATTTGTTCGACCATAGTTAGCTTATCAACTATTATTCCCATACCAGCACTTTGATTGATCATCAGATTATTCAACATCTTTTTAGAGCCGGCTATGTAAGCACGACTGGTGGTTTGTGCACAGCTGGATTCAACCAATCTCTCGAACACCTTGTAGATGGTGTCCTCATGTCTTCCATGTAGCTTCCTCAGTAGGATGCACTTACTAACCCTTGAGTCTTAGGATTCAGCCTGATAACAAGACTTTGGATCAACATCATTTTACTTATCTCGTATGCTGGGCATTTATGGATTAAGTATATGAATCTTTCCCAGGTTTCGTAGAATGGTTTGCTCAGGTGTTGGGTAAAGCTCGTGAGATTGATCCTCATCTGATTGATTCTAGTAACTGGGTAGAATTTCTTTAAAAACAGAGTCTTGAATATGGCTCATGTAGTGACTACTTCACCTATGTTTTTCAACAGTAAGCAACCTTATCAGTAAAGGCGAAGGGGACAGCTCTCAACCTTATGTAGTCCTAGCTAACCGTAGGGCGGCATAGGTTAGCACATATTAACTCGAAATCACGGAAGAAGATATACGGTTCTTCATGATTATTCCCTCCGAACTTCGGCAACAGTGCAAGGAAATGTGGTTTGTATTCGAACGCATCCTCAGGGGGTACCGAACTCAACCAGTTATAGTCATCATCCAATTAGGGGAGGTACGTATTTTCCATAACAGCCTCGTCGCGTTGCATTACTGCTATATGTGCCGCAAGCAGTTCACTGTGTTCTTCAGCAGCAGTTATCCTAGCCAGGAGTGCTCGAATGGGGTCATTGTCGTTATCATCGTCACTAGGGTTCTTCTTTGGAGGCATTGTGAGTCACCTTCAGAAGAAAAGATTTCAGTATTTAGTGTTGAAATTAAATGAAGATTTGCTAAGGATAAAAGTTTCCTTAGTTTAGGAGTGAAATGAAGGGTTAGTCTGGGAGTGACTGGACCCTAAAGGAGGAGGAGTACTAAAGATGATGATCCTAAGACCAAGAAGGATCGAGAGAATATTCACGAGAATGCAGACACAAAGCAAACACAAGTCAATTTTTCAGGTTCACCCACTCAACACAGATGAAGGCACGTTAGGGTTCGACTGCTTATCTTTTCAATTTTAATTTAATGACAATACAATCTTGAAAATTAAGTGGAGCTGTTAGGTACCGAAATATTTCACAAAGATTGTTCTGAGTTCGTACAACTAGTTTCACCTACTCTCAGCCAACATAGGTCTAAGTACATACCGTTTAAACGGCTAAACGTGTTACTTGAGGACGGAGCCTTTTGTAGTGTCCTCTAAACCACCCACTCTGCTAAGGGAAGTCAGACCGTAAAAAGGCCACCTGAGACCCTCACTGAAAAGTAGCTAATTGTTTTTAAAAACAGTAGTCTTTGTGAAATTTCTCAATTTTGGCTCTGTCCAAAGTGTGCGTTTTAGTCCTTACAAATAATGAGTGGGTTTTTCTCCACCAGACAAGGTTAATTTTATGTCAGTTTATTTACAGTCGCCTTAATTAGCAGTCCCAATTTTAAGTTTAGGTTATCACTATAGTTTATGTGAGCACAGAAACTCACGCCTAAAGAGCAGTTCCAATTTCTTTAAATCCTAAGTTGTAAAACTTGAGAAAGGATTATCGAAAAAGCCCATGCAAACGTAAATCAATGATGCATGCTTAAAAGAAAGACTTACAGTGAATCCTTGCATTCTTCATGCGGGATGCAATACAAGGAATTAAAATTTACACTAGATGGTATGCACAGATGAAAAACACCCTAAGTAGATATTTCTATTAGTTGGAAGAATTGATTTCAATTTTTGGCTAATGTTGAACGATCTATAATGCGTTTAATTAGTGAAAATGTGGCCTAAGAATTATGAGCACAATCAATGGTAAACAAGCAAGCGTATATGTACCTAAGTCCTACGCCACTCAAGTCGGATCCCAACCACACAGAAGGGGTTCAAACAGACCCGACACACCACAGAAATATTCAGTCTGAATTATTACAAGGGTTCAAAGAGAGGGACCTTGAGAATAATGCAGGAATTAAATCTAGACTAAACTCTCTCTCACAAAAATTAAAATGCAATTCTCCGTCCTTTGCAGATCCTTGATTAGATCCTAAAATTTTGCTCCTAGTAGTCTAAAAGAGAGAATTTGCTGTTAGTATCCGAAGTAAGAGAGAAATGCAAAATAAAATGCAGAAATGACACAAAAATTAATTTCACAAAAATTAATTACAAAAAATGATTTAAAATCCTAAAAATTCGGTGTACCCGGCAACGGCGCCATTTGATGAGCGTGAAATCCACCTCCTTAATAATCGGTAATTGTAGTATAGGAGGCAAAAATCGGTCAATCAAAACACCACAATCTTTGAATGTTGTGGAATATTTTGTTTACTTGACAAGTCTATCAAGGTCCAACACAGGGAACGGTGATTCTTAGTTGTGTGGTTTTAAATTAAATTAAATAATCAATTACTGTTTGGTTAATTTCTGTGTTGGGAAAATATAATATAAATGCGACGAACTGTAATGACAAGGAAATAAACAGAGATACTAATTCAGCTCCGGATCTGTGATTATTCACGATTTAAATCATCAATTAATGAAGTCAACTAATCCTCAAAATCATATCACAGATCGAAAGAGATCACGTCCAAAAATATTTATCAAAATAACTCCAAAAGTAGGCAAGAGGGTAATATTTTTTAGAACTTTCATGCAAATTCCTGAGGCAAACGATTCTATTGATAAATCTTCATTCTCTAATCGAATCCTCAATTAAATAAAATTTGATCATGTAAATTAATGATAGATCAATTCCTATCTTTCATAGGCCCACCCCGATAAAGATTGATTCTTCAATTATGTTGCCCATAGATATAAGATGGATAAATAAATACATCCTCAATTGAGCCTCTACATTTATCGAATCCTCAAGTAACAATCGACAACCATTAGAGGAAGATGAATTCAATTTAAACCTTTAATAGAATTCCTACAAACAGATCATTAATTTCTCAATAAAAAAGCAACACAAATATGTTAAAATTAGCCTACTAGAGTCAATAATGTTCCTTAAATAATAATTATCAATAAACAACCTTAGATCTTTTCACAAATTATGCTAAGTGATAGAGCATGAAAAGAGCGTCAAAATGACATATTATATGCTAAAAACAGAGTTTGTATGAGAAATATATACTCAAATGAAGTTGTAGGGACTAAAATATAAATAAAAGAAAGTTTTTCCTTCAAACAGGTCCTTCGAGCGATTATAAATAATTTCGCAATGTCGAAAACACCTTTCTGTAATTTACCCCTGGTGGGGGTATATCTGCAAATTCAGAAACGATGGAGGGCCCTTCTGTAATTTTCCCCCGACGCACGTGTGTTACACGTGCGCCAGGAGGTTCGGAGGTGGAGCGGAGGCTTGGGGGCCCAAGCATGAGGATCGTTGGCCGGGCCTGTGGTTCGGGCATGGGGCTGAAGTTCGGAGTCCCGAACCACAGCCTAGGTCCGAGGCTAGGGCTAGGATGGTGGACCTCAGGCTTGGACAGCCTCGGGCGACCCGAGCCTCGCGGCTGGGCCGAGGCTTGGGGGGAATGACGTTGACGGTCACAGGCCGTTGGATCCCCCGATACAATGGTGGTGAAGAGGGCAGCTGGGCTTGATTGGGGCCGTTGGATCAAGGGTTGGCCCTTGATCCAATGACGATTGGAGGAGGAGACGCGGGCGGCCTTTGGGCTGTCGGATCAAAGGTCGATTGTCGATCCGACGGTGACTAGACGTGGCGATGGAGGGAACTTGACCGGAGCGGGGACGACGTCCGAGAGCGAGGAGGAACTCAGCCTTGGTCGACTGAAGCCAAGTGCGATGGCGGGGCAGAGCTCGGCCTCCGCAGTAGCCGAGCGAGGGAGACAACGAAGGAGTACAAGGTGATGATGGCGGAGCAGCTGCATAAGAGGTGGTGACAGGCAGCCACGGTCGGGGAGAGGGCTTCTGCGGCGGAGTTCCTGCAAGGGTCAGCAAGAAAAAAAATGGTGGCGACGAGGCCCGCACTCAGCGAAGCGCGGAGGGTGAGGCGGAGGGCGGGGTTCCAGCCTGCGCGAGGCTGGAGTGGAGTATGGCACGGGATCGGAGGAAGAGGAGGAATGGGGGGTACCTGGAATGGATGTTGTGTGCTCGATAATCACTCGACCGGAGCCAGAGATGAGCTTCGAAGGGAAAGATTTGCACAAGGCGCAGGCCTTGGATCACGCCGTGCAGAGAAGGCACACCGGAGCTGTCACCAACCGGGATTGCTTCTATTCTGGTGATAGGCGGATACCTCAGTGGTTGGCGAGGGCTTCATCTTTATAGGAGGCAAGATGGTAACGGTGAGGGTGGCGACGTTGAGGCGACCGCTATTACTGTGCTCATAACGGTCAGAGGCATGGCGGAAGTGGTGGAGCGGCGGTTTCGAGAGGGGAGGAAACGTTGCTAGAGGAGGAAGGAGAGGGCGTGCGGGTCACGTGCCTCGCATATGACCAGAGAGGAGGAGAGGTCACGTGCGTGGCATGTGACCTGGGGTGCGGCAGGTGGGGTTGCCACGTGGCATGCCCTAGAGCTGCCATGTGGCACCCAAAACATTTCAAAATTTAAAAATAAAGAAAAATAGAAAAGAAATAGAAGGAGACCTTCGATCGAAAAAATTTCTTCACAAAAGTTGTTCGTCTCGATGAGATCTACAACTTTCATAAAGGACTCGGGAGTAAAAGAGGTCACCTGTGTGAAGTGGTATTTTTGACGGTTCCCCACGTGTATAGAAAATCGGATTTTGGGGTTTTGTAATTTTTTTGGTGGTTTTAGATTAGATAAAAATTCTAGAAAAAATACGATAAAATATAAGGAAATTAATTACATACAAATCTTATTTTTTTGAATTTTTAATAAATAAAAAATTAGGAAAATAAAATAGAAGTATGAAACACGCAATTTTTGTACAGACTCACAACATACACTTAGACTCAGTCAGTTTCTTTGATTTCAGCTATAATCTAGATTTGGATTTTTGTGCCGCTTAATAAAACTTTCATCAAAGAATAAAAATGAAGAAGAAATAAAATTAGAAAGTTAATTATGTACATAAAAACTTAGGTCAAAATTAGCAAAAAGTCAAAATGCGCAAAAGAGGCCCAAAACTCAACTTTCATATATGAGCTCTGAATTTTACAAAATTGGTCTTGTTTTGAAGGTATTTGAAAATGGAGTACTTTAAAAGTGAGTTGACTAAAATCAGACACTGAGGGAGATATGCTCGTTTTAATCTGTCAGATGTGAAATCGGACTTTGGGATTATTTGATACTTATTTGAGTTAGTAATTTTTCTATTTTTTTTTGTTTATTCTTGTTAGTAATACCTACACAATGGAGGTAGTTTTGGGTCAATCAGAGTTAGGATGAATTAATTACAAATTATGAGAAGTTATCAGCTTTTTGGGCTAGTTTACAAATGGAATTTTTAATGTAATTATGCATGATGAAATGCAAATATTATTCACACATGTAGGAATGCTAATAATACTTTATTAATGATTAAATGAATGTGAATCTTGGGGTATAGAGACTTATTGACAATTTTAGCAAGATGAATACGAGATTCATCATATCCCTATACTTATACCATGCTTGTCCCCGAGCATGAATGAATGTCTTAATTGAATACATCACTGATTGTGCATGTGAATTTTCAAGGCTCAATTCATACAAGACCCTTAATTTGAGTGATCCTAAAATTCTAGGCTCAACCATGCTTTAATCCGAAGGAATCCAACTTTTCTAATTTTCAGATTCTCTGTTTGTACATATAAAATAAGGATATGATTTTTAGTGTACGGCATTCATTAGAGTCAAGTCGAGACATCACCCAAAATTCCAATCCAAGAGACTCTCCTCTAGACCTAATCCTCAACAATAGGGAATAAGTCTATTCTTGCTTCAGTCAACTGTCTCGTTAGTTTGTCAGGCTTTAAAGTGTAGATGGACGGCCATAAAATGGAGGGTATAGGATTGTGTCTAATTTTCTCTCCCTCACATTGGATCAAGGGGCCTCTCGAGTGCCTTTTTACTCAACACATGTAAATTTTTAGATTGCTGATCAATGTGTTCGTCAAGAGAGTTAGAGTTGTCTGCAGTTATTTTTCTGGGAGTACACTAGGGTGTGTCTCTTTTGAGTATCTAAGATACCTTCGACACCCAAACTTGTAACATTTACGATGCAGGGCCCTATTTTGGTGTCAGCCTGACTCCTTGATCCTAATTAGCGTTTGGTCCAAGTGGACACTTTGAAAATGTTTGGGAACGCTCGCCATTGGTGGAAGCTCATTTGGAGTTTGACTTTGGATGATAGAGCTTTTCTTTGATATTTCTTTTCTTTTCTTTTGTTGTCTAGCTCCACTGCTTTTACCAAAAGTTGACGCACACTGATCAACAATTTTCATTAAGTTTCATCACACCCTGGCACATAGGTAGATATTAAAGAGATAGCATATAAATCTTGTTCATAAACTGGCTATGGTTTTGCTGACACTTAAGTTTCTTGAAGACTTCATTAACTTTATCACATCCTCCAATATCATTAGATTGAGTCTAAACTCAAATCTCTAGTCCTAGTTCCTCAAGTGATATCTCAACTCATCTCATCAATCATGTAGTTGTGAAAGTGATTGTGCTGATCATATTCTTTTTGAAGATAGAGATGAAGAGTGCAATATAGCACTCAATCTTTCAAATTAGTGAAGTGTGGATAATTAAGTTCAAAATCCTAGTGACTAAGGCTAGATAACTCAGAATCTCAAGACCTCAAAAATCAAATGTCCTCAAAAATCCTCAAGCCTTGAGTGATAGTGAATGTGTCAGAGATATATCAACCAAGGAATGCATGAGATGCTTGATGAAATGCAAGACTATGAGTGAAAAAAATTTATGCAAAAAGTTTTTTTGTTTATTTGTTTTTGAGACAAAACGGGTATTATATACATAATATACACTACTTGTACCCATCCCCAATGTTAGATGAAAACGATTAAAGTATGAGCTACGGATAAAGTAGACAGAATATATACAAACACACAAGTAGTCGTTTTATGGTCCGACTTCCCTTAGCAGAGTGGGTGGTTTAGAGGACACTGCGAAAGGCTCCGTCCTCAAGTAACACGGGTAGCCGTTTAAATGTCCGTACTTACACCTATACTTGCTGAGAGTAGGTGCAACTAGTTGTACGAACTCGGGACAATCTTTGCGAAATATTTCGGTACCTAACAGCTCCGCTTAATTTTCATAGATTGTGTTGTCATTAAATTAAAATTGAAAAGATAAGTGGCCGAACCCTAACGTGCCTTCACCAGTGTTGAGTGGGCGAATCTACGTCTTTGTTTTGTGTTTGATTTGTATGTGTCGAAGACCTTACAATCGCAAGCAAATTGTGGTTCGTTGATCATTCCATCCCTCTTGAGAAGATGTTGGCACAATGATCTTCTTTCCCGATCTCTACGATCATGCAGGTTCTCCTCAGCCATCATTCTCTTCCCTCCCTTACATCCCACCCTATGACCACACTTCTTCATGCAATACCACTCTCACATTCTGTCAATTTTATGGACATGAGAGAGCGAGACGAATTAAGGATGAACAATAGAGTAACCGATATTGACAATAGAATACAATTTCCGCTTACTATGATCTCATAGCCTCTTGAACCATCCCCTAATCAAATGACTATCATTTTGAGTACAATCAAATTTCCTTCGACAATACAATAGAATACCGGAGTAAAGGAAATATAACTCATGATCAGACCATAATGATTATGAAGAATCAATGCTCTACTCGAGTTTACATGCCAGAATCATGACACATGGAGAATGATCATTCAATCATTAGTCATGAGATGTTTGAGGATGAGATTGCTCGGACTAATCATAGAGTAGACACTTCAACTAAGAGAATATATGATCTCATCCAGTCTATGCAAAATTCAGAAGAAGTAAGGCCACTACCTTGCGAACCACTAAATCAGCAAGTGACTCACAATTAGACATAACCACTGACCTCGGACCCCCCTACTGACCACATCACGGAAAATAATAAAAAAATGAAAATTTTGAAAATTCAAAAAAATTGGACAACTCTGAAATGGAAGCATTTTACAAGAGTCTGGTCATAGAGCTTCCATTGATCAAAGCCATAGAATATGTGCATGGTCTTAAGAGATTTGTGCAGAGTCGAATAAACCCCAAAAAGACAGGCAAGAAAAGATCAAGGACTGAATATCATGTCGTATCTATGGCCAGCTCTTTGGTGATGAATCATAAAATCAAAAACCTCAAAGTCAAGCAGTTGACTCGGATCACATGTGAAATTGAGGATACCTTATTCACTAATGTTCGGTTAGACGATGACTATACTTTAAATATCCTCCTGAAGTCCGTCTTTAATCAACTCAAACTTGGACAACTCAAAAAGACTAGAATGATCGTTCAATTACTCGATCGATCTACCAAAAGACCGTGGGGGATCGTTTCTGTCGTCCTAAATTTCCGAGGTAAAAAATATAAAGGGGACCTTATTGTACTTGACATTGAGCACCCGAAAGGTTGTCTGAGTCTCCTATTATTTTAGGAAAGCTGTTCTTAGCCTCCGCTAAGGCGATCATTGATTACGAGACTCAGGAAATCAAGTTCTCGAACTCAGACCACAATGAACAAACCCCCAATGACATGACCTGCTCTGAGGAAAACCAACTTGAAACTGACAGTTGCGATCGAGAGACAAATATTTCACATTATTAGACATCTCCGCATGGCACACAGATACAAACCCTAGGAGAGTTACCTGAAAGACTGATTGTTGGACAAACCTCGGATTCTCACCACCCTATCACTACTCCTAGGAATAATCAAGATTTTGGAGCTTATGAAGAATTGGACCATATTTTTTAGGAACGTCACGATTACATAAGTGGACTAATTTTCGAGTCGGCAGTAATTCACGAGATACTTGAACGATATAAGGAACTGACTCCGGAAACATCCGATGTCACCAAAATTCGTAATCATCCAGAAGTGACATCAACACTCCCAGCCATAACACACAAACCCACTAGGAACAATCTCTCTCTCCAAAGCAATGTATAACACTACAAGAATTGGTTAACTTTTACTTTGATTCATCTAATGAGGAACTCATGAATGTCACATCGGTTACTTAAGATAGGGAGATGAAGACTGTCCAACTTCCTCCCAAAACTTCCCAAGGAAACAAATCGACCAAGAAAGTCACCTTTGACCTTAGACACCAAGTGATTTCTGAAGAGTCCTCGTCCGGTCCTGAAGTGGTTCATCAAGTAATTGCAATAGGTACAGCTCTGATCCAAGGGCACTTACCTCTGATCGACAAAAGTTGGAGATCCTCTGCATACGACTACTATTCTTCTGAGGACGACTCTAACGATGGTTGGTCATCTTCACCCTACCCCTCTTCATCGCCCTCCATATCTCCATACTATCTCCAGCCACACTTTCATAAGAAGATTCGTCGCAAACCTCCTTGACCTACACATTCGTAAACCTACCTGATTCCCCACGTGTATTTATCTGATCATTCTTAGACTGATCTGAGCCTAAATATAGGGGGACCAGTACCATTGTTTATACATTACTTCTCCTCTTTTTCTTTTTGGCCCATCTATACTTAGTACGGGCTATGTCTACATTTCACTTTATGCCATGAGGACATAGCACTCGCTAAGTATAGGGGGTATGTTTGTATATGTTCTATCTACTTTATCCATAGCTCGTACTTTAATCATTTTTATCTAACATTGGGGATGGGTATAAGTAGTGTATATTATGTACATAATACATGTTTTCCAAAAAAACAAAATAGAACAAAACAACAACAACAAAATGCATAAAAATTCAACATGGTCTTGCATTTCATGCTTTCTTTAATTGATATATGACACATTCACTATCACTCAAGGCTTGAGGATTTAGACACTTGATTTCTGTGATCTTGAGAATCTGAGTTAACCATCCTTAGTAATTAGGGTTTTGAACTTAAATATCCACACTTGCCTAGTTTGAAAGATTGAGCGCTATATTGCACTCTTCATCTCTACCTTCAAAATGTATATGAACCAACACAATTACTGTCACAAGTGCATGATTGATGAGATGAGTGGAGATATCACTTGAGGAACTAGGACTAGAGATTTGAGTTTAGACCCGATCTAATGATACTCAAGGATGGGATAAAAGTTAATGAAGGCTTTAGAAAACCTGAGTGTCAGCAAAATCCTAGCCAGTATGTGAACAAGTTCATATACTATCTTTTTTATATTTACCTATGTCCCAGGGTGTGATGAAACTTAATGGAAATTGTTGATCAGTGTGCACCAACTTTTCGGTAAAAGCAGTGAAGCTAGCCAACAAAAGCAATGAAATGTCAAAGAAAAGCTCTATCATCCAAAGTCAAAATTATAAATGAGCTTCCACCAATGGCGAGCGCTCCCAAACATTTTCAAAGTTTTCAAAAAAATATAACTGCAATCAAATTAAAATAAAAAGAATAATAAAAAATACTCAATCTCGGTCAAATAAAATAATTAATATAGAATTATATATCAGAATAAGAAATATATAATTAATTTGATAATTATCATCAATTTGATAATTATCATAATTATAACTTAATTCATTTACTTGTTCAATTCTGGAGCAAACTTTATTTTAATACTTGAAATTAATCTGACGTCATAACATCCAGCAGTTGGGAGAAAAAGGGAACTATGTATTCTTAACCCATTCTTATGGTCCAACTTCAATGACTACTTCAAGTTGAAAGTATTAACAATGACCTAACAACAAAAAGCATAACTTTTATGCTATTTTATGTTAGTCAAGCAAACTTTCTTCAACTATTTGATTTTATCAAGTCAAGTATTCGGATAGGCATCGACACTAAAATTTTCATAATTCTGGTATTATCTTGATTACATCTTATTCCTTTGTTCAACAAAAGGTCCATTAATATACAATAATAAAATTGTAGCGGGTATAGTTTAGTGGTAAAAGTGTGATTCGTTCTATTAAAACCTTAAATAGTTAAGGGGTCTTTCAGTTTTGTTCTTCCACTTGAATCAAGCGCTAATCAGGACCAAAGAGTCGGGCTGACACCAAAAAAGGGCTATGCATCGTAAATACTACAAGTTTAGGTGTCGAATTTATCTTAGATACTCAAAAGAGACACACCCCAGTGTACTCCCAGAAAAACAAGTACAGACGACTCCAAATTCTCTTAATGGATACAATGATCAACAAAATAAAAATATACTTGTGTTGAGTATTAAGGCACTCGAGAGGCACCTTGTTCCAATGTGAGGGAGAGAAAATTAGACACAATCATATGCCCTCCATCATCTGGTCGTCCATCTACACTTTCAAGTCTGACAACTAATGAGACGGTTGACTGAAGCAAGAATAGACTTATTCCTCAATGTTGAGGATTTGATCTAGAGGATAATCTCTTGGATTAGAACTTTGGGTGATGTCTCGACTTGACTCTCATGAATACAGTACACTAATCCTTATATTATATGTACAAACAGAGAGTTTGAAAATTAGAAAAGTTGGATTCCTTCTGATTAAAGCATGGTTGAGCCCAGAATCTTAGGACCACTCAAATTAAGGGTCTTCTCTGATTGAGCGTTGAAAATTCACATGCACGGTCAGAGATGGATTCAACTAAGTTATTCGTTCATTGATGCTCGGGGACGAGCATGGTTTAAGTATAGGGGTATGATGAATCCCGTATTCATCGTGCTAAAATTGGTCAAATAGGCTTTGTTACACAAAATTCACATGCATTTAATCATTAATAGAGCATCATTAGCATGCATACATTTGTAAATAATATTTGCATTTAATTGCATTAAAAATTCCAAGTGTAAAGTAGCCCAAAAAGCCTCTAACTTCTCACACTTTCAAGTAATTCATCCTAATTCCGATTGACCCCAAACCACCTCCATGTATAGATATTACTAACAAGAATAAAAAAATACAAAAAAATAACTAACTCTAATAAGTGTCAAATAATCCTAAAGTCTAAATTCACATCTGACAAACTAAAACGCACATATCTCCCATACACAGTGTCTGATTTTGGTCTACTTACTTTTAAAGTACTTCATTTTCAACTACCTTCAAAACAAGACCAATTTCGTAAAATTCGAAGCTCATATGTGAAAGTTGGGTTTCGGGTCTCTTTTGCGCATTTTAACTTTTTGCTGAGTTTTTATGTACAAAATTAACCTTTAAATTTTATTTCTTCTTCATTTGTGTTCTTTTATGAAAGTTTTATTAAACGATACAAAAATCCAAATCCAGATTAAAACTGAAATCAAAGAAACTGACTGTATCCAGTTGTCTGTTGTCGGTCTGTACAAAAAAAATGTATGTTTCATACTTCTATTTTATTTTCCTATTTTATTATTAATTAAAAATTCAAAAAAATAAGATTTGTGTGTAATTAATTTCCTTGTATTTTATCATATTTTTTCTAGAATTTTATGTGTTTTAAAACCATCAAAAAAATTTACAAACCTAAAAAAAGTCAGTTTTCTATACTCATGGAGAACCACCAAAAATACCACTTCGCACAGGTTACCTCTTTTGTTCCCAAGATCATCATGAAAGTTGTAGATCTCGTCGAGATGAACAACTTTCGTGAAGAAAATTTTTCGATCCGATGTCTCCTCTTATTTCTTTTTCATTTTTGTTTCTCTTTAATTTTGAAATTGTTTTGGGACGCCACGTGGCAGCTCCAGGGCATGCCACGTGGCACCCCCACCTGTTGCACTTCTCTCTCCTCTCGCACGTGGCACGCACATGCCGCCTTCTCCTCCCGTGTGCACATGTGCGACACGTGAACAACCCCCTCCCCTTCCCCGCAGTCGTTCCCAGCCTTCTTCACGAAACGCCTCCGCCTTCCTCTCCCATAACCGCCGTCAGCTGCCCCTGCCTCCTCATCGGTCGTTACGACGACGGCGTAACCCTTCCCCCGCCCCCCCCACCCCGAGCCTTCGGTCCGCTTCCGAGCCTCTTGGCGTACGTGCTATGCACGTGCGTTGGGGAAAATTACAGTGACACCCTTAAAAAATTCACAAATACAAATATACCCCTCCCAAGGGTAAATTGTAGAGAGACCCCTCCAACTTTTATAAATTACAGATAAGCCCCTCTAGGGACCTTTTTGAAAAAACTTTATTTTATTTACATTGTAGTCCCTGTAATTTCATTTTAGCATTTCTTTCTCATACGAACTCCATTTCTAGCATATAATATGTCATCTTGAAGCTCTCTTCATGCTCTATCACTTGGCATAATTTATGGACAGATCTGAGGCTACTTATTGAGATTTTTCATTTAATGATCTATTCTTACTGATCTTTGACTTATTCTTGCTCGTTAATTGAGAAATTGGTGGATCTTTATGTAGGGACTCAAGTGAAACTATTTTACAAGACTAACATTCTTTTAGAGACTGAAAATCTTTATTTGCATAATTTAATATGTGCAGGGATTCATCCAAGGAAAGAGAGCTATTAATAATACTTTGAGGATTAATGATTTATTTCACAAGAGTGAATTGATTGAATAATCTTCTTACCTGCAGTCTTGGATTGATTTGAAACTATATCTTTTGGTCTGTGATTAAACTTCGAGGATATTGATTAACATTATTTGAATTATAAATCATTAAATCACAGATTCAGTGCTATATTCTCTCTGTTTAACTTTCTTCATATTGCATCTTTCATCATTGCATTGCATTACTGTTTCTTGACATAGAAATTAATTGAGCGATTAATTAAGTATTTAATTTAATTTACAAACCACGCAACTAAAAATCACCGTTCCCTATTTTCGACCTTGGTATACTTGCCAAGTAAAAATACTTCACAACATTCAAAGATTGTGGTTTTTGATCGATCGAAATCCGTCTCCTATACGATGACAATTCCTGATTATTAAAGAGGCAGATTTTGCGTTCATCAGTCGCTATACCAGGTCAAATAAATAGTGGAGACCACTTACATTGGATTTTTGTGCTTTAATTGATTTTTGTGTGGTCTTATTTTTCTTGTTGACCATGCTTTATGATTCGGGTCGCAATGACCCTTAGAGATATCGTAACCCGAGTTGCTTGGCCGCGTCATCACTTAGTCATCAAGGGATGGGTTCTTATAAGTTGTTCCATGAGAATCGGATAGGTTGCCTCGCTGAAAATGAGGTTGTCTCTACTAGTACTGATAGAGGGGGAGGCTGAGAATACTGTTGAGGCTGCTCCTACCTCCACTATTGTCCATGATGGTGGGGACGAGGACACAACTAGTAATACTATTGTGGCTGGGAGTACTGGGGTTGTTGCTGATGGCTGCTCTGTCCACCCGGAGTTGGAGGTTGTTGCTGGGATGAGGTGCCTCCGCTAGACCACCTGAATCCAGAATGATCTCGGCGTATCTGGGGTTGTTATCGGTCATTCCAAATCTCGTTGACTTCCATCAACGGCTCCTTATCGTAAGGGGGAGGGGGAGAATTGTCATTGGCTGATCTTGTTGATACACCACCCTCCGAGTGTCATGAGATGGTGGTGACTAAGAGTTGTGCTGCTGCAACTGCTGAATCGACTCTTCCTGAATGTAGTGAACCTGGAGGTACTGGGTAAAGTGTTGGGAAGAGCCGTTGCTGTTGGGATTAACTCGTGACTTGGGACGAGGCTGAGAAGTTGTCTGTGCCTCCTTGAGACACAAGATGTGGGTCTTCATGTCACTAAGGGTTTGTGTCGATTGATCTATCTGTGTCATGCCCTGACACTGCTTCTTCTCTATTATCTCTATGCGGTCCAACTTCTCGCTAATAATACCTGTGACAAAGGCTGAAGATTTTGTCTATGTTGCTACTGCTATTGACGAAGAAATGGGTGGACCTGCATAAACACGTGTTATCCTCTGAAGGACACGGCCTGGAATGGGGGCTTCCCCTGAGCGTAGATAGAAGATGTGGGTCTTCATGTCACTAAGAGTTTGTGCCGATTGATCTATCTGTGTCATGCCCTAGCACTGCTTATTCTCTATTATCTCTATGCGGTCCAACTTCTCGCTAATAAAACCTGTGTCAGAGGCTGAAGATTTTGTCTATGTTGCTACTGCTATTGACGAAGAAATGGGTGGACCTGCTCAACACGTGTTATCCTCTGAAGGACACGGCCTGGGGTGGGGGCTTCCCCTGAGCGTTCAGCCTGGTCTGGGACATCACTGTATAGTTTTCAGCCATCTCCTCATAGATAGCCCAGACCTGGTCTTCATCCTTGGAATAAGAGCCCCCACAAGGATCGTTGACAAGCCCCTACAGCTCCGATGTCATCCCACCAAAGAAGCTCTGGACAAGATTGGGCTTGGATATATCATGATGCGGACATCAGTCAATGAACTCACGGAATTAATCTCACGCCTCTTGGAATTGCTCGTCAAGAATCATGGAGAAGTTTTTGATCAAAGCTCTTGCTGTGTTAGTCCGGCCGAGTGGATAGTACTTATTCAAGTACTCATTCCGGAGCTTCTCCCATGAAGTAATGTATCTCCCCAAATGTTTCAGTCAGTAGGCTACTCTATCAACTAGGGAGAAAGGAAATGCCATCATCATGATGGTGTCCTCGTCCACAAATCAGTCGTGGATAGTATTCCATATTATCTCAAACTCTTGTAGTGAAGATGCGGCTCCTCGGTGGCTAGCCCATGGAATTTTGGCAAAAGAGAAATGGTTTGGAGCAAAAGCTTGAAGTCACCCAGAATAGTTGGAAGCTGGATCCAACGGTGTGTGAGGTTTGCACCAAGGTTGTGTAACTCCCTCATTGGCTTGCCTAGTCTGGATGGATCATGTGGGTCTTCTCGATGTCGTCCTACTCCTCCCCCAACAATGGGTATCTCTCCACATGTTGGTCTCGGCTGAGTCTCTCCTCTACCGGTTCGCATCTGTGCTAACTCCTGACGGACCTTTGCCATGAATGCTCCCTAGTCCCGAATCTGTCGCTGCATCGTCTCTAGGGAGGTTAGTAAGGTGTTGTTGATGGCTCCTTGATCTATAACATAAGTAGAACTCTGGGGTTGTCTATCGATTCGTCTGTCACTGTTGGCCATCTCTTTGGTTTTCGCAAAGGCAAAAGACCCCACCTCAGGAGCCGTCAAATGAACAAATAGCTATGCAGGTCTCTGCTCGGGCACCTCAGTACTAGAAAAATGATGGTCAAGGGAAAACAGGGTGGAATTAAACTCAAGTTCGAAGAGCGGGTCTAGACTCTCCAAAACCTCCCTAGATGAATGAGTCGGAGCACTGGAGAGCGGGCTGCCAAAGGCAGCCTAAGGGACCTCCGGCCCATCATCGTGATGTAGGGATGAGTGCGGATGAGATCTGGTAAGTAAAAAAGATGAGAAGTCAAACCTCCAATTCACCTACTCAACAAGAGCTGATGACCATAAAGGATCGGTCGTTTATCTTGTCAATTTTAGTTAAGGTGATAAATCAATCTTGCAGAGTGATTCAGCGAGCTGTTAGGAACCCGATGCTCCTAAGAGACTGGCCTAATCCAAAAGCTAGATCTTTCCCAGCCAATGCAAGTTGCGGACTGTTTACCGGCTATCTGATCAACTCGCTCTATTAAGGACGTCGCAGGCCGCTTTACCGGTTACTGGAGAGATCCTCACTGGAGAACGACTAACCCCAAGACTAGTAGTCTAACGGAAGTCCAGGTATCTCTATCCTTGTGTGCAGGTCACTCATTCGCTCAAGCAAACCAAACAATGAGGGGTGACTCTCTCCAAAACAAATATTTTTAGCTGAGGTGGATTTTAGGGTCAAATTTGCATTAGCAGTCCCAGATTGTATTGCTTTCCCTTTTTTAGATTTTTTCAAAAACAAATAACGCCTAACAAAATTTTTTATTTCCTTTGATTATTTTGAGTCCAAAAACAGGGGAAGGAAGTCTAAAAAGCCGATGCATGGTCAAACACAATGATGCATGCAGAGATGGAAATGTTTACCTTGCTCCAGCACTCTACATATAATATGATCCGTGCATAAATTAAATACAAAAAGTAAACTAACTATGTGATGCACAATTAAATTGCCTTAGATGAGAAGCTTCTATTGATCGTGAATAACAATAGTTAGCTAATTGAATCGAGTCTGGAGTCTGATCTTGGGAGTCACTCGGTGCCCTCCACAAAGGGTCCTACTAGCGTTGTATGTGACTCCTCACAGGGTGTGGTCTCAAATCCAATTAGGCTAACTTTTTTAATTCAATTTTAATAAGGTCCAATTACGTTCTATGGAAACAGATAAGCAATTAGGTGTTGGGCCTTAGCTAATTATGTCACAATCAATAAAAAATCCTACGCATATTGGCCAAAACCACGAGAATCAAATAGAGAGTTATGGCAGTGAAATCAAAAATGTAAAAAATAGCGGTGAGGTCTCCCAAGTGCATCGACACTTGGCGAAACAGACCCCGATTAAAGTCAAAGTCCACAAGAGTTCAAGTTCTAAATTATTCCAACAAAGTCTAAATGTTCTCTAAAATATAATAACTGCTTCCTCTCTTCTTATGCTCCTCCTCCTAAGTAAGTCCTCCAAAAAGAATCTGAGTTATCCTCCAAGCGATTCCTTGCACAAAAATCAAAGTAGATGATGGTCAGAAAATAGATATAATATTGTAAAGACAAATAGAATAAAACTGAAAAATGACTACAAAGCCGTGCTCCCTGGAAACGACGTCATTCTGATGAGATGCCTGGCAACTCAGGTTAAGTATCAGATAATGAAGGGATGTAGTGACACGAATATCTAAGCATGATTAACGAGAAAAATATTTAAACCACTTAAGAGAAAATCAAACAATGACAAACAAGCGGTCTTCCCTATTCAATTTACCATGTATAGCGACCAGGGTCAAATACGAGGAGCACGATATAAACTAAGTAGTCAAATTTCTACAGTAAAATTTTTAGTGGTTTCTGCTTTTTCAAATTTTTTTATTTTCAAATAAAGAACAATGCATGAGGATGGAAACACACACACACTCTCTCTTTTTGTATTTTTAAAATAGTCAAAAATTCTTAGAAAATTATAAAAAATATTTTTTGGGGTTTTATAGGTTTTGAAATATTTTTGGTGATTTTTTAGAATTTTTCTGATATTTTTGTATTTCATAAAAATCAAACAGTGGAAATAAGGGTACAGTGTGCAACCAAGAGTATTTTGCAACTGAAAAACAGTTTAATTGCCCAAAACCCCTAGAACTTATTTGTATTCTAAAGTATAAACAACTATCTACACACAGAAACTGAACTCACAACTTTTGTTTTTTTCTAAAATTTTCTACAATTTTTATAGGATTTTTAGTTATTCGTAATTTTTGGGGTTTTATAAATAGTTAATTAACGAAAATTGGATAGAAATTAAAAGGGAATAAAATACATCTATAGTGATTTTTTTGGAATTTGTAAGCAAATTTTTGAATTTTTATGATTTTTCTAAATTTGGGAAGACAAAAAGACATTGTTTTTATTTTTAAAAAGTATCAAATGATGATGAAATTTGATGAAAATACAATGAAGAACACTATAATAGAAACCTAACATGATTTTTGAGAATTTATTGAGCACAAACACTATTTATTTTCATAAAATAATCATGCAAAATCAAACTACAATACAGGGACTAAAGTGCAATTATTTAAAGTTTTTGCATCAAAATATAACAAGAAATAAGCTGTAGGGTGAAAATTAAAATTTACCCAAGATTGGGGATGATTTTTAATTCCCGAACGTTCCATGGGCTTTCTTGTAATTTCTCCAAAAGAATTTTTTATTTTAAAAACCTCCCCCTAGTGTTTCTTCGCTTGCTTCGTTTCTCTTCAAAGAGGCATAGAGGGGTGGCCGCCTCCACCGCCACATGCAGGGAGTGCGGCCTGAGGAGGCTGGGTGGCCCACCGCGGTGCGCAGCTGCAGCGCAAAGGAGGAGCCGTGGCACTGGCCTACGTGGTTGCGATCGAAGATGCGGGGAAGGGCCACGGAGCAACTAGAGGGCCACGGTGGCAAGCCGGCTAGAGGCACGGGTCGTCGGTATCGTGGGTGTGTGGTAGGCTTTGACAGCCGACAGAGGGGGGAAGGCGAGGTCGTGGAGGCAGGGCGGAGAGATCTATCCGTCGAGGGAAGGTCAGGGTAACGGTCGCTGGAGTGGCTGCACCGCTAGCGCTAACGGAGGTGGCGTTCTCCGACGATTGCGTAAGGGTTGATGCGTCGTCATCTGTAGAATTTTTTGTTTTTTATTTATTTATTATAAACTATATACAAAAGTGGATATAAATTTTCTTTTATATATCTTTTTTAAGATAGATAATGTAAACAGAAGCAAAAAATAATTTTTTTTTTTATTTTTTTATTTTCTTGCAAAATAAATGTTAGAGAGAGGAGAAAAATAATTATATGTTTTTTATTCTATTTATTTATAAAAAAATAGGAGGTATGAACGGTTGCGGATCTCGGCGCGGTGAGAGATAGATCCGAATCTTCGACCACCGTGCGTGGTCGGAGGTGATAGATTATGTGAGGTAGAATGTGAAACGACTAGAGATCGAGCAAATGAGATGGAAAATCAATGCCGGGTCGGAAAATATGTGATGGAATTTATTTAGGATTTTAATATCTAAAGATTAATAAAATCGAAGTAAAAATTAAATCTACGTATCTAAGAAAACGATGGGGAATAAAGTTGGATCTCACCTCGGGATCGGATACGTTGTGATGGCCTCAACGAGGGTCGACTCGCGGTCATCGAATGGCTCGAAGGCTGGTTACCCTTCTTCAACAAGAGCGCTCTCGGAGATCGTGCTCCTCTCCACCAAAGATTGATCAATGAATAACGAAAGAGGAGGGAACCCCTAAAAAGAGAAGAAAAATAAAAAAGGAAGGAATGTACAAAAGAGGAATGTTTTAATAATCAATTAAATAATTAATGAAATAACTTAAATGAATTTCGGAATTAAATAAAATAAATTAATTAATTAATTTACAAATTAATTACCCACCTTAATGGTGGCTATTAATGGTATAGAATAATATTTTTATATACAAGGTATGTTTTTAAATAAAATAATAAATTAAATAAATAAATATAAATCAATTTTGGTAACTAAATTAATTAATTAATGTTATATAATTATTTTTTTGATGTTTTTATATAAGGAAATTAGTTCTATACAAGTATTATATACATATAATACAATATATATATATATATATGTGTATATAAATAAGGAAATTAATTTTAAATATTTTTTTAATTTTATTATTTATATTTTTTATTTTTAATGAAAATAATATTTACAATAATGTGCATTATGTATAAAAAATTAATATAATTAAATATACAAATATGTAAGTGGTAAAACCGCACAAAACACCTAGAAAACTGACTTTTTAATCATAACTCCAAAAATTATGAAACCATCCATCTGAAAGATAATTTAATTTTGATCACAATGGAAGTGAGTTTGATTCAATTTGAGTTCGTATAGAGCCAGAATTGATCTTTCAATTATTACTTTGCGGTATTTTCTGAATGTGATTATTTGTAATCTATACATTATTTTATTTTACAATTACTTTTAATATTTACAAAACATTTTTATTTACAATTTTTGTTTACAAAAATATTTAATCTGAGGTGAATTTATGTACTAATAAAATAGTACAAGTTTTATACAAATATAGGGAAAAAATTACAATTTTTTTATTTTTGGATTAAAGACCATATATCCCCCTACTTTACTCTTGGTCGATTAGGTAAAGTCTTGACCTTCTCTCAGGGTTCGGATTAGTCTGCATTTATTCCATAAATACATCCTTCATTTTTCTTTTATTTTTATTTTTTCTTTATTCTTTTATTTTGAATATAAAAAGTGTTAAAAATGCATATTTAACAAATGCATGCAAAATGGTAATTTAATGAAATTAGTAGGTATTTACAAGTGTTTGACTACGGAAATGAAGCTAAATAAAAGAATAAAGGTGATGAATCGTGGATTCATCAACAGGATCCTATAAACAGCTTGTCTTTGATTTAGCTTATTAAATACCAAATTAACCTCAAAAATTCTGTAAAAATTACTGTTGGTTCTTTTTGAATTGTAGTATTTATTGTAATTACTGTGGATTATTTTTGAAAAATCAAAAAACATAAAAAAGTGTCATGTTTATTTTTTAAAAATACATAAACATTCATAAAATTGCCTAAAAAATTCTACCAAAAATTCATTTTTGTGTGTTTTGATATGTTGTGTCTATTGTAGCATTTTTGTTTAAAGCCCCTTATAAAAACCCAAAAATTTGCAAAAGACCCAAAAACTTATAAAAATCATAAAAAAATCAAGAAAAATAAAAAAAATACCATTCCAATTCCTGATTGTAGCATTTTCTATCCATTTTGTCATAAATTTACTCCGTAGGATTTTAGAACATTTTAGTTAATTTTAACTTGCAATTTAATCCTGGTTGTGCAATGTTTGTTCTTAAAGTCAATATTTAATTTTTATAAAATTATAAAAACATTTTCAAAACACCAGAGAATTTTAAAAACACTTTAAAATATTAAAATCTAAAAATATTTTTATCTGAATTTTATGAGTATTTTTAGCCATAAAGAAAAATACAGAAAGAGTTGTGTGTTGCCTTATTTCCTTATTTGTTGATTTTATTCCTTTATTAAAAATATAAAAATTTGCAAAATAAAAAACAACTAGAAATATGTTCTTCCATTTCTAAATTTTGACTACTTCGTACATTTTCGTGCTCCTTGTGTTCGACCCTGGTTGCTATATCAGGTAAAAATAAATAACGAGACAGCTTACACTTTGTGCTTGCCAGTTTGATTTTCTTGAGTGATTTTATTTTTCTTGTTGATTTTGCCTACTAATTGGGGTCACGATGACACGCCTGATCACTCGGGTAAAAGGTAATCAAAGGTCGTTGCGACCCAAGTAACCAAGCGCAGTCGATCGAAAAAAAATAGACCACCAAATCGGAAAATCGAAGAAACACAAGTAGCACGTGATGGCCTTGCGACCTACGAAGTAGTCTAAAAAAGAAAAGAGATAAAAGAAAACTATTTTTGGTGTATTTTTAGTCTTTTTATAATTTTTTTGGATTTTTAATTAATGAAGAAAATAAAGAAGGCAAGTAAACAAGCCTATTCAACCAATTATTTAATTACTCCAAAATCATTCGAAAATTCAGATGAAAATATTTTTATGTTTTTTATCTTTTTTACTGTTTTTAGTGAATTTTTGCTATTTTCTGATTTTTATTACATTTTCTAAAAATAAAAAAAGGCAAGAAAACAAGCACAATGTCCAGCCAAGATTGGGGGACTTAGATAAAATATCTAAAAATCCCTAAAAAGCATGGAGGTAGTTTTCTTGTAAAGAAGAAAATACAAGGAAAATTCAGCCTCTAGAATTATTGTTTTCGGAATTTTAATATAATTATTAGAATTTTTATAGAGTTTTTAGTGTTTTTCAATTTTTACGAGTTTTATATATCCAAAAATGACCAAAATTGGTCAGAAAATCAAACAAGGCAAAACAAACAATACCTATTTTTTGTAATTTTTAGAGGTGTTTTAATATTTTTTGTGATTTTCAAAGTTAGACAGTAAAGAAAATGCGTGTTTTTGTATTTTTTAAAAATTATAAATGAAATCAAAAATGCCCCCAAAAATAGGAGAAAAGTTCATTATGGCAGGAGCCATGTTTCCAATTTTCATCACATTTAGAGTTGGTTTGATATTTTATTAAAATTCAAAACCAAGGTACAGTGCACGGCGACCTAACTGCAAATAGAATAAAACCCTAGGCCCCTTGGATAACAAGCCTAAGAAGTTTAGGGCTAGAAATGCAAAATGTCCCCCGGCCACGCACGATACACGTGACTCAGGCCTGGGGGACCTATTTGTCATTCCTATTTATAAAAATATAAATCGCAACAAGCCAAAAATGCAGGGCAAAAATTGTAAATATCCCAAATACCACGTGTCGATGCACGTGTCCACAACAAACAGGGGTATAAGTGCAAATCTGATAAACAGGAGGGTCCTCTATGCAATATTTACAAAAATAAAAGAACTACAAAGCATATTTACAATACTAAATAATAAATGCGAGAAATAGAGGGGCCTAAGAGCAAATACCCCTTTATTAAATGTCGACGGCTGAGATGGCGCCACGTAGCAGATCTAACGGGTGAGAATATCGACGCCTTTAACCACGAAACACTGGTTGGATCGAACGGATGAGGGCCCACCACGTGACTGATCTAACGGTCCTCGTATGCTGTGGCGAAACCCTTTGTGGATCAACAGTGGAGAAGATGGCACGTGGAGATCGGACGGCTCTGGAGTCACGGATGCCTCTTCATCTGATCGTACGGCTCAGATCGATCCTCAAATGGATCGGACGGTGACGAAGCTCCTCAAATGGGTGGCCAAGATCTGATCTGGAGCGAGAGGTCGATCTGACGCCTCGCGAGGGTCCTGGAGGAACTGACGGCCGGCTTCTATTCTATTTTTAGAGGAAAATATATTTATTGTATTTACAAGGACGTTTACACACATGAGCCCCTATCTCTCTCTACTTTGGCTTTTATGCGGTCAGGCCCATGCTGAGCCCTCCCTTGGGATTAGGTTGCTCAATATTTATTCTAAATATTTCCCTCTTTTTCTTTTTATTCTTTATTCTTTTATTTTTTCACAAAAACATGCTAATTATAACTTTTTACACCAAGCTTGCTTTTGGTAATTATTTGTATTTACAAACATATACATGCATTTGCAAAGGTTTTTGTAGCTAAAATATAAGAATAAAGAGTGATGAATGGGTATTCATCACCCCCCTATACTTAACTTTGCTATTCCCTTAGCAAACACTTATTTGAAAAAGAAGTGAAAAAGAACGAAAGAAAAAGAAAAAGAAGAGAATGCACATGGATCAAGGCTGATTATTAAACTCGCCTTCATTAAATTGAATTATGGAGCTCGATCAGATCTTTGGATTATTAATGTGTCGGAACCTTATTTGGACTTAAGCTTAAAACTCAACAGCCTCTAAGTTCCACCAATCTATGGACAAGACTCCTCAATAAACCAGATCAGAACAAGTCTACATACACAAACTCTAATGACCATGAATCTTTCCATGCAGTGTAAGTGATATGTAGCTCCCCACCTCAGAAGTAACAAAGAAACAACCTCCCCCAACCCGGTAACTCTAATGCCTCGGTCTAGCAACTCTTTCCTCGAGAAGCGGGGTATTCCCTTCTAAGTTCAAGTGCAACCGGCTCAAGAAGAGGGGAAAGAAGATGAAGAATGGACCATGGCCAGTGTAGCCATGTATCCCTGGGAGCCCAACCAGAGTAGCTAAGTCTCCCGCTGCAAGCTTCATGAGATGTAACATGGATACCATAAGTTTTTGCTTTATTTGACTACATACACTACGGTGGGGTTATTAAATCTTCAATCCGACCCACCACTTTTTTGGAGTTCTTTTCTTTTTGCACTTTTTTTTTCATGTGCAACTGTACAACATATCTACATGGTGCAGGATATATACAAGGAGTTTTTCCTCTTGAGCCAGTAGACTATCCCTCTTTTGAAGCTTTATTGCAACCCACGGCTTCTGTCTTTAGCCTTCATCACCACTAGACCAAGTTGAGACGCACTTCCTTCACTAGAAGAAGAAGAGAGGTTCCGCCTAGAAGTACTACCCTCATATGCTACTCCAAGCCAAAGGAAACTGCCTCCTCACCACCTCATCCGTGGAGAGCTGTGTGTAAGGTGCTGGTGCAAGTCAAGTCATTGTCTCTAAGAGTCATGCGTGTGTTGTTAAGTGCTCTACTTAGGCTCATCAAGATGACATATGCTCATAGCCTAGTAGACTCAAAGATTTAAGTCCCAATGGACCTGAAAAGCCTTAACTCTAAGCCCTATAAGGTTCCTCTTAGAATTAGGTGGATTAAGATCTTAATCAAGCTCCATTTCCTAATTTATTTCCAGGCTAGTTTAAATGTCAACTATCATCCAGAAAAACTATATACATATATACAAAGACGCTATTTACACAATTTTTCAAACATGCAAATTTTTTGAAAAATGTTTTGAAATCATGAATGGATGAATGCATGAAATGCAAGTTTTGCAAAAGTATTTACACACATTTACACAAGATCTTTGCAAACTTTTGATTTTCAAAACATTTTGGAAAAATTTTGTACTATATACATAATTTTGATAAGAAAATATTCACACAAACTTTACACCAAAAGATTTTGAAAACATTTTTACAAAAATAATTTGTACACTAGCTGTGTATGTGCAATAAAAGAATGATTATTTACAGGAAAAATTTTTAATTTTTGTGGTTTTTAAGGTTTTTTTTAGTCATTTTATTTATTAACACACTCACACAAAGTACGAGTTATGGCTAAAGTATATATGAAATATATACACACCCCCCTATACTTAGCTCGAACGATGTCCTCAGAGTCAAGAGCGATGAAGAAGACATAACTCGTGCTTAGTATAGGGAAGTGAAAAGGAAGGCTATATACAAAGAAGAATGAATGAATAGAATATCAAGAGATTCTCGGCTTTTCCCCTATACTTAGGATCGAGTAATCCTAAGTATAGCAGGTTGTACACAATGGGAAAACCGGGTGGAGGATGAACGGGGTCTACCCCCCCCTATACTTAGGGTAAAATATCCCTAAGTATAGGTAGCACAACTAGGGGTAGCAAGACACGAAGAAAATAGACAAATATATACAAGGTGGAGGGGTATCACTCCCCCTATACTTATAGTGAAGAACCTTAAGTATAGGCAACAACAGAAGTGATGAAACAGAACGAAGAACCACCCGGTGTTTCCACCCCCCTATACTTAGGATGAGAAATATCCTAAGTATAGCAAAGATAATTCTAAGCGAGACCTGGGGTGAAAACAAGAACGGAAGAAAGGAAGATCACACTAAGACAAAATATGTATATACAAAAGAGTACAATGTTGAGGTGCCTCTCAACAAGCGCTAGTTTTTATGCCCCTAGCTGTGCGCAAAGGCTAGGACAATGCGGTATCAAGGTTCAGTACGACATCGATAAATCGAATACCGTACTGTCGTCGCAGTCGCGGTATGAGAACAGCGACGAACTCAACAGTGTAAAGAATGACACCCAAGTATGCAATCAAGCGGGTTTCTGCTACCGGCCAGGGATATGGAAGGAAGTGATCGGGATCCGGTAGCACAAAGGAAATCATCGGCTCTGGGTTAGAGTGGAGTGAAGGTGTGGAGCCGAAGAAATCAAATGTGGAGAAGGATGGATCAGTCATGGAATCCTCCACGTCAATCAGTGTCTCGAATAGTTGTGGATAATCAAGATCAGGAGACTCTCTAGGAAGACTGATACTCGATGAATAAAATAGAAACAGATCAGGCATATCATCGAATATCTCCAGGATGGGCTCATCCTCGCGAGGGTCGTCGAGGTGAGAAGACTCAGAGTCAGAAGGATCTAAAGACTCGGTTTCGTGCTCCGTCAGATCGGAAACACTCTCAGAAGGTGAAACCGAGTACTCATCGAGTGTGGCATCCTCCCGTAGATAACCCTCGGGGAGAGATGCGAGATCAGAAGTGAGTACGAGAGGATCAGGATCTAGAAGGGCATCTGCGCTGCTGTCAAGTATCCACTCTGTGCACCAGGATGCATCATCATCTGGAATGTCGCTCTCGGCAATCTGGAAGTAGGAGAAAGTACTGGTCAACACCGCGGAGGCTGGCAAAGTGTCTGTGGCTGGTCCTCGCTCTGCAGCTATGCTGGCTGCCAACTGGTCCTCAGTAAAGTGTGTCTCTCTCGTCAGAGTGGAGGACAAAAGGCTCGAAGACGGGACTCTCTGTGTCTGTTCTCTCGAAGTGGTGTCCCTCATCGAGCTGTGGCAGCTGGGCTGAGGCCTGGTAGCTATTTGTATCCAAGAAGTATCTCTGCAGAAAAGAAACTGACTCCTCCGGGACTGAAATCTGAAGTGGCTGAGACAATGGTTGTAGTAGCGGGGGCTCCTCTGGTTCCTGGAGTATCAGAAGATCTGATATCCAAGACTCCTCAACGAAGAACTCTGGGGTTGACTCGAACTCTAGCTGAAAGACCAATGGGAACTCGAGTAAACTCTGGGTCCGAACCTCTGCTATCGCAGTCATCTCCTCTGTACTCTGTGGTGCTGCAACATCCAAGTCCTCGGGTTGGTTTGTAAAAACTGAATCCTCATGTGAAGTGACACAACGCACTGGTACCGCAACATCCGCATGTGTTGTTCTGACTAAGGCATCTCGTGAAGATGCTCTCTGTGAAAGTAGCCTCGAGATGATATCTAGTAGGTCAATGTCGGAACTGCGGTGTGAACCGCCACATGTGGTAATCACCAGTGCTAACTACTCTACGGTCATCCCCTGCATGGAGATCTCTATCAAGTCTGTCAGTGGAAGTCCGTGAACGGGAAGTCTCCTCAAGAAGTCAAGAAACCTCGGCCATGCCTCCTGCAATGGCTCCTGGGGGTCAACTGAAAATCCGGTGATCAAAGAGCGCATAAACTCTACTCTACGCTGGGGGAAGTATCTCTGTAAGAACTCTCGGCATAACTCTCCCCACGAATCGAATGTCCTCCCCAATCGTTTGTGCCATCTCATGGCTTTCTCGTGAAGTGTGAATGGGAAGGTCATCCTCATCAACTCCTCTGCAATGATATCTGAATATCTCTGTGCTCGGCAAAACTCCTCGAATGCGGACAGGTGAAGATAAGGCTCCTCGTGCGCCTCTCCTGAAAATATCGGTAGTTGTTGAATGTAATCCAAATCCAAGACAAATGGACGTAATGTAGAAGCCGACTGAGCTCCCTGTGCTATCTGCTCCTCCATCAATCTGGGATAGGATCTATCTGATGATCTCCACTGCTCTCTTTGATCACGAACGGAGTGCGCTCTCAACTCAGCAACGACATCGTCCGGATCTCGCATCTGCTCTATCTGGTATCCTCGGATGTCAAGCGCAGCATGCCCAAAGTAATGAATGGGATGGGAGGGAGGGAGCGGGAGGTTGGTCGGAGATCCGACCTCCCTAGAAGGTGGACTGGACTGATGGTCAGATGGTGAAGAAAAATCCGCAAGAGTCGGCTCGAGGTGAGAGGGATCCATCATCCAGGGGTGAAGGAGAAGAAGAAGACTGAGGGAGGGTGGGTGGATGACAGAAGAAGAGAAGAAGATGGGGGGAAAGGCAGAAAGGATCTGGAAACCACACAAGATGAGAAAGCAAACCCCCGATTCACCTACGCACACGAGCTGAAGACCGAAAAGGGATCGGTCAATTATCTTGTCAATTTTATTTTAGGTGATCATTCAGTCTATTAGAGCAGTTACGTGAGCAAAATAGGAATCCAAATTTTTCTCAACCGACTGTCCCATACAGAAAGCCGGTAATCAGTCGAGAAAAATCGGATGTGGCTCTAACCTAAGGTGCGTGTCACTCTCTCGCTCATCCAAACCAAACAAGGAGGGGGATACTCTCGCCAAGACAGATTTTCAATGAGATGTCTTTTAGGTCAAGTGTGATTAGCAGTCCCGATTTTATTGTTTTTCTTTTTAAGTATTTTTCAATAAAAAACAAATGACTAACGAATTTTTCGGTTCTCCTGGTTATTAAGTCCAAAACAGGGGGGAGAAGTCAAAAAAGCCGATGCGCGAAAATCAATGATGCATGCAGAGTAAGAGATGCGTACCTGACTCCAGCAGTCTACATGAAGGATGATCCACGCAGAATTGAAAGACAGAAAATAAACTACCTATATGGTGCAGCGGGAAAAACCGAGTCCTAAGCAGGCAACTTCTACTCGAAAGAACCGTCTAGCTGGTCACCAGCCTTCGATCTAGAGAGTCCGGTCTAGACCCACCCCTCCTCTTCTCGACGGGTCGAGTTCAGGAGTAGCGCTTGACGGGGCAGGCTCGCGGCGCGTAGGCTCAAAGGTGGTGAATCAACTATTTTTATTAAGATTTTTATTGTAGGTCCAATTAACGATCTATAGGCACAAGCAATCTATTAAGTGTGTGGATCCTACTGAGTACGGCACAGTCAACCAGAAAGTCCTAAAGCTAGGGGCTCGAGAAAAACCGCGTAAAACCGTAAAAGGCAACGAAAAACGAAAACCGCGAAGAAAAGCCACGAAAAACCTAAGGGTCCCCCGAGCACACCGGTGCTCGACGAAACAAACCCCGGAAGTGTCTAAGTCCCTGTCTGAGTGTACCTGTGTTATTACAACAGTTCTAATAAGCAGGAAATAAAAGCTAATCTATTCTAAGTCTAAACTACTCCTCCCGCGCTCTACTGCCTCCTTGCACTCTCCTGCGGCTCCGTGTAGAAAGGAACCGCCTCTGATTGCCGCGGTTGCGTCGGCTCCTCAAAAGTCGCCGCCTCGGTCCTCGGGCTCTCGCAAGAAAACAAACAGAACGTCAGACCAGATTATTTATATAAAAAATGCCAGAAAAATAATATATACAAAAATCTATACAGAAAATCGCAGAAAAGAAAACCGCAGAAAAAGACGACTACTAAGTCGTGCTCCCCTACAACGGCGCCATTCTGATGACACGCCTGATCACTCGGGTAAAAGGTAATCAAGGGTCGTTGCGATCCAAGTAACCAAGCGCAGCTGATCGAGAAAAAATAGACCACCAAATCGGAAAATCGAAGAAACTCAAGTAGCGGTCTCGCTATTATATTAACCTAGTATAGCGACCAGGGTCGAACACAAGGAGCACGTGATGGCCTTGCAGCCTACGAAGTAGTCTAAAAAAGAAAAGAGATAAAAGAAAACTATTTTTGGTGTATTTTTAGTCTTTTTATAATTTTTTTTGGATTTTTAATTAATGAAGAAAATAAAGAAGGCAAGTAAACAAGCCTATTCAACCAATTATTTAATTACTCAAAAATCATTCAAAAATTCAGATAAAATATTTTTATGTTTTTTTTATCTTTTTTACTGTTTTTAGTGAATTTTTGGTATTTTTCTGATTTTTATTTCATTTTCTAAAAATAAAACAAGGCAAGAAAACAAGCACAATGTCCAGCCAAGCTTGGGGGACTTAGATAAAATATCTAAAAATCCCTAAAAAGCTTGGAGGTAATTTTCTTGTAAAGAAGAAAATACAAGGAAAATTCAGCCTCTGGAATTATTGTTTTTGGATTTTTAAATTAATTATTTGAATTTTTATAGAGTTTTTAGTGTTTTTCAATTTTTACGAGTTTTATATATACAAAAATGACCAAAATTGGTCATAAAATCAAACAAGGCAAAACAAACAATATTTATTTTTTGTAATTTTTAGAGGTGTTTTAATATTTTTTGTGATTTTCAAAGTTAGACAGTAAAGAAAATGCGTGTTTTTGTATTTTTAAAAATAATAAATGAAATCAAAAATGTCCCCAAAAATAGGATAAAATGTTACACTATGGCAGGAGCCATGTTTCCCATTTTCATCACATTTGGAGTTGGTTTGATATTTTATTAAAATTCAAAACCAAGGTATAGTGCACAGGGACCTAACTGCAAATAGAATAAAATCCTGGGCCCCTTGGATAACAAGCCTGAGAAGTTTAGGGCTAGAAATACAAAATGTCCCTCGGGCCACGCACGATACACGTGACTCAGGCCTGGGGGACCTATTTGTCATTCCTATTTATAAAAATATAAATCGTAATAAGCCAAAAACGCAGGGCAAAAATTGCAAATATCCCAAATACCACGTGTCGATGCACGTGTCCACAACAAACAGGGGTATAAGTGCAAATCAGATAAACAAGAGGGTCCTCTATGCAATATTTACAAAAATAAAAGAACTAAAAAGCGTATTTACAATACTAAATAATAAATGCGAGAAATAGAGGGGCCTAAGAGCAAATACCCCTTTATTAAATGTCGACGGCTGAGATGGCGCCACGTAGCAGATCTAACGGGTGAGAATATCGACGCCTTTAACCACGAAACACTGGACGGATCGAACGGATGAGGGCCCACCACGTGGCTGATCTGACGGTCCTCGTATGATGTGGCGCAACCCTTAGTGGATCAACGGTGGAGAAGACGGCACGTGGAGATCGGACGGCTCTGGAGTCACGGATGCCTCTTCATCTGATCGTGCGGCTCAGATCGATCCTCAAATGGATCGGACGGTGACGAAGCTCCTCAAATGGGTGACCAAGATCTGATCTGGAGCGAGAGGACGATTTGACGCCTCGCGAGGGTCCTGGAGGAACTGACGGCCGGCGAACTTTGCCGGCTCGAAACTCGGGCGTGGGGACTCCTCGACGGCTGCTGGGATGTGGGAAAGATGCGCCTTGGGGCTCCGCAACCAATGGTCAGCTCCGATGATGGCGGGGAGCCGTGGAGAGCTCCGGCGACGAAAGAACACCTGGAGCACCTGTGCCTGAGCTGTTGGCCTCCAGATGAGGCTCTCCTGATGATGTAACCTGCATAGGAAGAAAGATGGGACAAGGGCAAACTGCCTCGACCCGTCAAAGCGAGAAATGGATGGGAGATGCATCGATATGGCGGTCCTCCGGCGAGCAGCGGAGGGGGAGAACCGATGTCCCTGCTCCGGGGCGAGCCAGGGGGGATGGGTAGGTGGAGAAGATGCGGAGGAGGCTCGTGAAGGTGGTGGCGGTACCGGATGGGCTGATGGATGGTCGGAGACGACGGGTGGAAGCGACGGAGCTACGGCTGCAAGAAACTAAAAAATCGAATCTAAGCTAATCTGCGGGCTAAAGCAACTACCTGGTGAAGGCATTCGACTGGGCTGGAGCTCGGGGAGCTCTGGGGTCATTGCCTGCAAGGGACCATCGACTTCCCGAGGCTGGGCGCGCTCGCGGCGGTGCATGGCGGCTGAGCCACCGGATCAGAGGCTTCCCGAAGTCCTCGAGCCTCGCTTCCACTCCAACGAGCACCGCTGTCACTCAGGCTCACTGGAGGAGTTCCTTGGCTGCGAGTGGGAAGTCCAAAGATCAAGAATAGAGCTGCCGGAGGTGAGGCTATATATGCCTAGGGGTTCGATAAGACATGGATCGGGCGAGTAGCTCGCACTCGGATCCTCAGACCCACCCCGGGCGTGGATCTAGGATGAACAAGGATCAATCGGGGCCCGGGGTTAGGGTATTTGGCTGTCGGATCAAGTGAGGAGAAAAGGTAGAAATCGGGTCGGGCACTCAGATCCGAGACGCAGTGGTCCAGGGGGGGGAGTTGACCGGGGGGTCAACATCCCCCATGGACCAATCAGAGAAGGCCACGTCAAAAAGATTTGAAAAATCAATTTAAAATAGGAGATGGCCGAATTATTAAAAACTCAAAATATGAAAAATGTTTCTTTTAATTTTTTTCTATTTTTAGTGATTTTTAAATAATTTTTTCAAAATAAAAATAAGGTATGTACATGATAGTCCTATACATAGGTATATATACAATATTAATTTTTTATTTTCGATTTTTAATTAATTATTTTTGTACATTTTTATCCCCATTTTATATTTTATTTATTTATAGCATAAAATTGGGAATAAAAAGATATTTTTATTTTTATTTTTATTGTTTATATACAAGGGTGAAATAAATAGATATATACATCTATATACATGGTATATTTACAAGGTTCTTTTTGGTTTTTAATTTTATTCTTTTTATTTTGCCTTTATTTTAATGGTTTTTATTTTATTTATGTACACCATAAAAGATAAAATAGATACAAATTTTAGGGGTTTTAATTTATTTATTTATAGGGCTAAATAAATATATAGGTGGGTGTATGTACAAAGTGAATATGTACAAGTGATCTATTTTTATTTTCTTTTTGATTTTTCAATTTTTATCTTGATTTTGTATTTACAAATATTTACAAATATGTACAAGTCACTTTTATTCTATTTTTAGAGGAAAATATATTTATTATATTTAAAAGGATGTTTACACACATGAGCCCCTATCTCTCTCTCTACTTTGGCTTTTATGCAGTCAGGCCCATGCTGAGCCCTCCCTTGGGATTAGGTTGCTCAATATTTATTCTAAATATTTCCCTCTTTTTCCTTTTTATTCTTTATTCTTTTATTTTTTCACAAAAACATGCTAATTATAACTTTTTACACCATGCTTGCTTTTGGTAATTATTTGTATTTACAAACATATACATGCATTTGCAAAGGTTTTTGTAGCTAAAATATAAGAATAAAGAGTGATGAATGGGTATTCATCAGGTCACAACGACCTTGATATTTCTTGATACTTTACCTTCATCTGTAGGTCGCTCATCAACTCCATAGAGAAACCAAGCTCCAAATTTTGGAGCCAGTTCGGATAGTTTGGTGCAGTCAATTGGCTAACCTCCAGAAGCTTGCTAAGTGACTTCATGAATGTCTTATTTAAGATTAAGAAATGAACTTACTAGAACATATAAATAAATATATATTCATATTTTATTCCTTTGAATAAGGAAGTTTAAATCAATGTTATTTTTCTTTTTAATACTTTGAATGTTCATTCCATTATTAAACTTTTAAAGCAAGATATATATAATTACTACTATATCTTTAGCAAAATATGTGATCACATTTCCACCATTGTTACACCCCAAATTAGAAAATTCAACTCAAGTGAAGGAAGCACGAACTCTTTCTGCTTTACTAGTCCAACTTGCATTTTCCAATTCTTCATTAACACTCGAGCCCTCCACCCCTAAGGTGATGCTGGCTCATTGTTAATTTAACCAAATGTCAACAGGAATAGCGCTCGCTATGCATAATCCAATAGTACCTCAATTATATGAGCACTAATATTTGGGTCATTATGCAAACGATTTGTCTCTTTCAAAAAGCAAGGAACCTGATCCATATGTGCTTGTGCGTCAGAGCTATGACCTGATGGTCTGCCTAATATACATATATGATAACACATCTGTCTTCGGTCACACGATGCATAATTGTATCATGATAGCTTACGATATAGGTCTTGGTTATCTCAGTCTCGTCATGTCAACTCTTTGATCTAACTTATCCGACACCTCTGAATCTCTATTCCTATGTATAGGACACGCATCAAGAGTCGGTCAAATATCAACCTTTGGAGTAAGGATTGCCTTCTCCTTCACGGGTTGGATATCCTTTCTCGATAATCATTTGATGATGCTAGGCGTGTACTCAATCTAACTCTTTAGATATCATCTGAGCACTGGCCTCAATGATCCAACCATTAAATCAACAACTGTATGATCATCAAGATGACCATGGTACACAACCCTAATTGTAGTAAGAGATCTTATATGCACATTCATTCATTAATCTTATATAGGGAGTGAAAATCAATAACTTCTACTTATATACAAAAATGATTACAATAACATTTATTGTAGAATTGGTTCCCGATGTCTCACATATCAAACATACTTTGGGAAGTTATATGAGTAGTTAGAAGGTTAATTTACAACCATCAACTACTTTGTCTACCATAGAATCGGAGTATGTGACTTCGATAGAAGCTGCAAATAAAGACATCTGGCTAAAAGGATTAGTTTGAGATCTAGGTCTATCAAGCTACCATATATTGTGATAGTCTTAGTGAAAATTCCTAGCAAAGGATCAAATCTATTATGAGAGGACCAAGCATATAGATCTTAAATATAATTTATTTATTTTGAGAAGAGGATCAAGGCGAAGAAGGCCGACACAATAGATAATCTAATTGATATGTTCACAAAGACAATTCATGAGATGAAGATGCTCAATGTCGTCAATTGGTAGTAGCCTAAAGGCAGGTCTACTGGCGGCAAAGCTTCTCAGAGGATTCAATTCATGGTGGAGATTAGTGATATGCCTTGAATCTTAATAATATGTTCTGCTGAAATCAATTGGAGAATCATCTTGTGCACCTCCCCCCTCCCCTCCACACACACATACACATACACCACATCCCGATCGCACTATACCCTACCGACACTATGGTCTCACATAGGGTAGTGCCTTGTCTTGAAATATTTTTTTATCGTTTTTACCGGAAATACTATATAAACTCCCCAGGATTAGCTCTCTCTGTATCTGTAGTATTTTCTTCTCCACAAGCACTGAAACCTATCACACCACCCGATGTAGCCCATTTACGCATGAATCTTGAAAATCTATGTGTTTACTTGTTAAGCTCGGTTGATTGTTTTTGTGTGTGTTTGCTTCCCTACGTGCAATAAAGAGGATTTCCTTGTCCGAGTTATACTTCGCCTTTATTATGTTCCATATCATTATTTTTTTTGTTTTCAAAGATTGATCTCGAAAGCAATGAGTTATTGAAACTATGAAAGTCGACGTAACCTAACCAGCATTATCTCATGGTCTATATCCCAGCACCACCTTTGATTGAAGTTTTCCACTTGTATTACAACTAAATAGGAAGTTTGCCATATGTATTTCCTTTTTTGATTATATATTAAAGTAATTTCAGGCAAGGCATCATATGAGTGGGAAAGAGAGATTAAGGTAGAATTTAGAGGGACTATCCTGATTGCGCAAGAGAGAGCATTCAGACCTCCACCCTTTAAGATTCTGAATAAATTTGTCGACAAGGATCTGCTAATTTCTCTTATAGAGTGACCAATGAGAAAGTAGGAATCCAAGGAATTTGGTGGGGAAGCTTCCCTGTTCTACCCTAAAAAATGGAAAGCACACGTTTCCTTCCCAGAGCTTTAGGTTTAATCAATCTATGGAAGATTATGACCATGTTTATCTAAACTTGAATTCAAAGTGATCGTGTTCATTGTCGCCACAAAGTTTTAAGAGCATTCTCGTCGTACGCAAGAAATATAAGGAAGGCCATCCACTAATTGTACATTCGTGATGGAGAAGATCGGACTGCAAAGTTGAGAAACCCTCTATTTTTCATTGATCTGCTGGTTGGCATGAGATCAAGTATGGAGATTATATGGATAAATAACAATGGTGATATAGGACCTCCTTATGTTACCGTCTTCTCCGCTTTGAAGAAGCTTCCTGACGTAGTGTTCATTTTATAGACATGGCAGTGATTCGAAGAACAACCGAGATCCAAGCTATGAATTTCTTGGGGTCACATAAGACCTTGACTATCTAACCCCTAAGAATGTCGAATACTCTTTTAAAATCCAATTTAAGAATCACGACTTTTTCTTTTTTCAATCTCCAAAATGAGAGGATCTCCGTAGTGTTTGTGAGAGCATCCGGAGCTGATCCTTACTGGAGTAGAGGTATAGTCAGAACCTGCTGTTAAAAACACACACGTAAACGGAGCTAGCATGCCGTATATAATTTAAAGGGAATCTGCATGAGCAATTCCCATGCAAGAGGTGCTACAGGTGTCCTATGTGTCGGGTGCAAAGAACACGCGTAAACGAGAATCGCCTGAGAATCGATTTGGTGAAATCGAGGGAGTTAAATAAATGTCGTCAAAAACAAGAATCGAAGGCTGTGGATTTCAGCCAAGTGGTAGCCAAGACGAACGACGTCTGGCAGCTGCTGCTGCTGCAATACGAATACTACACTCTCATCCAAAGATTCCCCGACAGTGAAACAGATAGAGAATTTGGCAACGAATCCGTCAATTCCCATTTTTTCATTGACTTCAGCAGACTGATCCAATTTGGATGTATCCAGTTCTTTCTATATGTGTCGATGAACTAATGCAACTCAAATAAGTCTATCTTAACTATTCTTTTGCATGCTTAAGATCGGACTAAGGAATGAAAGCAGTTTAAGAGTTTAGTAAACATTTAGTAGCTTAGGTAATGGAAAGTTCAGTCTGATGGTGTCAGCATAAACATGTTTCTTATTAAGAGTACCTAAAAATTAAAAGAATTGTGTCTTAATTACCATGATATATCCGCCATTTCAAAAGATATTTTTTATTTTTGTGGTATTGTAAGAAAATATATTAATTTTTTTGAAAACTGCTTTGTATAAGAAGATTCTTCACCGCATAGAATTTAACGAAAGAAATACGTCTAACACAGTACAAAATTATGTTCAAAAAAATTTTCTTGAGGAAGATGCATTTTTAAAGTTACCCCTTCTTAGACTCCGAATAGGTCGCCTTATGGCATTGACTTATTCAAATACTCTCGATTTCCATAGTCAAATGTATGATAACGAATATTCATTACAAGAAACTGATCTAAGGTAACGAAAAATTTGAATATTCGTTGTCATATCTTCTGATGTTAAAAATAAAACAACGAATATTATTCGTTGCTAAATCAACTTTTGTACTTGTAGTTAACAAAGAATATCATATTCGTTGTTAAAGAACCATAATATACTGATGATTTTTCGTTAAATTGCTCGTTAAAATTCACACTAATCGTTGCCAAGTTTAGCAATGATTAGAAGAAAATAGCAATGAATAATCATTGTTATATGATTTGTTGCGAGGAATAAAACAAGGAATACCATTATTCGTTGTGAAATTTAAGAAGTAAGCAATAAATAATATTCTTTGTTATATATTTAACTACGGAAAAGGTGACAACGGATATTAAATTATTCATTGCCTTGGGTCACAATTCTTGTAGTGGTTGTATTGACAAAAAATATTATGTTTCTTATTATATTGCTATCAAGGAATTATAACCAACTTATTTGTTTGCTTTCTTATAATCATTGTTAAATTAACAACTATTATTACAAATTTTTAAGAAAAAGTCAACATTAATTGAGATCTATTAGAACAAAAGATATTTTTGCGACCGATAGTATTTGTTGTTATATTCTTGACGCGGGGAAATGTAACAAATATGTCACAATTAACAATGAAAACAAAATTACTCAAGGAAGCCAAAATCTGAGATAAACCTCCTTAATTCAGATCCCTTATTCGGTTTTCCCAATATCAAATGGTAGGGCATCTTTTAAAATAAATATTTATTTTAACCTTACTGATTAATGAATTTACCTCTGCTTACATACATAAAAATACAATGGCATATATTATATAGCTATCTAGAAAGACACCGAACGTATTGTACACGCAAGCTCAATTTACTTAGTAATGAACACTTAACAGTCTTCATATATAGTTCCTTTTTAGGTTTTTTGATGTCCTGAATGAGAAGAATAAGTAAAATAATTCACCTATTTTCCCCTTTTAAAAATTGATACGAATTACACGGCAGTGAAGCTAGGATTTCAAACCAACGCATATGGTTTTACATTGTGGATTTACATATTGAAACAATTTCTTAAATATTTACATAGTTCAAATTGTGTTTATTCATGACTATGGGTTATATGTAAAAGCATATCAAAGTAGGAGATTCTCAATTGTTCATATCATTGATCTAATAAATGAATACATGATCCCTAAGGAATTGAATACGGATTCCCATTAGATAACGATGCTCTACTAGTTAAGCAAGAGGTATTTATAATTTCTTTTGGTATGTTAGTAACTTGTTAATTAGATTTGTATTGAGTTCAGAAGGTTAGTCTTTAAGTAATCTTAAGCAACCATACAAGAAGAACGATTAAACCCGAGCATTCAACCCTCCACATGATGTTTCCAACACGCCATCCACTCGACTCTTCGCAGTCGAAAATCCGCCACAGACCGTGTCACCTTGAACGCGTGTCGTCTTCGCACACGTAGTCTTTCCATTAATGTGGATTCCAATCATGTTGAGGGGATGTGATCAGCCAAACCCAGCACATGGATCCCTTTCCAACAAAGCAAATCAAGGTCAAGTCATTATGGGGTTGTTGGTTTGGGAGCTACCCCATAAAATACTTAACTTCTACTTACTATTCCAATTTTCAATACAATCACATCACAATATTATCCACTTTTTCAAATTTCAATACCATTACATCACAATAAATATTCATTTTTTCAAATTTCAATACAATCATACTACACAAACCCTATCAACTCCAAACCCACCAACCAAACAACAAAACACAAAAAAAACTACCCCCTCCGGATAACCCACGAACCAAACTCACCTTATAAGTTGTATATTATTTGTGACACAAATAATGGTGAAATATGTAATATGTAAAATATGTGAATGATGAAATATGTAAAAATTAGATCACTAGTGCTATTGTATCTTCGCTTCAATAGGAAAAGGAATGAATTGTCGAGGACTATCACAAGATTAATAGGTTATTTTGATTGGAGTTACGTTATAGATAGATAGATGTGAAAACGACGTTTGGAAATAATATAATACAGAGCGACGACATAAAGGTTGTCGGCGATGAAAAGCTATAATGCATGTGATGGATATAACTATAAGCCAATTGACATAAGATGATAACAAGGACTTTGGTGGTACTTTGGCCGCTATTGTCTCTCGAAAAACGCACGTGGAATGATTAGATGGTTCAATGTTAAGCCTTTGGATTCTATAAACGTTTATTATATGATAAGATTAATTCTATCTAGAAGTACGACCGAGGTGATTTGGAAAAGGTTTTAATATGGGATTTTTACCGGATACATCTATAACTTTTGCTAATTATCTCAGAAACTTTTGAAACAATTTAGTTCTTCCATCGATCGTAAACTTGGTAACTCTTATCCCACGGACTATGAGTTAACTCACGTTCCACTACAAGAAAAAAGGGTTGTAGTGATAGATTTGTGGCGACAACTTCTTGTGGCGACGGATGCTGCAGTCGTTACAAGTGCACGTCGTCACAACTATGTCACCACAACCATCTTTTGAGGGAAAATTGGAGAAATACCCTGTAACTATTCAAAATATTGCATTATGGAGTCTGGCTTATGCTTTTCCTTGCATGTTAACAATAAATTACAATCACAAAGCTCAGTCGCAAATAACTATCATAAAGCTGAGTGACATCACAAATATTGAATTAGTTAACGATTAGAAGTTTAATATAAATATAAATATATTTAATTGTCACAATTTTCAATATACAAAAGTAAGATTCTCAAAGGTCGCATTAAATGTTGGTGCAAATTTCAAAGATAAATCACACATTTAAAAAAAGTTATATTAAATGGCATGAATATAAAGCTACCCCGTGCTGCAAAAGGAAAAGGAGAATAAATTAAAGTAAATGAATGACAATTAATTAAGAATTGTCAACTTTACAACATATTAAATGGAGGGATGGGTCACTCACTCTACACGGAGTCATGACTCATTTGTAGAAAACCCTAACCATTTCACAGAATCCTATAAAAGGTGATGCTCGGCCGTCATTTTGCTCCATATCTTTTCATTTCTCTCGTACAAATCCTAGAAACCCCTAATCTCTCAACGACATCTCCACAATGGGAGAGCTTGGTGGCATCGTTGACGGCGGAGGCAACCTTCCCGCCTCTCAACGACCAGTCACCGGAGACGAACTCCGCCAACCGCGACCGTCCCACGCCCTACGCGACAGTCCCAATGCACCCTCCTCTACCCCGCCTACACCTGCGGCGGGGTTGAAACGGGATGTGGTGGAAGCTCTTCCGGGAGGAAGGTAAATTTCCTATTTTCGTCTATGGAAGGTGATTCTCTAACTAAGGCTTAAGGCGATGGGCGATGACCAAGTTGCAACGGCAATAGGCTGTGGACGGATCATGACGGTGGTGCGAAATGGATGTGGGCGGCAAGTGATGGCATTCCGTCATTGTTGATTTTTAGGGGGTTTGTTAGATATCAGGGCTTTGCTCTATTTTTTTATTTTTGTGGATTGATCATCATTATCATTTATGCATGTCTTTTATGATAAATCATAAGATTTTTTCCTGCGAACTTTGGGGATTTTACAGATTCTCTTTTCATCGTTTCGGTTGTCTATTGCAATAAACTGTTTTGAACATGTGTTAATGTTCAAAATCTGCAAATGATGTACTTGAGAAATTGTAGAAACCTGTTATATATGCTCTTTGTGTTATGCTGTTTCTAGGTATAAATTTCCATAATTGAGAAATTTTCAATGATATATCATACCATAAGGTGATGTGGACAAGTCTATCAGTTTCACATATATCACTTACCGAAGAAATGGTTTATTGGGAAATCTTACTTTCTCGGACCTATGTTGTACACATGTAACAACAGGAAACATACTGCATGTTTTATTCCCTCGTTTTTAGTTTTATTTTTTGGGGTTTTTATCAGTTGTACCCCTCTGAGATATTGCAATATCAATTATTCCCATCTCTTTTTTGGAATGTCAATTATGCCTCTACTTTCTTGCGAAATTCACATTTCTGCCCTTTTATAATATCATTTATGCCCCTACTTTACCTTAACAGAAGTGCAGAACTGTGAATTTTACAAGAAGATAGGGGCACAATTGATATTACAAAAAAGGGAGGGGCATAACTGATATTGCATTATCTCAGAGGGGCACAACTGATAAAACCCTTATTTTTTATTAGTGGAGATTGTTGATTTTATTTGGATCATATCTATCCTTGCAAAATGGAAGCAAACTCTTATTTCCAATTCACTGATGTATACTTGGAGTTTAAGGGGGTCAAGATATCACGATATAGGTTTATGTCGACATTTATTTTAGACAACAAACACATTCTATACTTTTCTCACATGCCATGGTTGAGTATTGTCAACTTTCTTTCCTGATGTGCATCAGTGTTTTTATATTAGCTCTCATTTTTCTATTGGCAGTTACTTATCTGATTTTAGTTGTAAACCACGTGATCAAATATGCACTTTTCAGTAAAAACGAGGTTTAAAAGAACATTATGATTTCTAAAAGTGAATCTGGAACTTAATGATTTCTAAAAGTGAATATGTTCTTTATACACTGAAATAGTTGTAGAATTGTTCTCGATACATATAAACAAACTTATTTATATTGACATGAGGCTTTAAGAAGAGGCTTATTTTATATGTTGACAAGTTCTTGGATAGCTAAACATTAATCCACATGCAACTTCTTAAATTAATGCCAGTTACATCAAGACATACGTCATATTACAGGAGGACCATGAAGGCATCTTTACTTCACTCAGGATTTTTGTTAACACTTCCATTTGTAGGACAGATTCTTAAGGACAAAAATTTTCAGGACAATCCTCACGATATATGCTCCTACAAAATTGTGCCATGTCGTGATTTGTAATAAACTCATTATTAGTTCTCAGTTATCGCACAATTGTCCTCGTCCATTTTTATTAAATTAGTATCATTCTTCCTTTCCATATTTTAACGTTGGAGTTAGTTGTCCTTGTTGGATTTTAATCTTTTACTTGCTACAATTTCTTCCGATGATATTGTTATGGAACACAAATTTCATTGTCAATTGCAAAAGTTAATTTAAACCTTCAAATATGATCATATCACCATTTGAAAGTTTATGTTTCATGTTGTAGGACATGCCAATTCTTGTTTTGGGCATATAAAAAATATGAGAGGCGTGGATAGCTATGTCACTAACTTCATGGTGGAACCTGAGTACAAAGGTTTTCCATTTCAGGTAGGATTTCCTATTTGTTCTAGTGTTATTCTTTTGTCATTTGCTCTTGATATTTCATAAATCAGGATATTTTGTTTCGTTTCTCAACCTTAAATAGATAGCATACTCCTGTAATAATACGGCATGTAGTCCCAGTTCAGCTTGACATTAAGGTCTTTTCCTTATGCTATTCAACATTTGCAGTTTAATTTTGACTATTTTGGAATTCCTTTTTCCAATCATTTGGGTTTTAATTAAAAATGACACTCACTAATGCGGAAGTTATATGATGTATGTTTTTTTAGTTCGCTCAGTTGCAAGTCACTATGTAATCATACATTAATTGTTTAGTCATCGAATACACATATTTATAGATCTGATTTTTAGCACTTACCACTCATGTTTGATCATTGAATGTACACACACGCATGCATCACCAAATATTCACTATATATGTGTGAGAATGTGTTTGTTTGAATGCGTCCAAGATGTGTTGCATGTATGTGTGCATGAACGTGTGCGAATTTGTGTTTGTATGTGTGATTTGCATGTGTAAATGTATGCATGAATATTTATGTGATATTATGTATATTTGTAAATTTGTATTTGTGTGAATGTGTGTACATGTGAGTTTATTTTTGAGAATGTTAGTCATGTTGTGTGCATATGTAAATTTGTGTTATGTTTGAATATGTATAGGTGTATGTTTATGTGTACATGTATCTATGAGAGTGTGAATGTATCTTCGTTTGTGAGTATTTGTATATGTGAGTATGTGTGTTTGTGTGTATTCATGTGTAAACGTCTAGTATGCTGTTAGGAGGTCAATAACAGAAACATACTATGGAGCACAAGCTTTGTTGGGGATATGCATTGTCAATGATATTAATCCTGATCAAAAGGGTTTTGAGTTTGCTCCTTGGTTAAATTAATATCAGATCTGCTCCTTGCCCATGTTTTGTAGATCGTTCTACCTTGGTTGACAGCTTTGTCCGAAATAAAGAGAACTAATCCTGCAAATCCCTCTATTGATTTTCAAAAAGGTAAACATATTTTTTTCCTTGGTACGTCTATTTCGTACAAAATTGACGGTCAATTTTTCTACGCTAGGTCTATAAATTTCTTGCCTGTTTATTCATAGCACCATTGAGCTTGATAGCTTGAAGCAGTAGAAGAACACGATGGCTGTCAATGTCCTGAATTGTTAGTGAAAAGGCATGGGTTCATTGTCGAGTTCAAGATCTTGAGGAACATAATGGATCGGAACCCCATAAGTGTGCTCACTGTGAGTAATCATAGACTGTTGTAGTTGTGAATTCAGGGCTTTTGTGTACAAGTGCTAATGCCCAACAGAAGATTGGCTCCATGAAGAGCATGCACAGCTCAATCTCTTTTAGAGAATCAACATTGCTAATGATGTTGCATTGCAGCTTTCTCCAAGTGAAGTTACAGACTCAAGAAGAACAGAGGAACAGTTTTGTTTTTGGATTTTTGTCTGTAGTTAGCAGTATAGTGGATTTGTTTGTGGGTCTGGGAAATTTAGTGGGGTGAAAGACGGAGAAGGGGAAGAAGAAGAACCTCACCTTATGAATCTCAACACTATCTTGTGCTTTGAAAGTGTGGAGGATCTTTCTATTTTTCTGCCCGGATCAATTGTGGGATGTGCAATTGGGAGGAAATGCACAATGGCAGTTCGAGGTTCGTATCTTGGATATCTTTCTGTCAGACGATTTCTGGCCTCAGGTGATTATTTTGGCAATTGATTGCTAAATACCATTATTTCTATCTTTGTAACTTATACTGCTAATTTTCTATTCATCTGTCAGATTTAGGTCTCTTGACGTGGATTTCTTCTTCTCTCAATCATAATGTGATCTGCAGTGATGTCGCAAATACCTTTGGGTAGATTACTAGGTCTCTCTTCTTGCTATGTTCTCGATTACTAATACAAGAAAATTGTTCGTACGCACTCCTTTTGATAACTCGTGCAGGTTTCTGGCTTTTGAGTATTTTATGTTTGGGAAGGTGAATGAAAAGATTAATGTCTATGCTTTTGGGTAATCTCTCTCGAGCTTCGTACAGGAAGAAGGGCAAGGAGAACATGGAGAAATACACAGGATATTAATCTTATCTGCGTCTAATTTCAGCCTAACTGTATTTCAATTTTTATCTCAATATCTATTGATTCATGGTAAATACATTGTACTTATTCTGCAAAAATTAGATTTTTTTCAGTGATACCTCTATTTTGTTTTGAAGGTATAAGCTCACCGTTTCAATGCTTGGGATTGGATTCCTATTGAGAGGATCGATTCTAGGAATGTACTTAAACAATTGGCTGATGTCGAGGTGCATTTTTTTATATTGTAGAGATCTTTAAATAACACAGTTCTAACAATAACTGGTTTATTCTGGCTGTTTTCTTAGGGCCGAAGAGATAGACCTCATGTCCTTGTCAATTAAGGAGAAAGTATGACAAGATTATTGCGGTCTGCTCAAAAGATCTCCAGTACACGCATAATATGTTTATGGAGAGGGAAAGTAAAGATGTTTTAGATGTCACAAACAGTAGTCATCTCTTGTAACTATATATACTTATGACATGTAAAGGAAAATGTTATATATATATACAAATTGATTGTTTGTGTACTTAGTAACACGTTAGTTTTAGTAGTCTTTATGATTGGTTATGAATTATGATTGGTTTCATTGTTTACGAGCTTTATTTAATGTAGCATTTGGCAATAATATGAGAACTGTATGGAAGAACATGAGAAGTAATTTTGGTATAATTGGTTGTGGTGACAGAATAATTAGTCGCCACAAAGCCCATTTTTATTAATTCTGGTGACGGAAATGCCTGTCGTAAATTATTTTACGAGAGAATCAATGTCGTTATAGTCTGTAGCGACGCGAGTTTTGGAGACGGATTTAGGGCGGTACTTTAGCTGTCGCCATAGTGTTTTCCGTCGCCACAAACCACTTTTCCGTCACCACAAGTCTGTCGTCCTAATTGGATTTTGTTGTAGTGTTCGTTTGTCCGTTAAATGTAACCAGATTCCTTTAAAAAGAGGTGCATATTACCTACTTTGTTTAACAAATTTACAAAAGATGCCATCCCTCTCCTTCCACCTCCCATACATCGCCCCCAACTTCGCCCGCGCCACCCTCTACCTCCTCTGCACCATTGCCATCATGCACCTCCTTCAGGCTGCCATCGACCCGCACCTCCTTCTGGCTGCTGCTGACCTGCACCTCCTTCAGGCCGTTGTCGACCTGCACCTCCTCCTCCCCTCTGCAATCTCCTCCTACGTCCATCTACGCGACACCCACCTCCCCGACCTCAAAAGTCCTTATTTTTTAATCTCACAGCTTTCATTTCAAACGCTCAAAAAATTACTAACATTGTTGTTGATTTGAATGGTGTGAAGAGGTTCAAACGATTGAATCGAAGCATTAGACGCGAAGGTAACGAGAGGAAACATGTTTTCCATACCTTCCATCCTAGTCCCAATTATGTGTCATGTTTTCTTTCTGTTCAGCACTTGGTTCGTTGTTTCGAAATCTCCACTCTCCAAACCAATAAACACTTAAGGGAATTAATATAATATGTGTTTATGCATGCATCATACGTCAAGGTAATATATATGCATGTCCAAATGAGTATACAGATCATCCGACATGAGCAGACGCTATAAGTCTTTTTATAGCATGATACTAGCAAATAAATCCGTGCTATGCAGCGGGGTGATTTTTTAATAAAATTTTGTATTAATAGCATATTTATTACACAAAATTAATACACCAATAACTTAAAATAGGATCACACTATTTCTATGTTTTAGTTTGGACAAAAGCATTTAAACTTTACAAATTGAAACTTTTAGGACTTCAAATATTCAGTTTATACTGAATATATTAATCATTTATAACAAAACATTATTATAAAATTCAAGTAAATTATTTATTTTTTATATTTTTTATTGTGCAGAAATAATTTTACATTTGGTAATGTTGAGTAAAAAATATAAAAATTGCTCTTATGATTATTCATTATTTACATATTTTAAACTAGAAATTTGTGTCATATTTTCTTTAGGATGTTCAATAATGAAATTTGTGTTTTGAGATTTTATAAAGCTATATATAATATAAAATATGATACAATGATGTGTTCTTTAGTTTCCAGTGTACAACAATGGAAAAAAGACAAAATATGTAGTTTTCTCCCAATTTATTATACATTGTAATAGCTCTTAATTTTCACGATTATTGTCTATATAAATTTTATGAATTTACTTCTAATTTATGGAAGATTCTTGTTACGGTAATATATAATTTATACAATTTATTTTACCTAAATAACATGCTTAAAAAATCTTAAATACTGACTAGTAGTTATAAAATAATAGCATATATTATTATATCATAAATAATTATAGCTTCGTATGAATTTCATATTCTTTATTATTTATATAACAAAAATCTGATAAAAGTTACCAATTTATCCATCCGAAATCATGAAAAGAACATTCTATATATTAAATATTTCTCTTATCGGGTGTTAAGTTGCATCACATGCGTGATAATCTTTGTGATTAGATATGGTCTCTTTAAATTGCCACATAACCTCTTCCATTTTGTTATCTCTTGCATCACAATCTCTGGACATGAACATATATGTAACATAGAGCAAATTTAGATAGGTCCTAAAATAATTACAAAGATTTTAGGACATATTGTGTACTTGTACATAATTTTAGAGATTGAACCTAAAAATTATTTAATACATTAAGATTAAATGACACGCTTCAATTTTCAAGATGCAATGAACGGCAAACTATCTTTACAAAGCGAAATCTAATTGCAATCTACCAACTTGTCTATAATATTATTAATTCTCTAATAAGAACGATATGGTTAATTTATTAGACAAAAATCATCTAGGAATGCAACTAATGCACATATTTTCAGTAACTAAGTAATACTTATATTTCCATACATGATACAACTTATCAAATAATTAGAAGTTTCGTAATTTTAAACTGTTGGACATGCGTGCGCCTGATCTGAAATGAAGAATAAATAATTTGCATAATAGGTCCCTTAGTACAATTAGGGTTATGTACCATGGCCATCTTGATGATCAAACAACTGTTGAATCATAGAGGCTGGTTCTTGGATGAATATTTAAGAGTTAGATTGAGGACTCATCAAGCACCGTCAAATGATCGTTAAGAGATGATCTCTAGCCTGAGTAGGAGATGGTAATCCTTATCTCTAAAGGCTGATATCTGACCGACCTCTTGATGTAGGTCCTCTGCATAGGAATATAGATTCGGAGGTGTCAGATTAGTTAGGTCAAAGAGTTGACTTAGCGAGATCGAGATAACCAAAGTCCTATATCGTATACTGTCACGATACAGGCACGCATCCTCTGACCATAGACAGATGTGTTAATATATATCTAAGTATGTACATTTGGCAGACCAATAGGTTGATGACCTAACCAAGGTCTATACACCGGTGCGCTGGTGAGCATATAAGGGCATATGAGTATATGATCTCTCAAAGGGATCATACAAGTTCATTTATTGAACCGGAAGACATGAGCTCACTCATGAGATACTGGGAAGAATCAAATTCCGTATGTACAGTCATCTCACTTTGGAAGCTTGATTGAATTTGTAAGTTTGATATATACTATTAGAAAGTATATGATCAAGACCTAGGTATTATATATGCTTTTGGAAAGTTTATGATCGATACCGACTCCCAATGATCGAATGAGAAACTTACTCATAGAACCCTAAAGTAGACAGTGTAAAGTTGATCTAATACTTCGGGTTTGTTATAAGTCTTCTAGTATGCAGGATGTACATGTATTGGGAATACCTGAGGGTGATGTGATCATAAACGATTGTATAACCATGACGCTTCCATTCCTAGGGAGTGATAAAACGGGTCTAGATTTTAGCGACTCCTCTCAGTAGAGAAGTAATCTGATCTTGGTCCAAAAGTTGGACATTGATCTGAATGTGATTCAGATGCAATGAGAAGATTAGATTTGTGGTCTTGATTTAATCAAGCATCTATGGGAGGCCCATGATCTGGATTTGAGATATGATCTCAATATCCAAGTCACTATACGTGGAACAATACAATCGCCATGTCCTTATCTCCAAGCATTCGCGGAGAAAGCGCATTATCCAGTCAAGGGTTCAGGATAATTTCATTGTTGTTAATATGTATCCGAGCATTGAGAAAATAGATAATTAAATGTGATTTAATTATCTTGTATAATATGAATTTGATTCATATTATAAGGAGAGTTATCTTAGATAATTAAATATGATTTAATTATCAAAGATATTAATAATGTGAATGCAATTCATATTATTTGGGAACATGAGAATAGAGATCCAAGATGATTAAATGTGATTTAATTATCATGGATATGAATAATGTGGATAGCAATATCCATATTAGTCATATATATTATAAATGTGATTTATAATATATAAGAGAGAGCTATTTGTAATTTACATTTGTTAATTATATGTTAATGTGAATTGGATTCACATTGAACAATTAATTTAAAATATAATTTACATTTTATTTTGGATTGTGAATATGATTCACAAATTTCCAATGGCAAGATTGCAATATTCACAAAATGATTATGAATTATTTTGTAGAATAATTTACAACAGTTATTGTTGTAATAAATTGGAGATACATGGAATAATGTAATCAAGGGAGATTACATTTGGAGATGCTCCTTCCATCGGAGGGACGACCACCTATTCCTATTAGGAAAGGGAGGCCGTCCACTCCATGTATATGGAAGGAGGCACTCTCCTTTTCCCATTATCACCATATTTATTTGATTTAATTAGAGATTGATTTATATTGACTTATGAATATAGATTTGATCTGAATTAAATTAATTGTTGTTGGTTTTTACCAACATAAATCTTAGCCATTAAAAGAAACACAATCAATGAGAGCCCTTGGATTTGTGTTGTCCCATGGATTGAGATCCATGGATCTCGAAATGTTATAAAAGGAGAGGTACCCCTTTACTCTTCTTTACATACAAGAGAACCTAAGTCTCTCTCTCCCTTTCTCTCTACACGACAACCCTCTCTCTTCTTCTCTCATGGCGGTCCACCTAGGATGCCCTAGAGAGGTTCTTCATCACCGCAGCATCGTCGTTATGCTGCCTGATTATTTGCTCGTGGATCTCCGTCTCCTTCGGTGCGCCTCGCTTGTGAAGAAGACGTCGGATCTCGTGTGTCGAGATCAGGAGATCCTACCACTTGGATCATCAACATGGATTGCGAGAAGCGCGCAGTTCATCCCCGCGCTCGCAAGCGTCTCCTCCGTCGGATCGGACTTGAGACAGAAGGTCTCTTCGTTTAGAGACTTGATCGCAACCACGCTTCAAGAGATAATCCTATTACTTGTTTGTTATTTAGATGAAATGATCCGAGAAGTGTTCTTTGATCATGTAGTTTCGTCGCATTAAAAAATTTTTAATTTCCGCTGCTTAGAACAACTAGTTCGACTAGTCGTTCTTCGTCGTATTCGATATGACGCTCACGCTTCCGTGATACTCTTGAGGATCTAACTATATCCTTCAAGTGGTATCAGAGTCTTAGGTCGGTGTTTTTGGATACGTTCCATTAACCGAGGACGACTTGAGTTCATTAAGGTTTGCGAAAGTTTTCTTGCATTTCTTTTTCGCATCTCTGTTTTGAGATTATTTTAGGCACTGTTTAAATTATTTAAACATGAAAATAATAATTGTATTTTGTTCCCAATTAAATAAGGAAACTGTAGGATCTGAGTTTACGTGATTTCGATTTTGTATGCTCAAGTTATGCTCATTTTAGTGAGCATGTATCCACTGTTTCAGGGACTGCGGATCATGACGTAATTAAAATATTAATTGCAGATTTATAACGCTTTGAAATGTGTGCAAATCACTTAAGTTCTGTTGTAAATCAAATTTGCAAACTTTAGGAATTTACTTTGCTTAATTTGGATTTAAATTGATTGAGATATGGTATTTTTAGTAAGTGAGGGTCACTGTTGGAAATACTTTCCTAATCAAGAACCTAATGATTGTCATTTAATCAATTAGTGAAATTAAATTGTTTAATTTCCTGGAATAATTGTGCATAAATATTTGTGAAATATTTGATGATAATTATTTCCTTAAATGATATTGCCTTAATCAATATTTGATTAGATGGGATCTAGATCACTAATTGGTTACATGATCTACAAGATCTTCATTCCAACAAACATATTGCTTGAATAGGATTTGGGATTTGTTTATAAAATCTCAATAAAATGTTAATCAAAATTATTTTGATTATTATTATATGGTATAATTTCGGTTGAAGAACCGAGGATCATCTCAAGTATAAAGTGATCTATTTTGCATTATCCTTTCTCGAGATGGATATGGTGTCTAGTCAGAGAGTATTGAGGTAGCGGATTGCAATGTATGTGGTCCGTCCCACTCTCGTCGGTACTGGCCATGACAACGGGTAGCGTTAGTATAATGTTTAAGAAATCATGATGTATTTCTAATTATTAAAATTCGAAATAATATATATTTGAGATAATACCACAATTCAAATAACAACTAAGATTGTTTATTGGATATTAATTGGATCATTAATTTAATATGACTAGATTAATTGGAATCCAATTAAAATTAAAACACTCTATTATGAATAGAGATGTTATTTCCCTTGGATTAATTAATCATAATGAATATAATTCATAATGATTAATTAGAATTTGAATATGATATGGAGGATCACATAAGTGACATCCATGGTCTCCCGTCAAGGCGAAGGGTTCCGTCGACAGGGATTGTATGTAGGAGACACATGTCCGAAGTGACAGCTCCTGCATGCAAGCGCATCTGGATCGGGCTCTTTGCTTCTCGAAAGAGTAAGGACGTATACTTATTAACCCCAATATAGGATCCTCATATTATTGGGGAGATATTGGATTACGTATAGCGAGTATTATTCCTGTTGGCGGTTGGTTCAATTAATGACAGTTCAACATCGCCTTAGGGGTGGTGGGCCCGGGTGTGAAAGACCGAATTGGGAGATGCAAGTTGGACATGTAAGGTGGAATGCGTTGCCGCTTCTTTTTATCCGACTTACATATTCTCATATTATTGGGATGTAACAAAGATAAGGAAGGAGATCCCATATCTTGCTGAGATATAATGGTAAGTATATCTCTTACATTGAAAGTGATTAAGGGAATGAACTTTCAGTGTTGACAAGGCAAGACAACTTTGATATAAAAAAAATTCCTAAAGCAAAGTAAAATATGTATATATATAAATATATACACTTATGCAAATTTCTTATTTTAGATAATCCTTCATTAAACCCACTCAATGTTATACTCAATAATAACCAATGAAATATCATAGATTGGACTCATTGTACATGCATTGGACACATAATGTATGTGGTTGCAATGTGCAAGTTTCCTCATAATATTGAGGAATGACAATTATATAGATAATAGGACTACAACCCTAGGGTTTGTATGTCTCTATAGTCTTGATCTCATCGGATGTACTTTGGAAGTGACATGTCAATGATAATCGTAATTGTCAATTAATCCTTATAAAATCTAAGAAGTTGTTCTGTCATACATATGTGCTCTTGACATTTAATCATGAATGACGTGGTTCTCTGCATCGTGCAGAATGGTGTCTCTATAAGAGATGATGTATTCAATTGTTTGAGTACCTACATGAACCAATGTTTTAAGACTTTAGATGGACGTAGATACGATGAGTGTCATCATTCTACTGTCTATACTCTGGTCATTCATGATGCTTCATACTATTTATATTAATTTAATGAAGTATGTATAAATGTTGAAATACTCTTACTTTGAATTATTTTGAATTTAAAATAAGAGATCCTCTGTCCTGAGCAATGGTTGCTTATAGATAAAGGGAGCGCAGTGGAAGCATGGGTTGGACCCAAGTGAGAAGTATAGTCAAAGAGTTGGTTGTACTTCTGTGACTTCCATATGACATCCAAATAGTTGGATAAATGCCAATACTGTAATAAGTTGGTGTGTTGATAGTATGGCTATCAAGTGTGTCTAGAATCCTTAGAGAAGGACTCGGATAGAGCATCAGAATAATCTACATAAATCATTGATATTGACTTTCTTATTGAATAAGATGAAGTCTTATAATTGTATCTCAATCTTCTAACAACACTTGCAATGGGTTGCATATGTTTTAGAAGACTGGAGAATTTGATCTTCAGGTTTAATAGTCATCCACATAGATATTGATGCAATTGTTGCAACAATCTCTATTGGATTGAAAGGCTTCATAATTTCAATGGGAGAGCCCTTAGTCTTAGAGAATGTCTCTATGACCTAGATATTAGAATACACTCATTGTTTATTTCTAAATGTTAGGAATAAACATGAATTCTAGAATAGACCTATCATAAAGAGTTATGATGGAGATATTTCAGACAGTAATCTAAAATCTTGTAGACTCTACTAAATTAGAAAATTAATGAATTGTTCATTAACATTTCTAATACTGAAATTAAACCTTAAGATCAATAGGAGTATGAAGATCATTTGACAATGATCTAGCATCAAGCCTTGGACATTTGTCTATTGATTTGATCAATAGACTAGTAAGAGATGAAACTTTAGAATGTCTAAAAATTCAAAACTTACATACTTATGAATATTGTATTCAAAGTAAAATGTCCAATACACCCTTTTTTGGGAATGGTGTAAGATGTCAAGGTATTCAGGATCTCATACATATTGATGTATGCGGATCATCTATATCATAATAAACATTATGGATATGTGATATATATTGATGATTATGTATCATATGAGATTTCTTATCTTCACCTAAAGAAACCTTTGAAATGTTCAAAGATTTCATCATTTTGGTTTACAACCAAAGTTTGAAGGAAGATAAAATGAATTTGATCTAATCTAGGTAGCCTGTACCTATTAGATGAATTCAAAGGATACCTTATAGAGATATGAATATCATTTCTGTCTCAATCCTCCTAACACTCTTTAACTCAATTGAGTTATAAGGAGATACAATTTGATCATGTGTGACATGATTTGATCAATGATGAATTTTAGCACAATTTCCTCTTAGTTTCCTGGTATATATGTAGTAGAGACTACATTATATATCTTTAATGAGACTCCATGCAAGTAAGCTGGAATTAAGTACTAGAGAGTGCAGCTTCATTAGGAAAATAAAGGATGGTATTGTATACCTACTTTATGACCTTGAGATTCTTAAAATATCTCATCTATGAGAATGTGATTCTTAAAGGTTGAGACTCTTGATAATCAAGATGAAAATGAAGTGTAGGAACCCATTTAATCTTGAAAAGATAATGAGGCTCCTGAAATTAGAAACTAAAAGGATAATCAAAGATGAAACATTAAAACCTCTTCAAATGAGTTTGAGGAAGGATTCCATGTGTCAGAGAAATCTGACAATGATCGAACTTCATGTGATGAAGCTTCTGAAGATCATAGCATGGATAAATGGATGTTAGAAAAAAAAATTCTAATGTAGACTTCATATACAAGTGTAGTATATGGATCCTCGAGGATCCACCTATATGGGTAAGACCCATAAAGGTGTAGATGGATCTTCAAGAGAAAGAAATCAAGATTACATTCCTATATGAATACCTCTCTGAGGATATTCACATGAAGTAGCCCCATGGCTTCATGGTTGAGAAAAGCAAGATGTAAAAGCTAAGGAATCCATCTATAAAGTCAAATAAGCTTCTTAAAGTTGGACCATAAGATTTGGTGAAATTATAAATGTTATAATTTCAGATAAAATCTGGATCAACCATGAGAAGCTTAGTGGGAGTGCCTTTGTGTTCATTATGCTAAATGTAGATAATATCCTAATCATTTAAAATGATATAAGGATAATAATAAGTGTTCTATAATCTGGTTGTTCCATAACTTGAGATATGATCTCAAGGATACCTCTTGGATCTTAGTTCTGAAGTTGTTCAGAAGCAAAGAGAAGAGGGTATTGGGACTGTCACAATAGTAGTACACCTTGGACATATTCCATTCTTGGAAATTCCAAGAAAGGCTTCCATCCCTTAAGATATGGTACTGACCTATCTAAAGGGATAGCATCTCAAAGAGTTGAGGAAGTAAATGCTAGAACTACTTGCACATGTGCATTAATTACAAGAAGCTGAGTGTATGCTAAATGTGTACAAAAGCCAGATTTTTGCCTTGCAATAGGAGTAGTAAAGTATTGCTAATCCTACTATGGAGAGAAAACGCTTGATTGCAGTAATAACGAAATCTTCATAGATGACAAGATTTTTGAGATAGTGATCTCAAAGTCTTATCTTCAAAAGCTTAAGACTTTATAGATAGAGATCTAAAAGGTCTTAACTGTGGATACCTTAAGAAATAGTGATCTCCAGGAATAAGGGTATTCTGATAAGGATTATGGAAATACTGGTTATGATAATTGTTAAGCTGTAGTGTCAAGGACACTGTAACTAACAAGATAGAGTAATGGTTCCATAAGATGCAACATTCGCATTAGATGCGAGCACTGTTACTGGGGATATGCAAGTGTCGTAAAAGGACTTGGCATAGTCTCGCGGGAATAAAGTGTCTGATCAGCTTACCTAGCTATTTTCTAAATAGCATATGATTGTCACATGAGTATGTGTTTAAATGATTGTCCCATTAATGGCTCTTTGGGCTAGTGGGAGATTGTTGGACATGCGAGCCCACAGCGAGCCATTATGCAATAAATGTTATTGCAAATATCATTCTCTGATCTGAAATGAAGAATAAATAATTTGCATAATAGGTCCCTTAGTACAATTAGGGTTATGTACCATGGCCATCTTAATGATCATACAGCTGTTGATTCAACTGTTGAATCATAGAGGCTGGTGCATGGATGAATATCCAAAGAGTTTGATTGAGGACTCATCAAGCACAGTCAAATGATCGTTAAGAGATGATCTCCACCCTGAATAGGAGATGGCAATCCTTATCTCTAAAGGTTGATTTCTGACCGACCTCTTGATGCAGGTCCTCTACATAAGAATAGAGATTCGGAGGTGTCAGATTAGTTAAGTCAAAGAGTTGACTTAGCGAGATCGAGATAACCAAAGTCCTATATCGTATGATGTCACGATACAGGCACGCATCCTCTGATCGGAGACAGATGTGTTACTATATGTCTAAGTATGCACATTTGGCAGACCAATAGGTTGATGACCTAACCAAGGTCTATACACCGGCGCGTTGGTGTGCATATAAGGGCATATGAGTAATACGATCTCTCAAAGGGATCATACAGGTTCATTTATTGAACCGGAAGACATGAGATCACTCATGAGATACTGAAAAGAATCAAATTTCATACGCACAGTCGTTTCGCTTTGGAAGCTCGACTGAATTTGTAGGTTTGATATATACTATTGGAAAGTATATGATCAAGACCTAGGTATGATATACGCTTTTGGAAAGTATATGATCGATACCGACTCCCAATGATCGAATGAGAAACTTACTGATAGAACCCTGAAGTAGACAGTGTAAAGTTGATCTAATACTTCGGGTTTATTATAAGTCTTCTAGTATGCAGGATGTACAGGTATTGGGAATACCTGAGGGTGATGTGATCATAAACGATTGTATAACCATGACGCTTCCATTCCTAGGGAGTGATGAAATGGGTCTGGATTTTAGTGACTCCTCTCAGTAGAGAAGTAATCTGATCTTGGTCCAAAAGTTGAACATTGATCTGAATGTGATTCAGATGCAATGAGAAGATTAGATTTACGGTCTTGATTTAATCAAGCATCTATGGGAGGCCTACGATCTGGATTTGAGATATGATCTCAATATCCAAGTCACTATACGTGGAACAATACAATCGCCCTGTCCTTATCTCCAAGTATTTGCGGAGAAAGCACATTTTCCATAAAGGGTTCAGGATAATTTCGTTGTTGTTAATATTTATCCGAGCATTGAGAAAATGGATAATTAAATGTGATTTAATTATCATGTATAATATGAATTTGATTCATAAATTCATATTATAAGGAGAGTTATCTTAGATAATTAAATATGATTTAATTATCAAAGATATTAATAATGTGAATGTGATTCATATTATTTGGGAACATGAGAATAGAGATCCAAGATGAATAAATGTTATTTAATTATCATGGATATGAATAATGTGGATAGCAATATCCATATTGGTCATATATATTATAAATTAGAGTTATAATATATAAGAGAGAGCTATTTGTAATTTACATTTGTTAATTATATGTTAATGTGAATTGGATTCACATTGAACAATTAATTGAAAATGTAATTTACATTTTATTTTGATTTGTGAATATGATTCACAAATTTCCAATAGCAAGATTGCAATATTCACAAAATGATTATGAATTATTTTGTAGAATAATTTACAACAATTGTTGTTGTAATAAATTGGAGATACATGGAATAATGTAATCAAGGGAGATTACATTTGGAGGTGCTCCTTCCGTAGGAGGGGAGGCCACCTATTCCTATTAGGAAAGGGAGGCTGTCCACTCCATGTATATGGAAGGAGGCACTCTCTTTTTCCCATTATCTCCATGTTTTTATTTAATTTGAGATTGATTTATCAATATAGATTTGATCTAAATTAAATTAATTGTTGGTTTTTACCAATACAAATCTTAGTCATTAAAAGAAGCACAATCAATGAGAGCCATTGGATTTGTGTTGTCCCATGGATTGAGATCCATGGATCCCAAAATGTTATAAAAGGAGAGGTACCCCTTTGCTCTTCTTTACACACAAGAGAACATAAGTCTCTCTCTCTCTCTCCCTTTCTCTCTATACGACAACCCTCTCTCTTCTTCTCTCATGGTCGTCCACCATGGATGCCCTAGAGAGGTTCTTCATCACCGCAGCGTCGTTGTTATGCTTCCCGATTGTTTGCTTGTGGATCTCCGTCTCCTTCGGTGTGCCTCGCTCGTGAAGAAGACATCGGATCTCGTGCGTCGAGTTCAGGAGATCCTACCGCTTGGATCATCAACATGTATTGCGAGAAGCACGCGGTTCATCCCCGTGCTCGCAAGCGTCCCCTCCATCAGATCGAACTTGAGACAGGAGGTCTCTTCGTTTAGAGACTTGATCACAACCACTCTTCAAGAGGTAATCCTATTAATTGTTTGTGGTTTTGACGAAACGATCTGAGAAGTGTTCTTCGATCATGTGGTTTCGTCGCATTAAATTTTTTTAATTTCCGCTGCTTAGAACAACTAGTCCGACTAGTCGTTCTTCGTCGTATTCGATACGACGCTCACGCTTCCGTGATGCGCTTGAGAATCTAACTATATCCTTCATAAACAATATGAGCAGCTCCCTTATATAAAATTTCGACTGATTAATGCATTAATAAATCGAGAATTTAGATAAGATACTTTGTTTTTCTCGACAATGTTACTTATTGTTAAAGGTAAATATACAGATGTATAGATAATATTATCTAACATATTCAAATAACCGTTGTTATACGTTTTATCTCTAACAATATAACAATGAATATTATATTGTAAATTTTCAAATCAAAGATAATTTTATAATGAATAATATTTATTGATAAAATATTAGTAAACTATATTAAAATAATTACTCAGAATTTTTATTGTAATATATTTTAATATTCATAAAGGGAATATATGTTCATATTTCTAAATAAAAACATTGTAAGCATGTATTTTTATATCCTTTAATCGTGAATTATAATCATATAATTTTAAGAGTGTAATTACATTTAATGTTGTAACAATTAGAATTGAAATCCTCATTTGAGAAAAAAATGGGAGGGAGAAATAATGGGAAGACAAGTTTAAGAGGACAATTTAATTGTGAAAAAAAGAGATGTGTAATGTGTGTGTGTGAGAGAGAGAAGGCATCCAAAAATAGAGATGTGAGGAGAGAGGGAAGAAGTGCGAGAGTTAGTGTGTGAAAGGAAAAAAGAGAGGCGTGTGTAAAATGGTATGAATGCCACGTTGAGAGAATAGGATGAATGGTGGAATGGATCCAGCTTTAGTTATAGTTATAGATATGCTAACATGCATTTTCCAAAAGTAATGGGAGAGTTGGAAGCCACATTTCTTTGCAGTTTCATGGCTCTATATAGAAACGTTAAGATAAAATAGCCAAAATGTCGGATTTAGGAGGAACTCACTAATTATGTAGCACAATAATCATAGGTTAAATCTATGCGTTTGGATTTTGAACTCGATTTCACAAAAAAAAGAGCACCATAGCAGATTGTACTCCCATCTACATAATCTTGAAAGACCACGCATTGCATGGTTTGTTTTAAGGTAAAGAAAGCAAAGAATCGAGTGAAAAAATGCGATGCAATATGCACATGTAACCCGCATACCTTCCATCCAAGTCCCAATCATGGCTGTCATGTTTTCTTTCTGATCAGCACTTGTTCGTTGTTTCGAAATCTCCACTCTCCAGACCAATAAACACTTAAGGGAATTAATATAATATGTGTTTATGCACGCATCATACGTCAAGGTAATATATATGCATGTCCAAATAAGTATACATAATCATCCAACATGAGCACACTATAAGTCTTTCTATAGCATGATACTAGAAAATAACCCATGCTATGCAGCGGGGTGATTTTTTAACAAAATTTTGTATTAATAGCATATTTATTATACAAAATTAATACACCAATAACTTAAAATAGGATCACACTGTTTCTATGTTTTAGTTTGGACAAAAGCATTTAAACTTTACAAATTGAAACTTTTAAGACTCTTCAAATATTCAGTTTATACTGAATATATTAGTCATTTATAACAAAACATTATTATAATATTCAAGTAAATTATTTATTTTTTATATTTTGTATAGTGCCGAAATAATTTTACATTTGTTAATGTTGAGTAATAATTATAAAAAAATGCTCTTATAATTATCCATTATTTACATATTTTAAACTTGAAATTTGTGTCATATTTTCTTTAGGATGTTCAATAATGAAATTTGGGTTTTGAAATTTTATAAAGCTATATATAATATAAAATAGGATACAATGATGCGTTCTTTAGTTTCCAGTGTACAACAATGGAAAAAAGACAAAACATGTAGTTTTCTCCCAACTTATTATACATTGTAATAACTCTTAATTTTCACAATTATTGTCTATATAAATTTCATGAATTTACTTCTAATTTATGGAAGATTCTTGTTACGGTAATATATAATTGATAGAATATATTTTACCTAAATAACATGCTTAAAAAATCTTAAATACTAACTAATAGTTATAAAATAATTGCATATATTATTATATCATTAATAATTATAGCTGCATATGAATTTTATATTCTTTATTATTTACATAACAAAATTTGATAAAAGTTACCAATTTATCCATCCGAAATCATGAAAAAAACATTCTATATATTAAATATTTCTCTTATCGGGTGTTAAGATGCATCACATGCATGATAATCTTTGTGATTAAACATGGTCCCTTTAAATTACCACATAACCTCTTCCATTTTGTTAGCTCTTGCATCACAATCTCTAGACATGATATATGAACATAGGGAAAATTTAGATAGGTCCTAATATAATGACAAAGATTTTAGGACATATTGTGTACTTGTACATAATTTTAGAGATTGAACCTAAAAACCATTTAATACATTACGATTACATGACACCCGTTCAATTTTCAAGATGCAAATAATGGCAAACTACCTTTGCAAAATGAAATCTAATTGCAATGTACCAACTTGTCTATAATATTACTAATTCTCTAATAAGCATGATATGGTTAATTAATTTATTACACAAAAGTTATCTAGGAATGCAACTAATACACATATTTTCAGTAACTAAGTAATACTTATATTTCCATACATGATACAACTTATCTAATAATTAGAAGTTTCGTAATTTTAAAGAATATGCACAGCTCCCTTATATAAAATTTCGGCTGATTAATGCATTAATAAATCGAGAATTTAGATAAGAAACTTTGTTTTTCTCGACAGTGTTACTTATTGTTTACTAAAGGTAAATATACAGATGTATAGATAATATTATCTAACATATTCAAATAACCGTTGTTATGCATTTCGTCGCTAGCAATATAACAATGAGTATTATATTGCAAATTTTCAAATCAAAGATAATTTTACAATGAATAATATCTATCGATAAAATATTAGTAAACTATATAAAATAAATACTCAAAATTATTATTGTAATATATTTTATTATTCATAAAGGGAATATATGTTCATATTTCTAAATAAAAACATTTTAAGCACATATTTTTCTATCCCTTTAATCGTGAATTATAATCATATATTTTTAAGAGTGTAATTACATTTATTGTTGTAACAATTAGAATTGAAATCCTCATTTGAGAAAAAAATGGGAGGGAGAAATAATGGGAAGACACGTTTAAGAGGACAATGGAAATTTTTGATACTTATTTAATTGTGAAAAAAAAAGAGACGTGTAATGTGTGTGTGTGAGAGAAGGTGTGTGTGAGAGAGAAGGCGTCCAAAAATTGAGATGTGGGGAGAGAGGGAAGAAGTGCGAGCGTTAGTGTGTGAAAGGAAAAAAGAGAGGCGTGTGTAAAATTGTATGAATGCCATGTGGGGAGAATAGGATGAATGCTGGAATGGACCCAACTTTAGTCATAGTTATAGATATTCTAACATGCATCTTCCAAAAGTAATGGGAGAGTTGGAAGCCACATTTCTTTTCAGTTTCATGGCTCTATGTAGAAACGTTGAGATAAAATAGCCAAAATGTCGGATTTAGGAGAAACTCACTAATTATGTAGCACAATAATCATAGGGTAAATCTATGTGTTTGGATTTTGAACTCGATTTCACAAAAAAAGAGCACCATAGCAGATTGTACTCCCATCTACATAATCTTGAAAGACCACGCATTGCATGATTCGTTTCAAGGTAAAAAAAGCAAAGAATCGAGTGAAAAAATATGATGCAATATGCACATGTAACACGCATACCTATTTGAATGATTCTCATGAAAGGACCCAGTGATCAAAAACCGCTACAGGTAGTTGTGCGAGCAAGCGGTTGCTTGAGAGTCACGTCTCTCGCAATACCACACACCTCGAGTATCACAGCTCTTGAAATCACGAGAATCATGCCTCCCCCAATAAACATGATGAGGAACTGAACAATCGTGTAGTTAACAATTAAAGATTATAGGATATGTCGAGTAAATATCCCTTTTAATATTAGTACTAGTAGGGAACCTGTGCTTTGCTTGGGATGTCAAAATTGCTTGGGATGTCAAAATATGCGATCTTACCCTTCATCAAACCTTTGAAGTCTCCAATTAAATAAGAAATGACATATTGATAAAGGTGTTATAAACCCCTAACACAAGTTCTAACTGATTAAAGGTTCTCAAACTTAGGGCTCAATAAAGGTATCGAGATGAATTTGATACCTTCGATAATTACTTACATGGAATCTATTTAAGGCATGGAGTGCATAAAATTATATCTCCAACATTATCTCCTTTACAAACCACGGCCAAACAAGTTTATAGCTTGTCTCAAAATGTGGGCTTGCTCACTAACTTCTATAAAATTGCTTGCGATTGATAAGGTTTTAAAAATGGAATCGAATCGGCCGATTGAACTGGTTAAATCAAGAATCGAAGGAAAAATAGTCAAATCATTCGGTTTTTATTTAGAAAATTAAAAACAGCCAAAACTGATTAAAATCCGGCTGGACCGCTTAAATCTAATTGAACCAATTGAACCAAATCATTGGTTCAACCATTCATTTTTTAACAAAAAATAATTCTCAGTAAATTAACAAAATACTAAATTTTTCAGAAATATTCATAACGTAATATCGTTCTAGCCCATTGTATAGTACAAATTTATCTCTTCTCCTTGACATGTGTCAATGACTCATTATCTCTTATCCTTTCCTACTATATGAGTATTGTCTCTCTCTTCCCACATTGTGTATGAGGTTGTCCAATTATAACACTAACAAATGAAGAAGACGATGTCATAGTCATACTATGAGAAGCAATAAATTAAAAACATATTTCGTTAATTATAGTTTAGATACTTTTAAAATTATTATTTTTTTACATCACATATATGTATTTATTTAAAGTTTACGAAATATGATTATTATGCACTTTTGATATTTTTAAGAATATTTATACACCTAACTTTTAAGGAATTTCGTTTGTGCACCTACATTTTCTTAAAAATTTCACAATATCATCCTTATGTTTGTAAAACATGAGAGCACACGTGTACTAATAAAAGGCCACTACTATTGATTTTGTATAGAGGGCACATGCAATTGTATTAAAAATAAAGGTATAAGTATTATCGAAAAAATATGGAAGACAAGAGTAAACAAATCATCGAAAGATATGATGTAGATTTTTCATATTTATTTGTATAATATACCGGTCTAATTTAGTTCGACGCGGTTGAACCGTACAAATCAAACCAACAAAACAACGGTTCGGTCTTTTTTGATTTTTTTGAATTGTTGATGTCATCACTGGTTCAACTGGTCGGTCCCATGGGTCCGACCATAAAAATCAAAAACTGATACATGCCTGACTTGATGACGGATCGATTTTTAAGCCCTTACGATTGATGCCTTATGGAAAGTTAGTAACCAAAGATATGTTACTTCACTTCAGAATACACTATGTGAACCATTATCACTATTGTGAAAATGAGTTGAACCTTATATTTAATTATTTACCTTTTTTACAAATTTAATAGCGGAAGAAAATACAGAGTTAGATAAGTGGATTATGCATGATATATCATCTAAAATCATGAATAAAATCTCACCAAATCAATCAAAGATGCACACAGAACTTTTAACATGGAACTCAATTTGAGGGGAAAATTACGGGATTGATCTCAACATAAAACACTATAAGAAAATGCGATATTGGCATGCACAACATGGCTTGCCAGGTGCATGCCAAGTATCTGGGTGAGAACATGTGCTCCTCCAGACTGTGTTCACTGATCGCCTAGATTTATTGTCTGGCAAGCAAACAAGTGACTGTCAAGTGCCGCACGAGTTATGGGCATGCTCTATGTGGTCGTCTAAGGCTCGCATGTATATCTGCGGATGACCAGTGACAGGGCACCGAGCGAGCACATGTGCTTGTCCAACCTGTATATCAGCAAAACAATGTACAGATCTGACGGAGTATTGATGCCCTATCGAACCAGTAAAACATGCTTCAAAATCAGTATAGGTGTTTATTGAAATTCATACATGTAATATGGAATCTTATAAAGATCCCACATTTGTGATATTGTAAAATCTACTTTGACACATGATAGATACATGTACAAATAATATAATGAAATGTTATGAGAGAACTAAAATTAGCCATTAAGATCAAAATAGATGTCAATCAGTTTATACATATTTAAAAACATCATCTAAACTACACAAACATAAATATTCCTACAAATTTAAAATATGCTAAATTTTACAAGAAATCATCAATAGAGTGGGATTCATTTCAACCAAACTATTCTTTAGAATCCTTTTCCCATTAAATGGATCTTAACATCCTATCATGGAATATCCAGGGAATGGGAGGTCCATGGAAGTTGGCTAGGGTGAACAACATGAGTAAGACCTTAAAACTAAACCTCTTCGCATTCCATGACCAGGATCCATGATTTCTATCCAAAGAAGATATTCTCATCACTTGACCAATTATCCCGACACTCCAACCCTATTTGTAAATCTTGGGGTATCTTGATGAGTTGGGACCCCCTTATTTTCAACCTCATTGACTACAATGACTTTGATTTCTTCACGATTGTCAAAGTCCATCACTTAGTAAGCAATACTGATATATTTCTCATCAATATTTACTGTCCATCCCTTGTAGGCAAAAAGGATGCATTCCTGTCTAACCTCACAAACCTTACTTCCAACATAACCTCGATTCAGTGAAAGACTTTAACATTACACGATTCCCTAGCGAATCCTCCTCCCCTTTTCTTCTCTCTTTCCACTCCCAAACATTCGTTGATTAGTGCTTGATTCTGGTCTCTTCGCTCTATGGGACCCATGCGCCTCCTTCACTTGTATTAACACTTCCCAAACAGATGGGCAATGCTTGATCACATCCTGATGTCCCCAAACTTGTTGGTATATCCCCATTGACAAAAATACAAGCCTTATCCAAGACTTTCTCGGACCACAAACCCATATTGGCCACCCTAATATCACTATATGCCCATCTTTTAAGCAATGCTTTCACCAATTCGTGTGTACTACCCATATGGTCCTTCATGGCAAGGATGTTAGGCAATAATTTAGAGGTATTTTGTTTTATTGTCTCCTTCCCGAATCCATCTAATCTTAGCTCGTTGGTTCAGGTGGAGGAATTCAACCTCGGTAACCTGCTCAAGTTCCTTATGAAGTGATTCGAGCTTTTACCAGAGATATCGGCTGTCTCAGTTCCATTCACCAGTGTGGATTCCAAAACTTGAATTTCGTCCATGAGTTTCTTTGAGGATTCCGTAAATGGGTATATGTGATCCTGCTTTCATTCAAAGAATTGATATCGTATATTGAGTCATTTTACTTTGAGGTGCCAACGTTGAAATAGGTCAGTTGGAACACTTGGTTTTGCCTAGGAAGATGGGACGAGTTCTTTGAAACCAGAATTATACTCTGCCCCCGAATCCTATCTATGCCTTGCTTTTAATCTCAACCCAAAGCTCGTGGGCAAAATTACTGATCTGAAAGACCTAGTTAAACCTTTCTGTGAGGAGGAGGTTTTCAATGTTGTTAACAACTTGAAGTCCCTTAGTGTCTGTTTGGTAACTGTTTAGGTTGGATTGGGGTATCTTCATATGAATAGTAAATTTTTTGGCGATGGAGAGAGTTGGAGAGGGTTGGAATGAAAAATGTGATGTGATGTGACATTGATTATGTGTTATATTAACTTTTTAATGACTATAATATATTTTTATGTTAACTTTTTATTTGAATGATGTTAACAATTATTATAACAAAGAAATTGTATGGTCCATACAACTCATTCCAACTAACTAAGGAATGCAAGATAGAGTAAGAAGTATGCCAGGCTACCTTAGTGTAACCTGGCAACCAAACATGCCCTTAAAGCACCAGATCCTGATGGGTGCATCTCAAAATTTTTTAAAAAGTACTCACTGATCATTCGAGAGGAATTTATGAGAATGATCTACTATCTCAAATCCACGGATTTTAAATCGTACGGCATGTAATTCATCTCATAATTCTTTTTGAAGATGAATATGCTAAGTAAATTCGTAATAGTCGAATTAAAATATCTGAACAACGAAACAACCCATATATACTACGATATCAGATCAACGAAAGCCAGATATAAAAGCCTGTTAGGCCCACTATAAAAGCCCAATTATGAATCATCAAATCAATATCATAGACTTCAAAAAAATATGTATCGGCTTTCTTCCATTTCCCAGATTTTTTAATGTTAATATTAGAATCATTTTTTTATATTAGGTATTTTGCAGCTTCTTTTTCTGTTCAACCCCACCTTCGTTTTATTCGTTGCTTTGATATTATTACATGAGCCTTACACTTATTTTTTACTTTAAGTGATGTCGTTTATGAATATTTCCGTAAACAAATCAAAACGGAAGAAGTGATGTTGCCCCGTAAGAAAATGAGTCTATAGTAATGCTTTTTCTAAATCACTTAATATATTGTTCATTGCTAATTATATACAAGCGAGTATTATTCATTAGGAAATGATTTTCTATATTTAAAATTACCAATAAATGTCGTATCACAAAACAATATTTATCCATTCCATATTTAAAATCTGAACTAAACATTGCAACTTATCAATGGATAAACATTTTTGTATAGATAGTCGCTATTAATATATCACTGAATATGATATTGGTCGTTATTTCAGTTATAATATTTTATTTCACAACGGAAAATATTCCTCATTATATATTTTTAAAAAATTGTCACTATAAACTTAGTTTGTTGCAATGTTCCTAATTTTCACAAGAGGGCATAGATTCTAAAATTACCCCAACAAATTCAACCTTCAAAAAAATCTTTATTTATATCGTTATTACGCCCGTCGCGGATACCGATTGTTGGGATACGACCAGCCTTAGATACGAAAGCAGATACACAAACGACCACCACCACCACGGAAGCACGTGAAAGAAAGAAGACCAGATATAATGGTGGTTGGTCACCTCTCGCGACCACCGGAGAAGAAAGATCATTATAATAAAACGGGTACAACTCTTTTCGTTCCTTCGCTCTTGTATCTCTCTCTCTCTTCTCTTCTCTCTCTTTCTTTTCCCTTGTGGTATTTCCTCTTGTTGTGGTGTTGAGGCAATGCCTCCACCGCCCTCTTTATATAGCCTAAATACAACCCCATAGTCTTATTCCCAATAGGACTATAAATAGAAACAACTCAATTACTATTAAGATTAGGAGTCCAATCCCATTAGGATTCCTAATCCTAATATATATGACCCTAATCCTAACAATCTCCCCTTTGAGTTGAATTCCATCATGATCTCTTCATCGTCTTAGTTTTGTACTGGACCATCCTCATCATCAGCAGGTCTCGTTAGAAGGATCTCCCTAACTCTGGGCGATGCACCTGTCATTGGGCAGGCATGCCCCTCTCAGGCACTCGCACAACTCAACATTGTGCCTCATGATGCGGCACTACAAATCTCTCGTGACTGGAGATTGTGCCGACATCCTCTGGTAAAACGAATCACACTCACTTCTCCCTTTTTCGTGCTTTTGCAGCAGAGATGCCGATAATCTACCTCTCTCTCATCGTATTGCTCGTCCTGAGAATAATTGGAGTCCCATCACCTGTCACGACCCTTCCCTCTAGCTTATACACCTTTTTCAGCGTCCTCGTCCCATGCATCACCACGCATTCTTCCTTGCTCGCTCTGAGAACTTCCCTTACAATGGTGACTCGATGTCCTCGTGATTCGATCGTTTATGGTGAAATAAGATTCTTTTTGGCCGTAAGAATGTGTCTAACTCCTGTCAGAGTTCGTACTGCTCCATAAAACATGTAGAACTTCACTGATCCAATCCCTTTGATGTGGTGAACCTCTCGACCTCCCATCTTGATCGTGCCATCATTGCATGCCTGATATGTATTGAACTGCTCTCTGGATGAGCACACATGATCTGAACATGCTGAGTGCAAAAGCCATCTTGAATCTGCCTTCATCTCCCTAGAGAACGCTAGCAAGTCTCCCTCGCAAACTGTAGTGGAATCCTCTTGGTCGGATTCAGAATCAACAACCTTCTTCTTTCCTTTCTCCTTTTCACAACTTGGACATTCAATTATTTTGTGACCCTCCTTGTCACAATGGAAGCATCTAATCGGACCTCGTGACTTGGATCGACCTCTAAATCCTATCACCTTTGATCTTGAGCGTCTACTCTTAGCTGCCAGCATATGACTTTTATCATTCGTTGTCTCATCAATTGACCTACGTCGAAAGTCATTCATAAGTAGCGAAACAACTATCTCGTCCAATGTGATGGTCTCCTTGCCGTAGAGTAACGTCGTCACAATATGATCATAGCAAGAAGTAGGGGAACTCAACAAAATCAGTGCCTTATCCTCCTCTTTGAAGATGGATTCTCCTTTCGCATTCTTCTCCTCAAGTGTGAGCACATCTATTAGAATCTTGTTGAATTTATCCAAATGCACTTCGAACTTTGTCCCATCGATCATCTTTAGACCACAGACCTTCTTCTTCATAAATAGTTGTTTTGTCAAATATTTGGACTTGTATCGTCCCTCGAGCTTCATCCAAACCTCCGTTGGATCCTCCAGGACTATGACTTTGCAAAGAGTATTGTCTTCCAAGAACAGTTATATTGTACTGTTCACAAGATCCCTCATCTCCTTCCACTCTTTGTCTTTAATCTTCTCAAATTTCTTTTCTTTATCCTGGAGAGCTTTCATAAATCATTCTCGCGTGAGTATATTCTTCACCCGTTGTTACCATAAGGTGAAGTCATTCTTCCCATTGAAGGGTTCCACGGATAATGATGCACCTCTCGATGTAAATTTCACCACCTCTTTCTTATCGTACCTCAATCAGAATCCGGATGCTCCTGATCTCAATGGTTCACTGTAACCGTTGGATCTTAGCTGCCTCGGAAGAAAGTACACTTGTTGTGTTGTGTCGTCTCTTCGACACGAATTCTGCTCCAATCCGTCATGTCGTATCTCTTTTTGTCGTCGAACCAAGCTCTATTACCAGTTGATGGGACACGACCCGCCAGTATCGTCACCTCTTGGATACCGGACTCCTGGATAAATATGCAAATGTAGATGCGTAATTGACCAGCATCATAAAAGCACATGAAGAAAAGAACAATCCAGATATAACGGTGGTCGGTCACCTCTCGCGACCACCAGAGAAGAAAAATCACTAAAAGAAGAATGGGTACAACTCTCTCCACTCCCTCGCTGTCTTCCTCTTCTCTCTTTCTCCCCCTTTCTCTAGGGGCTACATGGTTGTTGTCAGTGGTGGTTGTGCAATTCGCTTTAGTAGAGGATGCCGACTGATAACATGCCTAATCACTCGGGTATAAGGTACTAGAAATAGGTCGTCGCGACCCAAGCGATCAGACGATGTGTATCAAGAAAAATGAACCACTCGAAACAGATAAAATCAATAAAATCACAAGATAGCGGTCCTGCTATGTGATTAACCTGGTATACCACCCAGGGTCGAACTCAAGGAGCACGGATTGGCCGAGAGACCTACGAAGTAGTCAAAATAAAAGGAGAAAATCTTTTTAGTGGTTTTTAATTTGTTTTATATTTTTTCGGATTTTTAAGTTTATTGAGAAAATGATAAAAACAACCAAGCACACAATTCAACAATTTATTAAAGGCAATAAAGTCAAGCAAAAATTCCAACAAAAATGTTTTTATGTGTTTTATATTTTGTAGTGTTTTTGTTGAATTTTTGAGAATTTTTTGGTGTTTATTTTATTCTCTAAAAATCAAAAAGTGAAGCAAACAGTGGGTACTGTCCAGCCGAGCCAAAAAGCCCTAGATAAAATATCTAAGGACCTTAAAATGGCCTGGAGGTAATTTTCCTGTAAATATGATAAAACAAGGAAAATTTAGGTACCAATGTTATTGTTTTTGGATTTTTAATTTATTTATTAGAATTTTTATAGGTTTTTTAGTGTTTTTTAAGTTTTTAGTGGTTTTCTGCAGTGAAAAATAGCCAACATTGGCTAGAAAATCAAACTAAGCAAACCAAACAGTAGACAATTTTTATAGAATTTTTAAGTGAGTTTTTATATTTTTTTGTGGTTTTTCAAACTAGACAGTGACAAAAATGAAGGTTTTTGAATTTTTAAAAATATCAAACTAAATCAAAAATGTCCTCAAAAATCCACAAAAATCCTACACCATGGCAGGAGCCATGTTTCAAATTTTCGTTGGATTTGGAGGTGATTTGATATTTTATTCAAAAATAATGGTAGGGCACTGTGCACAGGGGACAAAGTGCAAATACCCAAAGTTCTGGGGGTCCTGGTGCAAAATACCCAGCAAAACACGCGCCACGCGCGTGCCTGAGGCACTCAGGGACCTAAATGTAAGAAAAATAAGTCCCTAGGACTTATTGGTAACAGGTACCAAAAGTCGAGGGGGCTTACATGCAAATAACCCAAAATAAATCGCACATGCTCAAATAAACCACGCACAGGGGTATAAATGCAATTATCTAAAAACTTTCATTCATTTAATAACATCCAGAACTACAAGGGTAGCTACTGCAAATAACCCAAAGAAATCACGTATCGAAGCACGTGTCCACAACTGGCAGGGGTATAAATGCGAATAAACTAAAGCTCAGGGTCCACTATGCAAATTACCCTAAAACTAAACAACTGATTTTTATATTTACAGGATTAAAACTAAATGCAGAAAGTAAAGGGGGCCTAAGGATAATTTACCCCTTTTATTAATGTCGAGGGATGGATGTGCGCCACGTGTCTGATCGGTCGGCTGAGCTGCGATGTGGGACTGCGAAGGTGTGTCTTGCTCGGATCTGACGGATGAGATTCAGCCACGTGGGGGATCTGACGATCGAGACGCGTCGTGGCAAAATCTCGCTGGATCAACGGTGACGATCAAGTCCTCAAGAATCTGGCGGTCAAGGCTGCTCCGTGAATGAGTGGACGAGATCTGAACTGGAGCTTCGGGGCTGATCTGACGGCGATTGAGGATCCTCGAAGAACAGTTCCCCGGCGAGCTTCGCCGGGCTCGTGCGTGCACTGGGCTCCTCCGTGGAGCCTTCTAAAGGTCGGAGAAGAATCGCGGAAGGCTCCTGCATCTGCTAGTGGGCTCCGATGATCGAGCCAAGCTCCGGGGAGCTCGGACGAGGTCGGCGGAGCTGGACCTCCTGGCCTGAATGACCAAGTCCTCAGATGGGCTCGGTATCACCTGCAAAACAGCTCAGGAGACTCGTGGGTCGAGGGCAAACTGCCTCGACCCGGTTAGGCGAAGTGGGGGTGGCTGGTGCGTCGGGACGGCGAGCTCCGGCGAAGGGGGTAGACGGAGGAGCTCGGTTCCCAGCTCCTGTGCGAGCTGGGTTGAGTGAGTGGGTGGAGAAAGTGCGTTGGACGAAGGCGAACGTGAGGGTCGATTCCGATGATCGAGATGGGCGAGGGAGTGGTCGGAATCAGGGAAATACGACGGCGGCGCAAATTGGGTGAAAGTGGAAATTAAAGGAAACGGCGGAGCTAAGTGACTACCTGGGTGAACGGAGAGACTGGGGAGGAGCAGGGGATGCTCCTGGTCGTCACCTCGAGGGTCGTCTCGGCCCGAGGCTCGGAGCTCGCGCTGGTGGCGGAGCTGCGGCGGCTACGTCGCCGGATCGATGGATTCACCTCCTCTCCTCGCTGCAACAGGTCGGGGATGCGAGCTGTCACCTCACACACTCTCTCGAGCTCACTGGAGAACGAAGCAAATGGCCAAAGATCGGGAGAGAAGGTGGTGGAGCTCGCTTATATATGCCGGAGGGGTCCGAGAAGACGAGCGCGGGTAGGGCATTCTGGAGCGCGGATCTCGAGGTGGATACCCCGGCGAGGTTGACGGATATGATGTGAGCAATTAGGAGCCGGGGTTTAATGAAATGGTGATCGGGTTGAGCGGGCAAAAATTGGAGAAATCGGGTCCGGAGCTCAGACCCGTGGGAAGTGGTCCTGGGGGGGGATAGTTGACCGGGCGGTCAACATCCCCAGGCCCCAATGAGAATGGGCCACGTGGCTGAATATTGAAGTGACAAATGAGGGTAGCTAGGGCCTGATTCAGCCAAAACTCATAACATGAAATATTTTTGTTTTATTTTTTTCTATTTTTTAGTGATTTTTAATTAATTTTTGGAAATAAAAATAAGCTATATACATAGTATGTAATATATAGGTATATGTACACAATTAGGGTTTGTGATTTTTTTATTTTTAATTATTATTTTTATACAATTTTATTCCTATTTTATACTTTATTTATTTATATTATAAAATAAGGAATAAAAGGGGGTTTTATTTTATTTTTCTTATTTATGTACATAGGTAAAATAAATATATATGTACATCTATATACATGGTATATGTACAATGTATTTTTGTATTTTTAATTTTTCTATTTTTATTTTGTTTTGATTTTAATTGTTTTTATTTTATTTATTTACAATACATAATATAGACTATTTACAAAAAGTTTGAAAATTAATTTTATTTATTTACAAGGTTAAATAAATATGGAAGGATGGTGCATGTACATGATGAAAGGGCTATTTTTGGTCTTTTTGATTTTTAACTTTTTCTTTTGGTTTTTATATTTTATAAATATACACAAGTATTTACAAGCATATTTTTGGTGAGGAAAATATCTTTATTTATTTACATAAATATTTACACACCTGAGCTCCTATCTCCCTCTACTTTGGCTTTTATGCGGTCAGGCCCATGTTGAGCCCTCCCTTGGGTTAGGTTGCTCAATATTTATTCTAAATATTTCCCTCTTTTTCTTTTTATTATTTTTGCACAAAAACATGCTAATTATAGGTTTTTACACAATGCATGCTTTTGGTAATTAATTGTATTTACACATATCTACATGTATTTGCAAAGGTTTTTGTAGCTAAAATATAAGAATAAAGAGTGATGAATGAGTATTCATCACCGGCACAATCTCCAGTCACGAGTGATTTGTGGTGCCGCATCTTGAGGCACAATGCTGAGTTGTACGAGTGCCCGAGAGAGGCATGTCGAGGGCCCCCGGTGACGGGTGCATAACCCAGAGTCGGTGAGTCACTGCTAACGAGACTTGCAGATGATGAGGGTGGTCCAATGCAGACCCAAGATGATAAAGAGATCGTGATGGAATTCAACTCAAGGGAGACTGTTAGGATTGGAATCATTAGGATTGGGAATCCTAATCAGATTAGACTCCTAATCCTAATAATAGTTGAGTTGTATTCTATTTATAGTCCTAATGGGATTAGGACTATGGGGATATAATTGGGCTATATAAAGAGGGGGGGTGGAGGCATTGCACAACCACCACCGACAACAACCACGTAGCCCCTAAAGAGAGAGAGAGAGAAGAGAGAAAGAGAGCGAGGGAACGGAGAGAGTTGTACTCGTTCTTCTTTTAGTGATCTTTCTTCTCCGGTGGTCGCGAGAGGTGACCAACCGTCGTTATATTTGGTTGTTCTTTTCTTCATGTACTTCTGTGATGGCGGTCGATTGCACATCTACATCTACATTTGTATCCAAAGGTCCGGTATCTCAGAGATTTCGATACTGGAAGGTCGTGTCCCTTCAACTGGTATCAGAGTAGAGAGTTGGTACCGCTTCCGCTCCCAATAAGTGGTATCAGAGCCAGATTCGGTGATAGAAATGATACGACGTGCCGTATCAGACCCGGATTCATTGTTGTTGGATGGATACAACGTGGAGTATCAGAGCCAGGTTCGACGATAGCGAAGGTTATGATGTGGTGTATCAAATCCAGGTTCAACGTTGTTGAAGGGACACGATGTAAAGGATCAGAGTGAAGGTCGACGTGATGTGACAGATGTGCTATCCTCAGAAGTCATGATATGGTGATCTCTTGGAATCGACCAGAGGCATCGAAGAATTCTGCTAGCGGCGATTGGTAGGAGATCGTGCAAGGTGGCACATTGAGGGCACCCAATGACGGGTGCATCACCCAGAGGTGGTGAGTTCCTGCTAACGAGACTTCGGATGACGAGGATGCCGAACAAAGTGTATAAGCTTGAGGGGAGGATCGTCACAGGTGATGGAGCTCCAGTTATTCTCAGGATGAGAAGTAATATGAGAGCAGCAAGTTATCAGCATCTCTGCTGTAGAAGCACGAAAAATGGAGAAGCGAGTATAATTCGCTTTACCAGAGGATTTCAGCACAATCTCCAATCACGAGAGATTTGTGGTGCCGCATCATGAGGTACAATGCTGAGTTGTGCGAGTGCCTAAGAGGAGGCACGTCGAGGGTGCCCGATGACGGGTGCATCACCCAGAGTCGGTGAGTGACTGCTAACGAGACTTGCAGATGACGAGGATGGCCCAATGCAGGCCCAAGACGATAGAGAGATCGTGATGGAATTCAACTCAAGGGGACACTGTTAGGAATGGAGTCATTAGGATTGGGAATGCTAATAAGATTGGACTCCTAATCCTAATAATAGTTGAGTTGTATTCTATTTATAGTCCTAAAGGGATTAGGACTATGGGGATATAATTGGGCCATATAAAGAGGGGTTGGAGGCATTGCACAACCACAACCGACAACAACCATGTAGCCCCTAGAGAAAGGGGGGGGGAGAGAGAAGAGAGGAAGAGAGTGAGGGAACGGAGAGAGTTGTACTCATTCTTCTTTTATTGATCTTTCTTCTCCGGTGGTCGCGAGAGGTGACCGACCACCATTATATCTGGTTGTTCTTTTCTTCATGTGCTTCTGTGATGGTGGTCGATTGCATATCTATATCTGCATATGTATCCAGAGGTCCGGTATCTGAGAGGTGACGATACTGGCGGGTCGTGTCCCATTAACTGATATCAGAGTAAAGAGTTGGTGCCGCTTCCGCTCCCAACAATAAGTTTTATTAATTTTATAATGTTAATCTTTCTAAAGTAATATTACTCATTTTACAAGTAACACATTGATCTCTAAGAAGTCAATAAATACGACAATGAATATTATTAAAATTTTTGTTATATTTTCTTATGTAAAATATGTACCGTTGTCAATAAATTTTATGTTTAAAGTTTGTACAAAATTAGTAAAAAATCATTGCAATATTTCTTTCAAATGCATATATATATATAAATGCATATATATATATAATTATTATTCTCTTTGTAATGGATAAGTAGCAGAACTGCAACCAACAAGATCAATATAATTTATGATGAAGGTAATGCATAGCTATTGTTGTATAATTATCTATCAACATCGAAATTGTACAACATCAAACTTTACAATATATTAAGGAAAAAGGGGCAGTCAACAACTCCCGCTCCATTTTCTGTAATTTTTTTATTTTTTTTATAAAATAGTATCATGTATATTCATCTATATATTCCTCCACTATGTCATTCAAATTTTTTCAAAAATAGAAATTCATATTCCCTCCATCTAAAACATGTAATTTTTACGGTCTAAACATTATCGTAATCGTCCTATTCTAGATAGAGAGCATATGGGTCTCCGTTTCAGAAGAAATTCAGATGGCATATTGAAGGGATATATCGATGAAAATACACAATTTTATTTTTGAAAAAAATAAAAAATTGTAGGCGGGGCAGCTCCATTAAACCCATATATTAATTTTCATTGTTATAATATTTTACGTAATAAAATTATTCATTGTTGTATATCCATTTTTACAGGGATTTTTGCACTTGCACCCTTTTAGATTTTGTCATTAAAAAATTCTCTTCCTTTTTTCCAATTGCACTTGTGTTCTTATATTCCTGCACCATAATAGTTGTACGCTTTCGTTTGTTTGACGGTCTATGAGGTAAATCGTACCACGATTTTATCAAACTACCTCCACTCTCTCGGTGGGAGAGGAAGGTGATCTCACCATAGGAATGGGGGCGAAAGGTGGAGGTTGGAGGAGGGGTTACAATGGTACAAAAGGAGGAAGACAGGGAGATGGGTGGTGTACTTTCGTAGGACGAAAAAGGCAAAGAAGCCCTCATAGAGGTCTCAGTGTGTCGGTGGTCTGTGCTCTTTGTCTTAGTTCTAGTCCTGTCGAGAGTGGAGTGTGAGTGAAGGACCATTTGACATGCATATTTGACCGACCCCCGGTGTCATGAAAGCAGATAGCCGAGCTTGAGGCTGAGATAGCACAACGTGGACTATTGATTATTAGATGTCAATGGAGGGGAGAAAGAGCGGTGATGGTCTCATGCATCATTGGTCAGCACTTATGGTTAGACTGCCTCTGCCCCTTGCATCGATCGAATCGCATAGGCCTATATATCTACTTTCAGGTGGACTACAGGAAAGGATCCTGATTGACCTAGCATGACTACCTGCTAAGAATCTCTTTCTAGTTGGGAAGAATTACAATTAATTCCTCTTGTAAAGTCTATCTATGAGAAGTGATGGCAACTAATGTATAAATGTGATTTGGTAGTTTCGTTAGGAGCACAACTATAATTGCAATAAAGATAAGAGCATAAGTATCGCTTTGAAAACTCACAAGAGACACATGTAAAAGTTGCTTTGTTATAATGATATGTTCCCTATTTTTTTAAATAAACGTTCAGTACATAAGTCAAAATATTTTTTTAATAGTATGTCTGGTAATTTTTGGGGTCAGGAACGCCCTCCTTGAAATTCGAGCCCAAATCCTTTAAACTGTAGGCACTGTGCACTACCACTACACCATTCCTTAAATTCAAGTCAAAATATCTTACTCTCTCGATCTTCCTGCCAACCATTACTTCATCTATTTTCAAACACAAACTTTCCCTCCACTATACTACTCTAATGCTTCTTAGAAGAATGGACCAGGCATTAAAGTGGAAAATAATATAGAAATTTTTACAACTTGAACAATACAGATTAGTTTGATTATACTCCACCTTTGATAAGTAAGTCGTCCATTAAATCGAAGATATCCTTTTTATTACGTTAACATGTATCAAAAATGAACAAATTCCTTAGAATGGAGGAATAGATGCGAGAGGAAGTGCTTGAATTTTCTGACACATACCGACGGCTACATTTGATCGACCGTACGCACATTATTAATCCATAGTCGGTCATTTGTATTATTAAACAAGGTTCGTAACACTAGAAAATATTGCTGCATATATGTTAAATAAACATGAATCAAACAAATAAACCAGTAACAAACTAGAGCTCACTCTTTTTTAAGCAATAGCGGTCCTTCTCAAGCAGTGGTAAAATAATGGTACAAAGTATATATAAAGAAGCCATAATCTTAAAGGTGCCTTTGAATGCAGAATTAATGCCTAAATTACCTTTTAGAAATAAATTAGTGAGTAAGCTGTTTATTTATTTCGATATAGAATTATGTATTTGCTACTGGAAAGGTTTGTTGTAAAACTACAAGAAACTGCAGATAATGCGAGCACGAATGTAATCCCATTTTGCTCGAATTATAGTCATAATGTAGTTGTATTGGACATATACGACGACTAGTAATCGTAAGAGTTGTGGCCGCATGTTCTCGTAGCATGCGAGTACTGTGGTCTCCCGTGCTCGTAATAGCTGCTGCCAATATATTAAAAAAAGTACCAAATGAGACTATATAAGGGACAACATGTAGTCACATTTTCTTATTCTATAACAAAAAAATCAATGCATGATTCAATTTTGTCGATCTTTTCCCTCTTCCCATGTGATTACCTATACTTGTACAAGCATATAAAAATTATAAATGTACACGGATACAATAATTTAAAATAATTTACATTGACAATCAAGGATCACAAGTATATCCACATTCACATAAATATAATACAATATTCGCAAGAACAATCTGAACTTAAAACCATAATGTTAATGATAAAGAGTTGTGAATATTAATTATAGGTTACATAATACTACATGTTATCACGTGTGAAATTCTTCACTTCTTCCATCGATGAAGGATGCTCTTCCCCTTATCTTTTTGTCTCTGGCTTTACCTCTCCCTCTCTACTCTTTCCTTTACATCGACATCCCTCTCATGGATGATGACTCTGCAATAAAAAACCATTGCATCTAAACCTTAGGTTACTCCTTAACTTCATGGTCATCGTCACCCTCTTTACTTTGACTATCGTGATGGTCAATCGCCTTCTTTCCATCCCGACGAGTACCCTTATATTTTTAAAAATACATTAGTAACTCTATGTATCATGCAATGTAAATAAAATACAATATATGTAATTATCAGATAACATAACAAGATTGCAGGACATTGAGTCTATTCTCCAGTCCACTCATGAAGTTCAAAATACGATCAATACTGATGGATATCTTGCTAATCTATGTCGGGTGTAGAGTAGACGCCGCATATGATTGTGTATGATACGATGGTGGGGGATCATATATGCTTGTGGCATCTAATGTGCCTCAACTAGACTCCGATGAGAATTTTGAGTGGAGCCTCCCCAAGGCCTACCGATGATAGGGCCCAATCTGTCGTCCATCGATCACCTCCTGTCAAACATTGGCGTTAAATAGCGGTGGTCCTTAACGGAAAAGGAGTCATACTTCTCTATGAAGAGCTCATCGTAGTGGTCCAGCATGTTAAAGGCACATTTTAGCAATATACGCTTCGTTTCTATTCAAGAATAAAAAGATTGTGAATATCCAAAAGTACGCACCGTTATGGCATGTGCTTCTTTGTATAGACCACTAATTGCCCCCACATGTTACTTTTCTCCCACCGTTCCCTAAGTGTCGGTTCACGTTGAGAATCCGCATGCTATCACAAAGATTGAAATTAACAACTAAAATGAAGTTAGAGAGATTCTGAATTGTGATGAATACTTACCAATTCAACGCTCACTATCCCGAAGCTCTTGGCACCACTATTAGATTTGATCTCTTTCTTCTCTCTGTTGGTCCTTCCGTAAGAGAACTGAAGGATATGGTAAGATCTTTAAGCGTATCAAGGAAGCATGAGGATTGCATCATATGCGATCAGGAGCGACTAGTCGTACTAGTAGCTCGAGGTAGTGGAATTTAAAATTTTTTCACGCGACAAAATCACATGATCCAAGAACACTTCTCAGATCATTTCATCTAAACCACATACAAGTATTAGGGTTACCTCTTGAAGCGTGGTTGCGATCGAGTCTCTAAGCGAAGAGACCTCCTGTCTCAAGTCCAATCTGACGGAGGTGACGCTTGCGAACGTGTTAATGAAACATGTGCTTCTCGCAATCCATGTTGATGATCCAAGCGACGAATCTCTTGATCTCGTCACACGATATCCGATGTCTTTTTCATGACCGAGGTGCACTGAAGGAGAGAGAGATCCATGAGCAAACAATCCGGTAGCATAACGACGACGCTACGGCAAGAGCGCCACTCTCTAGGGCTCTGTGGTGGACGACCACAAGAGAAAGGGAGAGAGATGGCTGACGAATCTATGATTCATCATCTCTATTCATTTATTTTAGCTTAAAATCCCTTATAAAACACCTGTATGTAATACTGACTCCATGTTCTTACTAATTTGTATCTGTGTGTAAATATTATATATTTGTATATTATTTTAACCTAAAATAAATAAATAAATAAAGGAAAAATAAAGAAAAGAAAAGAAGACTGTATATATATAATAGATACAGGTTGACTTGAACCCTGAGAGAAGGTCAACACTTAACCTGATCGAACAGGAATAAAGTAGGGGGAGATAGGGTCCTTAATCAAAAAATCCAAAAAATATGTGTGCTGTAAATACTTCTCACTTATTGTGTATATTTGTATAAAAGTAACACTATTTTATTTGTACATAAATTATCCTTCAATAAAATAATTTTTAAAACAAAAGTCGTAAATGAAAATATTTGCTAAATAATAAAAATAATTGCACAATGAAATCATGTATATAATAAAAGTAACCACATCTAGAAAAGCCATTAAGCGATAATTGAAATTCCAGCTTCATAATTGTATTCTAAATTAAATTATCTTTAAAATGGATGTGATTTCATAATTTTGGCATTACGATTGAAAAGTCGGTTTTCTCAGGTAGTTTGTGCAATTTTGGCATTTTTTTTTACATATTGTATTTGTAAATATTTGTAAATTTTTTTAAATAAAAATAAATGTTTTTAAATGAAAATTTTAAAATAAAAAACTAATTTTCCTATTTAACCATGTATATAATGTCATATATGTATATAGCATATGTATATAGTTAATTTTCTTAACAAACTACCATAAAAAATAAAAAATTTAACATTTAATTTTCAAATTAATAAATTGATGAAAATACAAAAAAGTTAATTCTTGTAAATAACTCTAACACTAATCTTTTTTACTTTATCTTACTTCAATTTTTTCTTTCTTATCTCTTATCTTCATCCAAAAATTCAAAAATTTAAATTTCAATTACTATCTTTTCTATTTATATGGCTCCTTCTACAACATTTCAATTTGATCAATCTTTAGTGAGAGGAGCCCGATCTACGAGAACCTTTTTATCGCAGAAGGGTGCCTAACCTTCGAGCCGTCTGGTGACAGTGAGTCGGCCTTTGTCGAGGTGATCAAGGTCTTTGCCGCTCCTAAGGTGAGATCCACTTTCTCTTATTTTTAACCTAGGTTAATCATAGTTTCATTTTTCACATTTTAATTTCATCGTCATTTTTTATCTAGTTCTTAGAATCCATCACGATTTCATATGCCACCGACTCAATTTTTCATTTCACATCTCGATTTATTCGCGTTCTTTTCTACCTCGCACGATCTTTCACCTTCGACCAAGCACAGTGGTAGGAGATTTGATTCCATCCACCATTTTCTTCGAAACCACACTCGTTCACGTCTTTCATTTTGATTTTTTGGGATCGAGTCATCATGCTCGTGTTCTAATTTATCTATAAATAAAAAACAAAAAATACAAAAAAACAAATAAAAAATATTTTCCTTTCTAACATTTGTTTTGCAGGATAAATAAAATTTAAAAAATTAAAAAATGTTGTTTTTATTTGTCAAAAAAAATATAAAAAAGGTTTTTTACTTATTTCTTGTTTTTGATTTACAATCAAAAATAAAAAATAAGAAAATCCGCTCACGCGAGGACCGCATCTGCCAGCTCACTCCAGGGATGTGCCGCCTCTCCGCCTGACCAATTGCCCTCTGTCGCTCCTTGATAGCTGTAGCTCGCCACCGACCGCTCGTAGGAGCCCTCACGCCATCGACCGGTACCTTCAGATTCGAAGCCCCCACGCCACCCGTGGTAGCCGCCAACCATTGATGCCTGCGTGACATAGACGAGCTGCGAAGCCCTCTGTCCTCCGACGCCACCGCCCTATGAAGAGCGCGTGTGAGTTCCTCTTGCCACCTCTTGCGTCGTCGGTGACCGCCACCCGTGGTGTGAGAAGAGCAAAGAAGGGCGACAACCCTTCCCCTTAATCACCATTGTTTTGATTTATAGAGGAACGAAGGAAGCACAAAACCCTAGTTTTATAATATAAAAAAATGGCAAAATTGTGTAAAAGACCTTGGAAGTTCTGCATATTGTGAAGAAGACCCCCGAAGCCCTAATTTGAAGGTAATTACATTTGAGCCCTTGGAAGTTGTTCATAACTACAAAAAGACCCCTGCTTCAGCAAGTCATGTGCAACGCACGCATTTATTGGGTATTTTGTAAAAACTTCCCACTATTTATTCTTTGTTATAATCTAATGCAAAAACATTGAACAAATTGCATTCCAGTCCTTCTTTTCTAGACTTTATATTCTTGCTTATTTTTTTATTAGAATAAATAGCATTTTTGCTCAATAAATTCTGCAAAAAATTGTGTTATCTCCTGATTAGTTGATCTATCTAGAATAATTTTTTCTTGTCGTTTTATCATCATATTTTTTTTAAAAAAATAAAAAACATTGTCTTTTTCTCTTCCTAAAATTCGAAAATTCCTAAAAATTTGAATATTACTCCAAAAATTCTAAAAAAATTAGATTGGTTTTATTTTTTTGTCTTTTAATTTATATCAAAATTTCAGGCATTAATACTTTTCAAAACCCAGAAATTGAAAAATACTAAAAATCTTATAAAAAACTTTAAAAAATTTCCAAAAACCCAACAATCGTGATTTCAGTTCCTGTTTGTAGAGTTACTTGTATTCCATCATAAAAATAGTTTCTAGGAGTTTTGGGCATTAAAACATCTTCAAGTTGCAAGTTACTTCAGATTATACAGTGTTTATCATTTTTACCACTGTTTGATTTTTAGAAAAATACAAAAAATCTGAAAATTCTATAAAAATTCTCAAAAACATTTCAAGGGCTTAAAACCCAAAAATATTTTCTTAGAATTTTTCTAAACAATTTTGATATAACTGAAAAATGCAAAAAAAGTGTGTTGTGCATATTTCTTATCTTGTGCTTATTGTTCCTTATTTGAAATTTTAAAATCACTAAAAATTTTAAAATCAGAAAATAAAAAAATAGAAATGAAATAAAAATTAAAAAATAAAAAGAGAAAAATTCCACAAAAACCAAGGATAGTTTGCCTTTGAGATTCCTGCTTTTTCTCTTAATTGTTTTTCGTCGATTATTTGAATAACCCTCGGGAATTGTTGCCTCCCTGAGTTCGATCCTGTCCGCTATACATCTATATAAGTAAAAAAAACTTCTCTTGCTTCATTATTTTCTTGCAGTTAATTTTATAGCTTGAGAAAACAAAAAAAATAATAAACTTGTTTGTTTGATCAAGGAGTTTTTAGGATAACGACGACCACATATCATTAGTAACCGATCACATGAGATACCCGCCTCAACAATGGTGTGTAGAGAATGGAGGGAGAGAGAGAGAGAGAGTTGTTCTCTCCAACTTGTGTTATGTGTCTAAAGAAGAGGAAAGGGGGTGCCTCTCCTTTTATAATATTTTGGGATCCATGGATATAAATCCATGGACAACAAAAATCCAATGACTCACATTGATATGTGTTTCTTTAATGGTCAAGATTTTATTGTAAAAACACAATAGCAATTAATTTAATTTAATTAAATATATATACAAATAAATCAATATAAATCAATCCTAAAATTAAATCAATCAAACATGGAGATTATGGAATGAAGATTGCCTCCTTCCATAATATGGGAGTTGGTGGTAATCTCATGCAATCTTACGAGATTCCATTATTCCATAGAAATCTTCAAGATTTCCAACAACACTTGTTCTAAAATATTCTACAAAAATAATTCTTAATTATTTTGTGAATATTGCAATCTTTCCATTGGAAAATTGTAAATCACATTCACCACCCAAAATAAAATGTGAATTACATTTTCAATTAATTGTTCAATGTGAATCCAATTCACATAAACATTTAATTAACAAATGTAAATTACAAATAGATCTCTCTTATATGTTACAAATCACATTTATAATATATATGATTAATATGAATAGTGCTATCCACATCATTCATACCCATGATAATTAAATCACATTTATTTATCTTGGATTTCTATCTTTTGGATACCCAATGTAATCCGCATCTGTGCATGCTGTCACTGAGAGAGATGTGTCTCTGCTGAAAAGAAGTCCAGTACGATGTGAAGTCTTCAAGTATCTCAGAATCATATGGACTGCATGCATATGTGACTGTCTAGGCTGCTCCATAAACTAAGTCACTTTGCTCACATCAAATGCTATGTCGGGCCTGGTAATAGTTACATGTAGTAGCTTGCTAACAAGCTCTTTGTACCTCATCTTTTCAACCCCTTCATCATCATAGAATTTCATGCTTGGGTCAAGCGGAGTAGTAGTAGGTCTGCAATCTATCATGTATGTCTCTGAAGGAAGATCTATAACATACTTCCTCTGGGTCATTACAAGACCCCGTTGGTTCATGGCAAACTCTATTCCAAGGAAGTAATGTAAATGTCCAAGGTCCTTGGTCACAAACTGTTGTCCTAAGAAGTCCTTGGCAACCTGAATACCCTGCTCATCATCAACTATAATAATAATGTCATCAACATAAATAAGAATGACTGTAATACCTCTCTGGGTCTTCTGTATGAATAAGGAATGATCAGCAGTTGATATCACAAACCCCTGCTATTGTATCAAGTCCAAGAGCTTTTGGAACCATGCTCTTGGACGCTGCTTGAGGCCATAGGTAGCCTTGTGTAACCTACAAACCTTTTGACACTCCCCCTCAGCAGCAAACACAGGTGGCTGCTACATGTAGACCTCCTCGTGCACGTCACCATAGAGGAATGCATTCTTCACATCAAGATGATAAAGTGACCAATGTAGTGTCACAACAACAACAACAAGGAGACTACGTAGAGTAGAATGTCTGGCAACTGGGGAGAAAGTGTCTTGATAGTCCACCCCATATGTTTGGGTGAACCCTCATGCCACAAGTATCGCCTTATAGCGATCCACACTTCCATCTGCACGGTGTTTCACAGTGAACACCCATTTGCATCCCACAACTAATGTATCAACAGGAGAAGAAACAAGACTCCATGTCCTACATGACTGTAGCACAGCCATCTCCTCCTCCGTGGCTAACCTCCACTGACTATCTTTGAGAGCCTCCTGATACGTCTGTGGAATCTGCACAACTGATAGTGCTAATGTAAATTTCATGAAATCCTTTGACAACCTACTCAAAGAAATATGGTCTACAAGAGGATAAGTAGCACATTCCTATTTCTGTACCAAGTCCTAGGCATGTATATTTTCCTCTTGAGAGGGTACCTGCTACTCCTGTCTAGAATCAATAGTACCATCAGTATAAACAATATGCTCATTACATACCTGAGGCATGCTGGATGATGGGCAAGGCTTGTGAGCATGGCAAACAGAGCGAGATCAGTGAGGAAAAACACAAGGCAAGAACTGAACCGACGAAGGAGGTAGAGAAGGTGGTGGAGGCAGTGGAGGTGGTGAAAGAGGAGGAGTAGGTGAAGGAGAAGGACCAACTATAGGAGGTGGTGGCATGTATATTTCATCGTCAGAGTCAGGTGGGGTAAGTTTGTCACCTGTAGGAGAAAAATACATGACTGACTCAATGAAAGTAACGTCAGCACTAACAAAATATTTCTGGCTTAGAGGTTCAAAGCAGCGATGCCCCTTTTGGGTATGAGAGTATCCGACAAATACACACTTGACAGCTCTAGGAGAGAGCTTGTCACGTCGTGGAGAGACATCATGAACAAAGGCAACAGATCTAAACACACAAGGTGTAAGAAAGAAGATATCCTTCTCGGGAAATGAAATCGAGTAAGGAATCTTCTCTCCTAACATGGACGAGAGCATACAATTTACCAAATAACAAGCAGTAAGGACAACATCACCCCAATAAACATGAGGAGCACGACTCTGTATCGATAATGTTCTGGTCACATTAAGTAAGTGACGGTGTTAGCGCTCAACAACACCGTTTTGCTGGGAGATGTAGACACATGAGGTCTGGTGAACAATTCCATGTGATCTAAGGAACTCAGAAAGATGTAAGGTGCAAAATTCCAAGGCATTATCAGAATGAAAATACTTGACATTGGCAGAAAAGTACTCTTTATTTCATTAATAAAATACTTGATAATGGATCCAACGTCAGACTTGTTTTTCAATAAGAGGACACATGAAAGTCTAGAAAAATCATCGATAGCTACAAGATAAAAACAGTATCCTTGGAGATCATGAATATGACTAGGACACCAGATGTATAAATGAATGAGCTTAAATAGTTGAGAACTGCTCCGACTCTGATGGGATGGAAAAGAGGAACGGTGATACTTCCCAATGCCTTACACTCATAGTTGGTCCCATCTATCTTAGCAATGGGAGACAGGCCCTTAAAGGCTCCGAATGATAAGATGTCTCCCTTGTTGTCTGACATGTTGTAAGATAGACAAATAGCGAAATTCGGTTGGGAAGTAGACCGATATAAATGAGTCTACAGAATCATACAAAAGATTGGTTGTACATGTATATTCATACAATCATCCTTACTAGTCCTTGTTACTTGATGGAAATCGTGTCTCCGATAGAAATAAAATCACATACCTATCTGTTGATGGGATCAAGGTCACGACATAGCACGTCTTGGAAGCGGGATACTGATTGCAAGGGCGTACTTGTGGTAGGCACTAGCACACAAGGGCGTGAGCGACTGGGCATGCAGCATAAGGGTGCAAGGGGCCCAACGGTGGACGGTACTAGCGCAAGGGAGACTGGGCGCAGGGGTGGCAAGTACGCGTGCAACGCAAGGGCGACTAGGTGCAGCTACTGGGCACGGGTGCAAGCGACTGGGCATGCAAGGGCGCGAGGCGAGGGGGCCTGGGAGCACGGCATAGGAGCCACGAGACATGGGGGCACGGTGGCATAACGTGCATGCAACGTGGGGAGGGGGCGGACGGGGCGACGTGGGGGGGGGGTGTCGAGTAGGGTAGGGTTAGGGATAGGGATGGATATAGTAACTCTGGTCTAGGATCGTCGCTCTGATACCATGTTTAGGGAACATACTAGAATGAACTGTGAGAGGCCCAAGGGTTCCCTTATATAGAAGAATAACCATTGGGCAAATTATAGAAAGAAGAAAAGAAATTTTGAAAATTACAAAAGATAATACTAAAAATAGTAACTATCTCAACAAGAATCGGTGGATAAAGAACTAAACAACCTTTGATCCATGAATAGCATCGTCGGGAACTCCGCGAACAACGGCAGATATTTTTTATTAATTCATATTATTTCATTCTAAATCTTGTTTGTTGTTACAGATCAATCATCTAGAGGCATCGTCGATCAGAGATAAACTCGAGTTCCACTGTCAATCATTGTGTATTGCCTAGAGATAAGAGCACCTGATGCAGACACAATTGAGGAACAACCACTCGATACCATAGCTACACCTGAACGTTTGGGTCCTTCATTGATAACAACCAGGAAATCCATAGTCCGATCGAGATAACCAATCACATTCAATAATTCGATCGAGATCCACCATGAAACGAAGACCACCAACCGGACCAGATCTCCCACCAGGAGCTCCATGTAAAAAGGGGGAAGGACAAGGGGTGCCTCTGAGATGGGATAACAACCGTATGATACTAATCGAGATCGGATGCTCCAAAACCCACACCATCCAACCACTTAAGATTCATGTGAACAACACATCTCAGAAATCTTTCGAGTCTCGAACATGTCGTTAAACTTGAGATAGCGTACATCCACCTGCGAGGGATATTTTTGGTGAATTTGTTATTTTCTCCTTTGAATTTGTGCGATTTAAAAGCATGACCTCGAGCTTCTAGCTCGTGAGACAACATTTGACTCTATGTGATTTTGGCATCTATATCCCCTAGCTCCTACATATTGTATTCTTATTTAATAAAATTCTATTATTAAAAATGTAATAAAAATACATACTAGTATACTATGTATATTATAAAATCTATTTTCAAAACTAAAAGTGTTTTCTATTTTTTATAATTCAAATAAAATAACAAAAAATACAAATTTATAAATCATAAAAAAATAAAAAACACCTTCAAAAATCATATAAAATTATTACAGTAGATTTTACTATATTTTACACAAAAATAAAAAATAATGTAAAAATCAAATATGAAAATCCTTAAGAAATAAAAATACATAAAACTTCAAAAATCCATAACTAATTCCTCAAAAATCAGAAAACAGTCCGCAACACCTTATTTTAAAGATATTTTCATCTACTTTAAAATATTTTCTTCTTCTTTAGTATTTTAAAAATAAAAGATACTTCCATGTTTTAATAAAAATATTTTTTTGCTTTAAAAATATTTCAAAAACTGTAAAATTCTAAAACCTCTAAAAATACATAAAAAATAGTAAAACCAATTTAAAATATAAAATTTAAAATCAAATAAAAAATTATAAAATCTAATACATATCAAATAAAAAATAGAAAATCCAATACATACATACATATATATATATATATATATCTTTACTCATATGTACATAGAACCACAAAACAACATAAACCAAATAAAAATTCAGAAAAGTCCCATAAAAATAAACAAATCAGTCATTCCTTAGTCACTCTCTTATTTCACCCTACTTTCCACAGGTTACCTCCTTAAAGTTTAACATTCCTGTGCTACCATTATACACATTAGTTTAGGAGTATAAATAATAAAATAATAAATTTTTCTATGAATTTCACCTAGTCGACATAGCGATGACAATTGTCTAACTTTTTAGATGACTAGGTCGGGCAGCTTTTCACCGTACTTATTCCTTGTCAGTCTAGTCAATATTAACTTGATCTAGGGATTTAGGGGCATTCAGTACCTTCGATACTTCATTTTTTCTTTTCTTTATTATTTTATTTTTATTTAAATACATGTATTTATACAATATTTCATATTAATTAGAGATGAATCGTGAATGTTAAATTGTACATATTAGTTGTGGTTGTAGGTATTTTGATAGGGATTTAAAGAGAAAATAAAAGAATAAAGGTAGATGAATGACTACTCATCAATACCTCGTATATTTACATACATACCACATACATACGCACATATTTACCCATGATCGAGTGGTTCGAATTTTTTTCTCTTTTTTATCGCATTTATTTGGTTGTTTAATTATCTTGAGAATTTTATAAGATGATGAACTACGCAAGTGAGCGCCACCGCTCAAATACAATAACACTTAAGATAATTTAGTTTTTATATGGGTCAATTCAGTATATTGTCCTAACATATCAAATCCCTACCTATGTACCTACAAAACATGCATCAAATGCCGAACGACAACATAAGGGGTATTTCTTAGCTTGCAAAGCTAAGACACCGACAATTGTAAAAAAACACATGATAGGGGCATCACTCCGCAAAATGTGTTTCGCACACCAGTTGTTGTGTATGGATGCATTTAACCTCGTGTGGAAGTATGCACGTGTGAGAATGAGCTTTTATGTGATTCCGTGCAATACCCTTAAGTACAATTTACATGCTGGGCCTATCTAATAAACACATATCTGATATTTACTTTCAAATAAAATTGTGATTACATCGCAAATGGAATTAAGCATTGACATCAAATAACAACAAGAGTATTAAGTACGTGAACATTCAATATATCACTTATACTAACCCATATACACAAATAAAAAATAAACAATAATACTTACACCCATACTCACACATATACACAAACACTTACATTTCAATACCCAACACATACACACACACATGCACACCTGCAACTTGTATTTCTAAATCACATATGAGAACAACACCACATACTGGTGAAGAAATCATGATTCAAAATCTATTTAATTCATCATCTAGTAAGATAAAAACTCTCAGGCATTTCAATAAACACCTACAATGCATTTGAAATTAACAAACATAGTCAAAATAAAACTAATCTAATAGATGATAAAATTAAAAGACTAGAAATATACCTAATGAACGTGATATATGGGAGAAGCTCACCGGTGGTCGGAGATGGTAGAGGATGGGATTCTCTCAAAGGGCAGGAAGACTGAGAGGAGATGGCACCTAAGATGAGGTTGCAGGAGAGGAGGAGAAGGTAGATCGAGGTGGAGGGAGGATAAAATGGTGTTACAGAGGTAGGAGGTCAAGCGAAGCTAGGGCTTTTGGAGGGAAGAGGTCAGATACGCAAGGATTTTGTGTTGATGGAAAATGAGGTGCACGATCGGTTTGTTTAACAGACCATGTGACTACAATATGGGACCATATTGTGGTCTCATATTGAAGTGACAAATCGTCTGCCTCAACTTTGTGATCGCATATTTAGCTATGTGGCCACTAGTTTTGGAAAATTTCGCAAATTTGCTATTGTGATCATAAATCCACTACTAGTGGACGCAATAATATGCTAGTAAAACAACACATTTTTTGTAGTGAGTGTTCGAAGTCTTGAGAAGGATATGTATTTAATTTTTTTATTATGAATGGTATCTAGAGACATATTACAATATAATTTTTTTCATGTAGTGAATGTTCGTAAGGTTCAGGTACTTACAATGTGTTACACGCGCCTAGCCTAGAAAAATAATACAAAGTAATTTTGTCACATTGACCAAAATCTCCTCACAAGACTAATATACATTTCCTCCATCTACATTGTTTTCCAATTTGGTGTATTAGAATTGCACTTAGGCCCTGTTCGGTACGTGAATAAGGGGGAATAAGGGGAAGAGTCGATCGCGAGGTATACGGCTATTCCGCGAGGTTTCTCCCCCTATGGCTATTCGCCCTCCCCCTTATTCCCGTCCTTCCGCTCCCCTCCCCCGTCCGCCCCTCCCGCGCCCCTCCCTCCTGCAATGTCGTCGATGCTTCCCCACCATTGTTGTGGGTCCTCTGGGACCCGCCCTCCTCTGAGCGACTGATCGTAGGTGGCTTTATGTTGACCCACCTACGAACCTCATCCGTGATCTACACCCGAGGTATGGATTTCACTGTTGTTGGGGTGTGATGGGTCATCCGCCTGCTTCTTTTGACCATAAAATCGGCCACTGTGGCCTTGATCAGAAGCCATGGATTCCATGGAGTCTAGGGTTTTCAATCACTATAAAATGGGTCGGAGGCGGAAGTCCAATGGCTCCTCTGCCGCTACTGCTGTGCAATTTGCACTGGGATTGTGTATTCACATATCTTCTAGCATTTGGCGGATCACCATGTACATTCCAAACCCCTCCCTCGTCTTGATTGTGCAATGAAGTTGATGGGTTGTTACATATCGCCTTATGTTGCTCTTTGATGCTTGATTTTCTATGGGCTTCAAGTGTTGCCGGTGGTTTATGATCTCCTATTTGGTCGCTGGGTGTTAGTGTTGCATGTGTCTCCAAAATCGTTGATGTGAATTTCTTTGATTTTGGTCCGAGAGCAACCTATTAGGAGCTCTTGGATCTCAATTTCTCGGCTGAGCAAGCAAACGGTTGGTCGTGAGGGGTTGGTCACCTCATGGCTGCTGTATGATGGTCTGTGATGCTTGACTGGTTATGATGACGGGTTTGGAATACCCATGTCTGCATTTGGTGCTCGAGGATGTTAATTTGTTGGTTGGGAGCTCCTAGTTGGTGCTCGATGGTGTCCTATCTTGTTTGCTTTACTGCATGGATGCTGTGTGTTGCTTTAACATAATTGAGGCAAATGTTTTTGTAATGGGATGAGAGCAACCTATTTGGTGCTCAATGATGTTATTTTGATGGTAGAGAGCACCTTTGATGGTGCTCGGTGTTGTCCAATATTGTCTTCTTTACCTCAAGGCTGCTGTGTGTTGCTTAATGATGATGGCTTGATATTTTTTTCACTTAACTGATGGATGATGATTCATATTGATTACTGACTCCAGTACATCATTGAGGCTATTTTTTTGTGATAGGGCTGGGAGCAACCTATTTGGTGCTCGAGGCTGTTATTTTGATGGTAGAGAGCACCTTTGTTGGTGCTCGATGGTGTCCTATCTTGTTTGCTTTACCTCATGGCTGCTGTGTATAGCTTTTTGATGACGGGTTGATATTGTTGTCACTTAACTCAAGGCTGAAGGTTCATAATGATTCCTGACTCCAGTACATCATTGATGCAAAATTTTATTTTTAAATATGCTGAGGGCAACCTATTTGGTGCTCAAGGATGTTATTTTGATGGTAGAGAGCACCTTTCTTGGTGCTCGATGGTGTCCTATCTTGGTTGCTTTATCTCACGGCTGTTGTGTGTTGCTCTATGATGATGGGTTCATATTGTTTTCACATAACCGATGGCTGATGGTTCTTACTGATTCTTAACTCTAGTAAATCATTGAGTCATCTTTTTTTGTGAATTGGCTGAGAGCAACCTATTTGGTGCTCGAGGATGTTATTTTGATAGTAGAGAGCACCTTCGTTGATGCTCGTTGGAGTCCTATCTTCGTTGCTTTGCCTCATGGCTGCTGTGTTGGTCTACGATGAGTGGTTGATTTTGTTTTTACACAACTGAATTCTGATGGTTGTTATTGATTCTTGACTCCTTTATTTTGGCTAATTTTTTTGGCAAATTGGCTAAGAGCAATGTACTTGACGCTCTATGATCTTATTCTGTTGGTTGAGAGCACCTACATGGTGCTCTAGGATCTCATTACCTGTGTGCTTTACCTCATGGCTGTAGATTGATGCTCTGTGATGCTGGGTTGATAATGGCTGTGTTGGACTAATGGGTGAAGGTTGTTACTGATTCTTGAATCCAATACATCATTGAGGCAAATTTTAAATTTAAATTGACTGAGAGCGACCTATTTGGTGCTCGATGATGTTATTTTCTTGGTTGAGAGCACCTAATTGGTGCTCTAGGATGTCATTACCTGTGCGGTTTACCTCATGGCTGTTGACTGATGCGCTGTGAGGCTGGGCTGATAATGGATGCATTGCATTGGACTCATGGGTGATGGTTGTTACTGATTCTCGATTCCAATACTTGACTGAGGCAAAATTTTTTTAATTGGCTGAGAGCAACCAATTTGGTGCTCGATGATGTTATTTTGTTGGTTGAGAGCACCTAATTGGTGCTCTAGGATGTCATTACTTGTGTGATTAACCTCATGGATGTTGACTGATGTGCTGTAAGGCTGGGCTGATAATGGCTGCATTGCTTTGGACTCATGGGTGATAAATGATACTGATTCTTGATTCTAATTCATCATTGACGCAAATTTATTCTGTGAATTGGCTGAGAGAAACCTATTTGGTGCTCGATGATGTTATTTTGTTGGTTGAGAGCACCTTTCTTGGTGCTCTACGATGTCATTACCTCTGTGCTTTACCTCATGGATGTTTACTGATGCGCTATGATGCTGGGTTGATAATGGTTGCACTGCTATGGACTCATGGGTGATAATTGTTACTGATTCTTCATTCCAATACATCATTGACACAAATCTAATTTGTGAATTGGCTGAGAGCAACCTATTTGGTGCTCGATGATGTTATTTTGTTGGTTGAGAGCACCTTTGTTGGTGCTCGATAGTGTCCTATCTTAGTTGCTTTACCTCACGGCTGCTGTGTGTTGCTCTATGATGATGGGTTCATATTGTCTTGACTTAACCGATGGCTGATGGTACTTACTGATTCTTGACTCTATTAAATCAATCACTCAGATCTAATTTGTGAATTGGCTGAGAGCAACCTATTTGGTGCTCGATGATGTTATTTTGTTGGTTGAGATCACCTTTGTTGGTGATCAATGGTGTCCTATCTTGGTTGCTTTACCTCATGGCTGTTGTGTGTTGCTCTATGATGATGGGTTCATATTGTCTTGACTTAACCGATGGCTGATGGTACTTACTGATTCTTGACTCTATTAAATCAATCAGTCAAATTTATTTTGTGAATTGGCTGAGAGCAACCTATTTGGTGCTCTATGATGTTATTTTGTTGGTTGAGAACTCCTTCGTTGGTGCTCGATGGTGTCCTATATTGGTTGCTTTACCTCACGGCTGCTGTGTGTTGCTCTATGATGATGGGTTCATATTGTCTTGACTTAACCGATGGCTGATGGTTCTTACTGATTCTTGACTCTATTAAATCAATCAGTCAAATTTTTTTTTGTGAATAGGTTGAGAGCAACCTATTTGGTGCTCGATGATGTTATTTTGTTGGTTGAGAACACCTTCGTTGGTGCTCGATGGCGTCCTATCTTGGTTGCTTTACCTCACGACTATTGTGTGTTGCTCTATGATGATGGGTTCATATTGTCTTGACTTAACCGATGGTTGATGGTTCTTACTGATTCTTGACTCTATTAACTCATTAGGTTAAATTTATTTTGTGAATTGGCTGAGAGCAACCTATTTGGTGCTCGAGGATGTTATTTTGCTGGTAGAGAGCACCTTCGTTGGTGCTCTAGGATGTCATATCTTCGTTGCTTTGCCGCATGGCTGCAGTGGTTGGTGCTCATTGCAGTTGACATCTTCTAGCTTGAAAGTCCTTATACTACATGATGTTCACTGCCGGTGCGGGATCGTCTGGGTTCACATTAGGAAAGATGATTCCTCAGTCCATCGCGTGAAGTGGACACCCGCTATGGATGAATTTCTTCTTCAATTGTTCAAACATCACTTTGATGTTGGCGACTGGGTTGGAGAATCTTTCACATCACCAGCCTGGCACAATATAATTGAGAAGTTTAACATGCACACTGGGAAAAACTGGGATAAGGTGAAGCTCCACAATCGATGGAAAACCGTCAAGAAGGATTACACTGCATTCGTATACCTCATGACGAAGAGCGGCTAGGGATGGGACCCACTGAGTTGTACCGTTGTCGCACCTGATGAGGAGGCATGGCTCACTGTGAGTAACTGCATGTGCACGTACTTTATCTCCGCATAAAATTCAGTACCCTCTCATCATTTTATATTGCACTCAGATTGACAAGGCGTACAAGCATATCGGAGGAAGTCTTTTCCCCACTTCGGGCTCGTTGAAGCAATGGTCGGAGACTATACCGCGAAGGGTACATTTGCCTTCTCTTCACAGACAGCACCCCCTGATTCGTTTGCTGCATTTTTTGAGGGTGATGCTGGTACGCAACAAGCCTTTGAGGATGATCTCGAAGAGGACACCGATGCCCCTGAGGTCCCGGAACCAGGAGAAGGTGGTGGCCCAAGTACCCAATAAAGTCGGAGGAGAAGATGCCGGGACTCAGGTGCCCAGGAAACAAGCACGGAGCGTTCACGCAGTGACGGTGCTCCCTTACCCTCACAGCTGTTGGGAGAGGACGTCGTCCGTTTGACGACGCAAATGTTGGAGCTGCAAAGGGAGCAGATCCAAGCGTGGACTCCGAATGATCCGCTCCAGGGGATGGATGAGCTTTTGGATGAGCTTGAGGCCCTAGTTTCGGGCCTACCTGCCGAGGCCCAAATTCGTCTTCCCATACCCTTCAGGACCCATACGAACGTATTATGATCAACCGGGCCAAGTCTGTGCCTGCGAAGTTGGCTGCGTGGGTAAGCCTCCAGTTAGGCAAGGATTAGTTGATGAACACCTCGTCTGTCCCAGAGTGGTTGGAATGGTAGCATTAGATGTTTGTTGGTCTTCTTTTTTTTAGTTGATGAACACCTTTTCATTTTTTTTATTTGTCTTCTTGGTCTGTTGAACATTAATTCCTTCTCTTAACTTTAGATGTCATGTAATAGGTAACTAGCTTGACGGACTTTTCTCGCTTGCAATAGGATAACTTCATAGCTTCCGTACATGTGTTCTACATTAATTCCCTATTGTGAATGTTGCTGGACTTGTATGATTGAGACTCAATATGAAAATTTAGGTTTTCTACATGTCCGATGGAGGGAATGGCGGCAATCACCGCAATGAGATATAATTTGGTCATGTTGAATATGACATACCTGCGTGCAGTCCTAAAGGATAACGAGGAGAACCAGATTGATGGAGCCGGTTACATCCCCAGACTGCCACAGCACAAGTCAGTGCGTACAGGTCATGTATGGATTCGGAAGATGCTAAATGGATACGTTGCCCGATCATATTCTATTTTCTGAATGTACCCTGATACCATACTACGTTTACGCACCCTATTAAAGGATCGAGCTGGCCTAAAGGATTCGAAGCACCTCAAGGCAGAGGAATCCCTCTGCATTTTCTTGTATTATCAATTTATCTCGGCCACAATGCAAAGAATCGTGTGCTTTCTGAACATTTCAAACACTCTGGTGATACAATTTCCAATCACCTCAACGACATTCTCATACGCATCGTCTCCCTCAGAGATCAGTTAATCCGATTCCCAGCCGATGATTGTCCGACACCAGATGTTATTATGAACAATAGGAACTTTTATCCTTATTTCAAGGTACTCCTACATGATGGATTTTTCATGCAACATATTTAATTAAGAATATGTATTTTAATTAACCATTTTGCAGGATGTCATCGGCGCAATCGATGGCACGCTTATCCCGACAAATGTCCCTGCGAATGTCGCTCCAAAGTTTCGGAGCATGCACCAAACCCTAGCACAGAATGTCATGGCGTGTGTGGACTTCAGTTACAGATTTATATACGTCGTCGTCGGATGGGAGGGGTCAGCCGCTGATATAAAGGTGCTTAGGTGGGCTTTAGACGATGGAGGCTTTCATGTACCTCCTGGAAGGAAGTTCCTACTCGACTGTGGATATGCAAACACGGAGACCTTCCTCACCCCATACCATGACGTTATTGCACACCTACCCTAGTTTAGGGCCCGAAGGGGACAAGGATATCGCCGGCCTGAGGAGTTGTACAATCACAAGCACTCACAGCTTCGGTCCTATCTCGAACGAACATTTGGGATCATGAAGGCCCGCTTCAAGGCAATAACTGAGCGACCGTTCTACAATTTTGAGAAGCAAGTTTTGGTTGTCATGGCATGTTGCATCATCAACAACTTCATCCGTGATGTCCAGGGCGATGATCAGATATCCAGTGCATTCACTCTTGAATCAGCACAAAGTGGGTCGTCTGTAAAGCCCAGTCCGAATGACGAAGAATTTGACAACACTGCCGCAGGTAGCGACGTCAGGGTTTCAGAACAGGAGATCCGAGCTGGAGAGTTGTTACGTGATGCTTTGGCAACGGCCATGTGGGAGAATGCGCCACGTTGATTTTGTTTCAATTACGTGTATCTTTTCTTACCATTGTTCCGCCTCCACCGACTATTTCGTAATACGCTCATTTAATCTCCATATTGCATCGTGCAGTACTGTACACCGAATGCCTTCGATGGATTTCAATCATGATTTCTTACCCACATACATCTTAAATTTATGCAACATCCCTATGATGATTTCACCGTTATAAATTAAGATTTAATGATGCGGTGTCGATCATGGCTGAGCAGCCACAGTATTGGCGTGGCTTAACCGACGTCACTGTCATTGTTATTTTCGATGTGAAAATTCAATTCTGAGGGAAATCAAATATATAATGTCTTTATTATTTTCTGCTGTCGTAGTTTTCATATTATCAGGTCTATTTCCTTCTTCCTTATTTCAACACATATCAGGTATATTTCCATATCGTCGCCTGGTTATTGACAAGTATATGCCACCTATAGTGAGACATTATATCTCACCACTTCAAATAACAACCAACAGCTTTACCTAACTTTCAAACCTTATTCCTTAAGCCCCAAAACCCAGCCGAACAGAGAATAACCCTTATTCCAGCTTATTCTCCTTATTCCTATACTCCAGCCGAACGGAGAATAGACCCTTATTCCCCTTATTCCCCATCCTTATTCCTGCTTATTCTCCTACCGAACGAGCCCTTAGAGAAATCCATGAGTAGGTGAGTGTCTATATCTGTTTCCTCTGTGATTGATTTATATTTGGAATGTTAAGTTAGCATGTATGAAATAAAGAATAATTTGTTAAATATCCAAAATTGATCATGCTGCAAACACAACTATATAGTTACTCAAGGATCATAGGCCAATGATGGCAGTTATTATTTGGACATCATACACACTAAGGTGCCGTTCGGCTAGAGCCTTACCCCATATTTTCTCACTCCTACGTGGGCTCCACTTTTTATCTTTTTTAAAAAAATAAATAAATCAAATCTCCATCATCAATTCCATCAAAAAACAATATACTATAGCATCATATCATATAAAAATTATAAACTACTCCACTTCTACTCACTTTTTCAAACTTCAATACAATCACATCACAATAACTACTCACTTTTTCAAACTTCAATACAATCACATCACAATAACTACTCACTTTTTCAAACTTCAATACAATCATATCACAATAAACTCACTTCTCACCGACTCCTAGTTTAACCCTCTATTCAAACACCAAAACCTAAAATGGGTTACCTGCTACTAGTTTAACCCACCTAAACCCACATACCAAACACACCCTAAAAGAGTCCACATGCTAGCACCATAGTAATGATTTACATGAGACTCGAAGCACGATCTCTTTGTTGCCAAAATAAAAAACAATTGAATACACCATGTTGTGCAATATTTCACATATATGACTATATCTTAAAAGTGAAGGATTATGCTCCAAAAAAAACTCTTAACTAGGATATAACAGACACACCAAGAATCAATGGAATCGTCCAAAAATACAATATATAAACAAATACAA
>JAZKJV010002479.1:0-145000 GCA_037367405.1 Ottelia alismoides | reverse complement strand
TTCCTCGTCAACCTTGATACCATATCCATGGAAGGGTCCCAGATGTGTAAGACCCACTTTGCTAGCAATGCCTTATTTATGCATACCAAATTTCGAACTCCCAATCCCCTCTGCTCTCGGGTTCTCGTTCTTTCCTTCCATGCCACTAAATGCATGTCAGACTTCTGTTGCTTCCCATTTGACCAAAAAACCTTGTTATTAACTTTTAGATGCTCTTTCGCACACCCACAGGCGTCATCCTGGTTGAGAGGAAAAAAACTTGGGATGGCGGATATAACATGTTTAAGTAGTATGAGCTTCCCGCCCCTAGATAAAGTAACCGCCATCCATTCTGCCAATCTGAGCTCTATCTTCTGGATAACTGCCTCCCAGTCTATTGCTCTCAACTTGCCAGCCACCAACGGAAGGCCTAAGTAGGTAATCAGCAGATTCCCCAACGGACAATTAAGCGTCTTTGTTATCCGGGTCCCATCACCTTCCTGTAGCCCAAAAGTGATTACCACTGACTTCTGGAAATTTATTTCAAGAAATGACAAACTGCTGAAGATGTCCAACAACTGAGCTGCACGACATATCATCTCATCCGAACCGCTTAGGAAAAGAACCGCGTCATCCACATACTGCACAATGGTACATAGATCTCATCAAGACAGAAACCTTCACACCACCCTCCGTCAACCGCTTGCTTGAACATCACAGCCAATGCATTCACAACCAACACAAAGAGCATGGGCGTCAGTTGGCACCCCTAACGAACCCCTCTTTGTGGTTGGAAATAGCCAACTTTCGGCTTCCCATTAACTAGAATCGAGAAAGAAGATGTGGTGACACAACTTTTCATCCACACATCCCAGCAATCCAGAGAACCTCTTCTTCTTAGCGAAGACCACAAAAAATTCCAGTCCACACTGTCATAGGATTTTGCAAAGTCAATTTTCCACAGATCCCCCTTTGTATCTTTGCGTCTCCATTCTAAACAAATTTCTGACGTCATAACCAGCGTGTCTGCCATCTATCTGAAGGATATGGTTAGATCCTCAAGCGTATCACGGAAGTGTGAGCATCGTATCGAATACGACGAAGAACGACTAGTCGGACTAGTTGTTCTATGCAACGGAAATTAAATTTTTTTTCATACGACGAAACCACATGATCCAAGAACACTTCTTGGATCATTTCGTCTAAATCACAAACAAGTAATAGGTTGAAGCGTGGTTGCGATCGAGTCTCTAAACGAAGAGACCTCATGTCTCAAGTTCGATCCGACGGAGGAGACGCTTGCGAGCGTGTTGATGAAACACGTGCTTCTAGCAATCCATGTTGATGATCCAAGCGGAGGATCTCCTGATCTCGACACAGGAGATCCAATGTCTTCTTCATGAGCGAGGCAGACCGAAGGAGACAGAGATCCACGAGCTAACGATCGGGCAGCATAACGACGACACTGCGGCGATGGAGACTCCCTCTAGAGCATCCATGGTGGACGGCCATGAGAGAGGAAGAGAGAGGGCTGACGTGTAGAGAGAAAGAGAGAGAGAGAGAGAGAGAGAGAGAGAGAGAGAGAGAGAGAGAGAGAGACTTATGTTCTCTTGTGTGTAAAGAAGAGCAAAGAAGTGCCTCTCCTTTTATAATATTTTGGGATCCATGGATTTCAATCTATGGGCAACACAAATCAAATGGCTCTCATTGATTTGTGTTTCTTTTAATGGCTAAGATTTGTGTTGGTAAAAACCAACAACAATTAATTTAATTTAGATTAAATATATATTGATAAATCAATAAGATTTAATCCCAAATTAAATCAATCAAGCATGGAGATTATGGAATGAAAATTGCCTCCTTCCATAATATTGGATTTGGTGGCAATCTCATGCAATCTTATGAGATCTCACGAGATTACATTATTCCATGGAAATCTCTAAGATTTACAACAACACTTGTTGTAAATTATTCTACAAAAATAATTCATAATTATTTTGTGAATACTGTAATCTTGTCATTGGAAAATTACAAATCATATTCACATCCCAAAATAAAATGTGAATTACATTTTCAATTAATTGTCCAATGTGAATCCAATTCACATCAACATTTAATTAACAAATGTAAATTACAAATAGCTCTCTGTTACATATTATAAATAACATTTATAATATATATGACTAATATGAATATTACTATCCACATTATTCATATCCATGATAATTAAATCACATTTAATCATCTTGGATCTCTATTCTCATGTGCCAAATAATATGAATCACATTCACATTATTTTCATCTTCGATAATCACATCACATAATTATCTAATATAGCTCTCTTTATAATATGAATCGAATTCATATTAATCATGATAATTTAATTATCCATTTTCTCAATGCTCGGATACTCATATCAACAATGAAATTATCCTGAACCCTTTTAAGGATAATGCGCTTTCTACGCGAATACTTGGAGATAAGGACAGGGCGATTGTATTGTTCCATGTATAGTGACTTGGATATTGAGATCATATCTCAAATCGAGATCGTGGGCCTCGCATAGATGCTTGATTAAATCAAGCCCGCAAATCTAATCTTCTCATTGCATCTGAATCACATTCAGATCAATGTCCAACATTTGAACCAAGATAAGATTACTTCTCTACTGAGAGGAGTCACTAAAATCCAGACCCGTTTCATCACTCCCTAGGAATGGAAGCGTCATGGTTATACAATCGTTTATGATCACATCACCCTCAAGTATTCCCAATACCTGTACATCCTGCATACTGGAAGACTCAGAATAAACCCGAAGTATTAGATCAACTTTATATTGTCTACTTCAGGGTTTTTATCACTAAGTTTCTCATTCGATCATTGGGAGTCGGTATCGATCATATACTTTCCAAAAGCGTATATCATACCTAGGTCTTGATCATATACTTTCCAAAAGTATATATCAAACCTACAAATTCAGTCAAGCTTCCAAAGCGAGACGACCGTGCACAGAATTTGATTCTTCCCAATATCTCATGAGTGAGCTCATGTCTTCCGATTCAGTAACTGAACCTGTATGATCCCTTTGAGAGATCGTATTACTCATATGCCCTTACATGCACACCAGCACACCGGTGTATAGATCTTGGTTAGGTCATCAACCTATTGGTCTGCCAAATGTACATACTCAGACATATAGTAATACATCTGTCTCCGGTCAGAGGATGCGTGCCTGTATCATGACAGCATACGACATAGGACTTTGGTCATCTTGATCTCATTAAGTCAACTCTTTGACCTAGCTAATCTGGCACCTCTGAATCTCTATTCCTATGCAGAGGACCTGCATCAAGAGGTCGGTCAGATATCAACCTACTTGAGAAAGGATTGCCATCTCCTACCCAGGCTGGAGATCATCCCTTAACAATCATTTGACGGTGCTTAATGAGTCCTCAATCTAACCCTTTAGATATTCATCTAAGCACCAACCTCTATGATTCAATAGTTGAATCAACAGTTGTATGATTATTAAGATGGCCATGGTACATAACCTTAATTGTACTAAGGGACCTATTATGCAAATTAGTTATTCTTTATTTCAAATTAAGGAGTGAATTGCAATAAGATTTATTGCACAATGGCTCACCGTTGGTCCGCATGTCCAACAACCTCCCACTAGCCCAAAATGCCAATAATGGACTAATCATTGAAATCCACACTCATGTGACAATCATAGGCTATTTAAAAAATATCTAGGTAAGCTGATCAGTCACTCTGTTCCCAAGAGACTACGCCGCGTCCTTTTACGGTACTTGCATATCTCCTAGTAACAATGCTCGCATCCAATGCGAATGTTGCATCTTATGCAACCAATACTCAATCTTGTTAAAGCTATTATAGTGTCCTCGACACTATAGTTTAATAATTGTTATAACCAGTATTTTCATAATCCTTATCAGAATACCTTTATTCCTGGAGATCTTTATCTCCAATGGTATCTACAGTTAAGACCCTTATAGATCACTATCTATATAGTCTTAATTTCTTGAAGATAAGACTTAGAGATCACTATCTCGAAAGTCTTGTCATATTTGAAGATTTTGTTATTACTGCAATCAAGTGTTTTATCTCCATAGTTGGATTAGTAACAATTTACTACTCCCACTGCATGGTAGACATCTGGCATTTGTACACATCTAGTATACACTTGGCTTCTCGCAACTGATGCACAAGGGCAAGTAGTTCTAGCATTCACTTCCTCAACTCCTTGAGGTGCTATCCCTTTAGATAAGTCATTACCATATCTTAATGGAATAAAGCCTTTCTTGGAATTTCCAAGAATGGAATAAGTCCAAGGTGCACTACAAAATGTGACGGTCCCGATACTCTCTTCTCTTTGCTTCTGAACACCTTCAGAACTAAGATCCAAGAGGCATCTTTGAGATCATATCTCAAGTTCTGGAACAACCAGATTATAAAACAAGAGGCATCTTTGAGATCATATCTCAAGTTCTGGAACAACCAGATTATAAAACACTTATTATCATCCTTATATCATTCTAAATGATTAGGGTATTATCTACATTTAGCATGATGAACACAAATGGCACTCCCACGAAGCTTCATATGGTTCATCAAGATTCTATCTGAAATCATAACATTTATAATTTCATCAAATCTTATGCTCCAGCTACAAGAAGCTTATTTGAGTCCATAGATGGATTTCTTTAGCTTTCACACATTGCGTTCCTTAACGAAGCCCTGGGGCTACTTCAAGTGAATATCCTTAGAGAGATATTCATGGAGGAATGCAATATTGACTTTCATCTCATAGATATCAAAGTCAAGTTGTGTAGGTCAGGTTCCCTTTCTCTTGAAGATCCATTTACACCTTAATGGGTCTTATCCATATAGGTGGATCCTTGAGGGTCCATATACAACACTTGTATATGAAGTCTACTTTAAACTTTATTGCTAATATCCATCTTTCGATATCATGATCCTCAGGAGCTTCATCACATGAAGCTCGATCATTGTCAGACTTAATCGACACATGGAATATATCCTCAAACTCATTTGAAGAAGTATTAGTGTTTCATCTTTAATTGTCCTTTTAGTTCCTGATTTCAGGAACCTCATTATCTTCTCAAGATTAAATGACTTACTACACTTCATTTTCATCTTGATTCTCAAGAGAGTCATTCTCTAAGAATTACATTCTCAAAGATGAGATCTTTTAAGAATCTCAAGGTTATAAAGTTGGTACACAATATCATCCTTTGTTTTCCTAATGAAGTAGCACTCTCTAGTGCTCAATTCCAATTTACTTGCATGGAATCTTATTAAGGATATAAAATGTAGTATCTACTACATATATACCTGGATACTAAGAGGAAATTATGCTAAAATTTATCATTGATCAAATCATGTCACACATGATCCAATTGTATCTCCCTATAACTCTATTGAGTTCAGGTTTATCAGGAGGAGTGAGTTAGGAATGATATTCCTTCCTCCATAAGGTATTCTTTGAATTTATCTAATAGGCATTGATTACCTAGATTAGACGAAATTCATTTTCTTCTTCCTTCAGAATTTGGTTCCAAACCAAAATTATAAAATCTTTGAACATTTCAAAGGTTTGTTAGGTGAAGAGAAGAAATCTCATATCATACATAATCTATATACCTATTTAAAGCTGGGTTTTTTACCCAGCAGTTGACAGATGGCTTCCCCAGAATTTTCCTGCGTCTCCTTGTGTACACGATCTCTCTCATCCCTTCCTCTCTCTTTCCAGAAGTTGACACATGGCTTGCCCAGAGTTTTCCCTTTTCCCCATTTTAGAATCTCCCCGCGTCTCTCGCTGTTTGCACGTTAACCCCGACCACCATTCTCTCTCTCTCCATGTACACGATCCCTCTCATCCCTCCCTCTCTCTCTCTCCTTCTATAAATAGAATAAGTAAATTGTGAAGTTTTTTATGACGATATCCCTACAATTTATTGATATTACATATGTTCACTTATAATTTATTCTTATTTTAATTATATCCACATTCATTATATTAATAAATAACTATAAATTTTATATTAAATAAAATATGTTAATAAACAATAAAAAATATCTATAAATACATATTACTCCACCTTATAGTAGATTGAAATAGTTATAAAAATTAAGGTAATCTTCTTTTTAAGTAAATAAAAAACAAAAATTAAATATTGATATTTAAAATCCATAAAAATTCAAATAAATCCATAAAAATTCATATAAACAACAAATCTTTATTTAGTAATTTTTAAATATATACACATATATCTCCTTTTTAATTTATCGATGATTGTGTATTACATGTATGTAAATTGCTTAATGTTAGAACCATCAATTAATAGTTATTTTATGTAAAGTTGCTATTTTTGGATCTTGATTAATTTATTCCAAAGATGTTTTACGATTAAAGCCAATAAGTTGAGGAAGTGGGATCACGACCTCACGAAAGGAGCTCCCGATGGACACCATGTTTTACCAGTTAGGGAGAGTAATTATTTATAAATTCAATCACCTTCTGATCACCGATCATTAATAACATGCAATGTTCACACGAATTGTAATAAACATGGGTTTACATGAATTTGAATGGATTAGATTTGGATTTAGTCGCATCCTATGCAATTTTAGTGAATTTTATTTTTTAAATCCAATCTATTAAACACTTGCACTGATGTCCGTATATTTCACTACATTTCATAAAACGTGAGTTTTTATGATTTACATATTCCCTTAAAAATAACATATTCTCATGTTCACATCGTTTGACATTCATATTATAGTTTGATTATTGTGTTAGATTTATATAAAGGAATCTGTTAAAATGGATGTTGTATTTTTTATATTTTAATCCTAAATTCATCTTTCTTATCCTTCCTAATTAATGTGTTGTTGGTTGTTGAAACAACAATAAAAAACTTGAGTAAAGCGGATTTAGATGAAATAAGTACAATGGAATAAGAAAAAGAGTTATCAATTTAATATGTCATCTCTTTCATATTTCTTAAAAATGTAATCCATGGTATCGCATACGAATATATTAAATGACACATGACATTTAAAATAATCACACATATATACAATGTATGGACACCCATATATACTTTTGACAATGGTTCGATCCAATATGTTATTTACATATTTAAAAATTTTAATCTAATATAATTTATTAGAATGACAAACCAAATTATTCTAAATTTCATGTTTAAATCCTACGCAAGAGTTCTATTGGTTGTTAATCATCAAAAAATGCATCTTCGTTTCTTTACACGTGGGACTTTTTTAAAAAAAATTATTTATTAGATAACCTTCCAATTACATAAATGATAGAAAGTTTCATTTATTTTTTTAAAATATATATAATTCAGCACATATCAACACCTTAAGTATGGATCCTTTCTATTGCATTTGCAAATTTCACCTATTACCTTTGAATTTTGTTTCATTTATCTAAAACCCATTGATTTTAGATTTTGTATTCGACGTTAGGATTTAGGAACAATATATATGTATTTGAATATCTATTTTTAACTGTATTTAGCACCTTTGGGTGCACATATATGAATGTGTGCCCTATAATATGGAAGGGTGCACATATAAGATATATTTTGAAAAATCACTACATATTTCATTTAATTCATAATAAAAGAATTATAATGTTGATCAAATATACAAGGAGATCATTATCCACAAGATCCATCTCTTTATAAAACTGCACAATCTTCCTCATTTTTATTATAAATCTGTAATTTTTTAGATGAAAGTTATATATTAAAAATTGTTACCTAATTCTGTACAACATATTTATTCCCTTTACTCCTTTTTATTTATTAATTTTTAATTTTAATTTAAACATTACAATAAAAATTTTAATCTAATATAATTTATTAGAATGACAAATCAAATCATTCTAACATTTCTTGTTTAAATCCTACGCAAGAGTTCAATTGGTTGATAATCATCAAAAAATGCATCTTCGTTTCTTTACTTTACATGTGGGACTTTTTTAAAAAAATATTTATTAGATAACCTTACAATTAAATAAATGATAGAAAGTTTCATTTATTTTTTTAAAATATATATAATTCAGCACATATCAACATCTTAAGTATGGATCCTTTCTATTGCATTTGCAAATTTCACCTATTACCTTTGAATTTTGTTTCATTTATCTAAAACCCATTGATTTTAGAGTTTGTATTCGACGTTAGGATTTAGGAACAATATATATGTATTTGAATATTTATTTTTAACTGTATTTAGCACCTTTGGGTGCACATATATGAATGTGTGCCATATAATATGGAAGGGTGCACATATAAGATATATTTTGAAAAATCACTACATATTTCATTTAATAAAATTACAATGTTGATCAAATATACAAGAAGATCATTATCTACAAGATCCACCTCTTTATAAAACTGCATAATCTTCCTCATTTTTATTATAAATCAGTAATTTTTTTAGATGAAAATTATATATTAAAAATTGTTACCTAATTTCGTACAACATATTTATTCCCTTTACTCCTTTTCATTATATTCATTTTTAATTTTAATTTAAACATTACAAATTATTTAAATTTATATTATATTATCAATTTATTATCCGCCACGAAGCGCGGGTTACATCCTAGTCATAAATAGATATCACATATCCATAATGTTCATTATGATATAGATGATTGATTTAGCCAAAATTCACGGGTCTTAAGTTCCACACAAGGCGGGAACTCAGTCGAAGTGTCGACCAACTAAAATCCAACTAAAATCAACAATTAACCCACACTATAGATCGATCAATCAGAAATAAATGTGGAGTTAAAATTTATTTTTAACTCTGCACAAAAGATGTATAGCAAGCAAGTATGCAGAGAGTTCGAACACAGGGAGCAAACAGGGTAGATCAAACTAATCTGTGTGTGAGTGAGTGTGAAGTGTTGTCCACAATATGCAATGCAAAAGTTTTTGTGGGTTTTTAAATATTTATATTTTTTTTATTTTATTATTTTTTACTTTTGTATTTTGATTTTTGATTTTCTGATTTTTATATTTTATAGTTTATATATTTTTTTCAATATTGGGATATATAAACAAGGTGATAAAAGGGGTGATAAAATATTTATAGAAATATGCAAAAATAGTCAAAACTTCAGAAACAAAATCTTTTTGATGTTTTTATGAATTTTTTTACTGTTTTTGTGATTTTTGGGTGTTTTTCAAAATATTTTTGGTATTTTAAATAGGCAAAACAAGGGAAAACAGTGAATAAACTCGCTGGCCGAAATTAAAGTGAGGTTGAAAAATACTAAACAGTACCTAAAATTCCTCAAATTAATTTTAAAATATAGACAATGAAACCAGGAAGACACAGCAACTGAGTTTGTATTTTTGTTTTTTTCTATGATTTTCTAGATTTTTATAAAGATTTTTAGGGTTTTCTAATTTTTAGGATTTCCTTTGCAAATTTTAGTGGTTTTTGGACTGACACTAGTAGATGACTAAACACACAAAATATATTTTTTTTGGAATTTTTCAAAATGTTTTTATAATTTTTATGGGTTTTCTAATGCAAACAGTAGGAGAAATGCATGTTTTTTATTTTTAGTAAATATGAAAATGCGATAAAAATGCAATGCAAAAATAGGACATGAAAGTGCAAGTGAACATGAGCTTAAGTTGATTTTTGTGGAATTTTTCAAGACAAAATGGTGCCTTAAATAAATAAGTCAAGCGCACAAAAATATCACATCCTGGTAGGGGTATATATGCAAATACACAAAAGTCCAGGGGCACGCTTGCAATTTTTACGCAAAATTTAATACTAGAACAAATACTTCGTGGACTGACTATAAATTCCTAAAGCCGCTAGGGCTTGTTTACAAAAAAACCAGGATCCACGTGCAGACGCACGCGCCCCAGGGAAGGCCTAAATTGCAATTAACAAAAAGTTACGGGTGGAAATGCAAAAAGCACAGAAATAATATAACTGTCCACATAAGTCTTGGAACTAAAAGTACACACGCAAAAATCTATGGGGTCCCTCGTAAAAAGCCCAGACGCACGTGACGGGCACGTGCGCCTGGCGGGGGACCTAGATGCAATAACTAAAAGTACGAGGGCCTTATTTACAAAAGTTACAAAAATATAACACAACCAATGAAGGTTTAGGTATTTCTTAATAAATGGACAAAATCGCGGGGGTTGAAGAGCAAAATACCCCCGCCGAGTCGATCCAACGGCACCTCTGTCTTCACTTAGCCACGCGTCGCCAATCTGATGGCCCGTACCCCTTCGACTCCCACGGCCCAGATTAGATGGATGCCGATAATCTAACGGTCTGGGATCGAAGGATCGGGCGGCTGCTGATGGATCTGGAGGTGTGCCTTGATCTAACGGCGGAAACAGGCGGAGGACGAACACAGAAGAGAGCTCGCTGCGGCGAGCTTCCCCCGACGACGACTTCCCCCTCTGGCGTGCGATGAATCTTCAAAAGGGCTCACCGTCTTCCTGCAGGTGTTCTCTTGCCGTCTGAAGCGTCAGAAGGTGGCGATGGCCACCAGAGCTCGCAGGCGAGGGGGAGGAGCTAGGGCTCCCAAAATACCTTCAGCGAGCTCGCAAAATCGCCCCAGGTGCTCGATATGCTCCTTTACCTGCACGAAATGGTTGATACGGCCAGGGGCAAATTGCCCCGACCACGCAGCGAAATAGGATGGAGGTATACGGCAGTGGATGGTGTGAACACGAGGTTGGCCGGAGATAGCTCCGGTGAACGATCGATTGAGCGAATCGATAGGCGATCAATGGTGAATAGGATGGCTTGATGAAGCTATGACGATGGGAAATAAAACGAGAAAAGAAATAAAGGGGATGTATACCTCAAGGGGGGCAGGACCCGAGGTGGAAATACCTCCACGGTGAGGTTCGCCGGAGGTGCGGAACGCGCCTAGAACAGGTGGTTCTCCTCCGCTTGGACGGTGGCGACCCGAAGCTGTCACCAACAGGACTCCAATGCGAGCCAAAAAGGGAGAAAGTTCTAGATGTGTTGCGGTTCAAAAGCCAGAGGAAGATGGGGGGGTCGGTTTTGAATGGTGGTCGACGGGCTCAAAGAACGAGGCACCACAGGTGCGTCGATGATCCGCAACCCAAGATGAAGCTTGGGCGGGCATCCTTGATGGAAGGGCTACAAAAGTCGTGAAGAGTGTTTCATGTTTTGATGAAAGAGGTGACCTCCAAAAAAGGGTGAAGTTGGGTCAAAATGCATCTTCTGACACAATCCAGGTGTTGGGCAGAGAGTTGACCGAAGGTCAACTCTTGCTGCCACGTGGTTGGTCCACGTGGACCAACCAAGAAAAAGCCTGGAGAAAAACTAAAAAAAATCCATTAAAAATATTAAACAATTTTATTTTAAATAGGTTATAAAATAAAAAGTGTTTATAATTTTATAAACTATTTTATAGCGATTTTTAATTATTTTTATGGAGTATATTTTTACAAGTTGTCTTTTTAGCCCTATATAGGTACACATACCTATGTATTTTATTACTTTATTTTTATTTTGTGTATTTTAATTTTATTATTTTTATTTAGTATTTTCTAAAATCATAAAATACTTTTATACACACAAATATATATTTTTTTGATTTTTCTGATATGTTTTGTATATTTAATAAAATATAAGTAGGTATCATATAGGTATATCTATAGGTGTAATATCTGTGTATTTTATGTACGTATTTTTATTTTGTATTTTATTTAGGCTTTTATTCTAATTTTAATATACATAATTATTATAAGTAATATTTACAAGATTATAAAGATATAAAAAGATACAAATAATGAATAAATAATAAATGGAATATTTTAATCAGTACAACTGTACGATAGGGGTCCAAAACTCAACTTTCAAACCGTAATTCCGAAAAATGCGAAACCACCTCCATTAAATAGATTAATTTATGTTATATACAATTAAAGGTGGGTTTGGTACATTTCGAGTTTTTATTTGCAAGATACGGGTCTGGGAAGTTGAAGTTCTGGAATTTTATTCAGACCATAACTTTTTATCTGTACATTATTTTTCAGTGAAATCAATTTTGTATTTTTACTTATTTAATTATCTACAACTTTCATGTACAAAGTTTCTTTATTTGATGTATAAAAAGTGGAACCAAAAATAGGCCCCAAAATGAATAAAGAATGAACTAAATAGAAGGGGTTTTTATTGTATTTTGACCCTTATCTCCCCCTACTTTATTCCTTGTCGACCTATTCATCAAGATGCCTAGGTCTCGGGGTTTTGGGTCATAAAATATTTACAATATTTTATTCTTTTTCTTTTCTTTTCTTTATTCTATAATTTTGGCTTTAAAAACCGCATTTTATACAATATTTACACACCTATACATGAATGCTAAAATGCATGAATTAATGTTATTTACAAGCATTTACTAGGGTTTTTGAGGCCAAAATGATAGAATAAAGATGATGAAATGTGGTTCATAATCCTCCTATACTTTACCTTTGCTAGTCCCTAGCAAACACTTATGCAATAAGTGCATAAATAAAAAGAAAGAAAAGAAAAAGAAGAAATGTGGATTGAATTTATTAATCAAACTTGCCTTCACAAAATCAAAGTTTGGAGCTTAAGTCTGACCTTTAGAATTTTAGTGCGGGCGGAACCTTAGTGAGAACCGGATTTGAAATCCAACAGTCCCTGAGAATCCCAAAACTCTGCTCAAGTCTCCTCAATAGCCAGGTCAGAAATATTTCAACTCATACGCAAACCCTTACGACTATGAATTTGACTCGTACAATGTAAGTGATAGTGGCTCTCCCCAACTGAAATGACAAAGAGACTGACTTCTCCAATATGACAACCCAATGATTCCCCAATCCAACAACTCATCCCTCAAAGAGCAGGGTATTCCCTTCTAAGCTCAAGTGGCAACCGACCCAAGAGGAGGGGGGGTGAAGAGAAGAATGGACGGTAGCCAGTGTAGCTACCTATCCTAGGATGCAAGACCAGTGTAGTCAAGTCATCCAGCTGCAGGCTCACATATTCTGACTTTGAAGCTCAAGCTTGCTTATTTGACTTTACTCGTATGTACACTCCGGCAAGCATTTTTATTTTTGTACATGCCTGTCCACTTTTTTGGAGTTTTTGCTTTTGCAATTTTTTTGGAATACTATATATAACAGCATTTACATAGGGAGTTTTCCCTCTTGAGCCAGTAGACTATCCCTCTCTTGAAGCTTTATTGCAACCCATGATCTCCTATCCTCGAAACTCATCATTACTGGACAGGTTGGGGTGCACTTCCCTCCCTAGAGGAGGACAAATATTTCCACCTGTGTGCGTCTCATACCGACAAATCCAACCTCCTCACCACTCCAACTGAGTTGAGCCATGTGAAAGGTGCAAGTGTCCAAGTTAGTGTTGGAAATGCGAGCCCACGGCGAGCCATTATGCAATAAATGTTATTGCAAATATCATTCCCTGATCTGAAATGAAGAATAATTAGTTTGCACAATAGGTCCCTTAGTACAATTAGGGTTATGTACCATGGCCATCTTAATAATCATACAGCTGTTGATTCAACTATTGAATCATAGAGGCTGGTGCTTGGATGAATATCTAAAGAGTTAGATTGAGGACTCATCAAGCACCGTCAAATGATTGTTAAGAGATGATCTCCAGCCTGAGTAGGAGATGGCAATCCTTATCTCTGAAGGCTGATATCTGACCGACCTCTTGATGCAGGTCCTCTGCATAGGAATAGAGATTCGGAGGTGTCAGATTAGTTAGGTCAACGAGTTGACTTAACGAGATTGAGATAACCAAAGTCCTATATCATATGCTGTCATGATATAGGCACGCATCCTCTGACCGGAGACAGATGTGTTACTATATGTCTGAGTATGTACATTTGGCAGACCAATAGGTTGATGACCTAATCAAGGTCTATACACCGGTGCGCTGGTGTGCATATAAGGGCATATGAGTAATACGATCTCTCAAAGGGATCATACAGGTTCAGTTACTGAACCAGAAGACATGAGCTCACTCATGAGATATTGGGAAGAATAAAATTCCATGCGCATGGTCGTCTCGCTTTGGAAGCTTGACTGAATTTGTAGGTTTGATATATACTTTTAGTATATGATCAAGACCTAGGTATAATATACGCTTTTGGAAAGTGTATGATTGATACCAACTCCCAATGATCGAATGAGAAACTTATTGATAAAACCATGAAGTAGACAGTATAAAGTTGATCCAATACTTCATGTTTAGTCTGAGTCTTCCAGAATACAGGATGTACAAGTATTGGGAATACCTGAGGGTGATTTGATCATAAACGATTGTATAACCATGACGCTTCCATTCCTAGGGAGTGATGAAACGGGGCTGGATTTTAGTGACTCCTCTCAGTAGAGAAGTGATCTGATCTTGGTCCAAGTGTTGGACATTGATCTGAATGTGATTCAGATACAATGAGAAGATTAGATTTACGGTCTTGATTTAATCAAGCATCTATGAGAGGCCCGCGATCTGGATTTGAGATATGATCTCAATATCCATGTCACTATACGTGGAACAGTACAATCGGCCTGTCCTTATCTCCAAGTATCTGCGGAGAGATTGCATTATTCTTGAAGGGTTCAAGAATAATTCCATAAGATTTAAGCAATGAAGAAATAATGATTAAATGTGATTTAATCATCTTGATGTCTGAAGAAATTATCCAATTTAATTAAATGTGATTTAATTAATGTGGATAAGAATAATGTGGATAGAAATATCCAATTATTCATAATATATTATAAATGTGATTTATAATGTATTAGAGAGAGCTAATTATAATTTATATGTGTTGATTAATTATTATGTGTATTGGATACACATTGTGTAATTAATTAACAATATGAATTATATGTTGTTTTGGGTTGTGAATATGATTCACAATTTTTTCCATGGCAAGATTGCAATATTCTCAAAGATAATTGTGAATTATTTTTGAAGATTAAAACCCAATAAATTTGTTGCAAATAAATAAGAGAGATTCCAAGGAGATATGCAATCTCATGGATTTCCATGAGATTGCAATCTCCATGCAATCTCAAGGGGCGGCACAACATTCCTATAAGGAATGTGTGGCCGTCCACTTGGAAGGTACATGGAGATGAAATCTCCATGTATCTTCTCTCCTTATTTGTTGGGTTGATTTAGGAATAAATTATATTTGATTTTGTCAAATATATTTTGACCTAAATTTGTTGCTTTTGACAACAACAATCTTGACCATTGGATTGACACAAATAAGTCTCACCCATTGATTTTATGTGTCCCATGGATTGAGATCCATGGATCCCAAAACCCTATAAATAGAGAGGCATACTATGCTCTCTAATGACTTGCAATATTGGAGCTCTCTCTCTCCCTCATTTCTTCATACACGCCAGCCCTCTTTCCCTCTCTTGTTGGTGGCCGTCCACCATACCCTAGAGAAGGGAATCGTTGTCGCCATTGCCACCGCGATGCCGCTTCGACGTTCTTCGGTTTCTCCATCTTCTTGGTGTGCTACTCCCACGAAGGAGACGTTAGATCTCGTGTGACGAGATCAGGAGTAACCACGCTTGGATCAACTTCTTGGATTGCGAGGACAACGCGGTTCATCCCCGCGCTCGCAAGCAGTCTCGCCGACGATCGGACTTGAGATAGGAGGTCTCTTCTCTTAGAGACTTGATCAACCACGCTTCAAGAGGTATTGCATTATACTTGTTGTGGTTATAGATGAAACGATCTGAGAATGGTTCTCGGATCATGTGGTTTCATCGAATAAAAATTTTAAATTCCGCTGCACCGAACAACTAGTACGACTAGTCGTTCTTCGTCGTATCCGATACGAGGATCACGCTTCCGTGATGCGCTTGAGGATTTTACCATATCCTTCAGTTAGGTAATTATCAACAAGAGTAGTGCATGTGCTCCGAAATACTCTACTTAGGCAGTCAAGAATTCATTGAACCAAGTCTCGTGATCCTCAAAGAATTAAGTCAACTAGACCTGAAGTACCTCAATCCTGGTTCCTATAAGGTTCCTGTTAATTAGGTAGATTTAAGGTCCAACCAAGCTCCAATCTTCGGATTTTACTTAGACTTGTTCAACCATTAAACTCAATCCGAAAAATTCTCATGCTATGCAATGCTATGCAGAAAATATTTTTGTGATGCAATTTTGAAAGATTTTGAACTTTTTATGGATTTTTGAAAAGATGATGATGATGATGCATATGCATTTTTTTAGATTTTTCAAAAAGATTTTTCAAATGTTTTTTTTTGGATTTGAAATTTTTTCAAATGTTTTTGGGATTTTTGAAAACAAAAAGTTTTGGCTAAAAACTAGGTACAAATATTTACACGGGAGTGCTTCTTATATATACAAGAAGTGGATTTTAAGAATTTACAGGGTAAGTGGAAAATTTTGTAAGTATATATATATGATGGATTTTGGGTGTTATGTATATATTCCTCAAACTTATTTGAAAAGGTTTTCCAAACAATTTTGAAAACTATAGTCCAAAATAATTTTTCAAACAGTTTTTACAAACATGTACATACATATGAAAATTATTTTGCAAAGGTTTTCAAAATAGTATATACAGATTTTCCAAATATTTTTGCAACCATTTTTCCAACCATTTGCAAATCATTTTTGAAATATTTTATTTCACACAAAGAAAATAAATTTTTGCAAACCATACAGGTTGAAAACATGTAACAAAACATTTTCAAAATAGTTTTCAATAGATTTTCACAAAGATTTTCAAACTATTTTTCAAACATTTTGCAAAAAACATTTTCACCTGATTTATTAATCAGTAAGTACAAGAAGAATTTGAGGAATAATCACATATTTTTATTAAGATTTTTAATGAATTTTATAAGTATAATTAGCCGTAATTATTAAGAAAATACAAAAGTATGAGTTATGGCTAAAGTATATACGTAGTATATACGACCCCCCCTATACTTAGCTTGAGCTATGTCCTCATAGATCGGAGAGAAAAGAGAAGACATAACTCGTACTAAGTATAGGCAAGTCTAAAGAATACGTGAATGAATCAATCAATGAGAAGTTGACCATCCTCCCTATACTTAGGATCAAATAATCCTAAGTATAGCAGACTGTACACAATGCAGGGAGGGTCAAGGGTGGGAATGAACAGATCGTACTCAGATTGTCTCCCCCTATACTTAGGGTAAAATATCCTTAAGTATAAACAACAAGAGGAGACAATGGAGAGGATCTAAATGAATAGAAGAAACTCGGGGTGCACACCCCCCTATACTTAAGACAAAGTACGCCCTAAGTATGGAAAACTGTCTACAAAGGCGGCACCTTTTTGATAGATAAAGAAAATAGAAGAGGAAAAGAAGAAAAGAAGAAAATAAATCACAGATGAAAGAGTGATACGAGCAGATGGATCTGTACAGCGGAAGATGGAATTGATCACCATGTATGAGATGCAGATGATATGAGTCAAAGAACACATCTCATACCAGAAGAATGGGGGCAACGTCAATGGTCGGCAAATCATGATCTAGATATAGTTTCAGATGTTGACCATTGACACGGAAGGTGGAAGATGATGACGGTTCGGATATGTCGATGCTGCCATTGTCATGTGCCTTCCTGACCACATATGCACCTTTCCACTTGCTCTGTAATTTCCCTGGGAATAATTTCAGCCCGCAATCAAACAACCATACTCTCTGATCTGGCTCAAATTGTTTATGGCTGATATGGGAATCGTGCCATGTTTTCACTTTCTCTTTGTACTGTAGGCTGTTGGAAAAGGATGTGTCTCTTAGTTCTTCCAGGGTTGCCAACTCTGCTCTCCTTTGTTCTCCTATGCTCTCGGGATCTAACAGTAACTCAGTGACTGCCCAAAAGGATTTGTGCTTGATTTCCACTGGCAAATGGCACAGCTTGCCATAGACGAGTCGAAAGGGAGATATTCCCAATGGATTCTTGAAAGAAGTCCGATAGGCCCACAAGACCGAGTCCAAAAGCTGTGACCAATCCTTTTGGTCTGGGCGGACAACTTTCTGCAAGATAGTCTTTATCCCCAGTTCGATACGTCAGCAAGACCATTAGTCTTAGGGTGATATGGTGTGGCCGCCCGATGGTCAATGCCGAACTCGTCTGCAAGGGCCCTAACTTTGTCATTGATGAAATGAGACCTCCCGTCTGAAATCAAGACTCTAGGTACCACGAACCGTGAAATGATATTTTTCCTCAAGAATTTGCACACGATTTTAGCATCTGCGGCTCGGGAAGGAATGGCCTCAACCCATCGGCTGACATAATCTACAGCGAGCAAAATATGCTCGAATCCCTGACTCTTAGGAAATGGGCCCATGAAATCAATCCCCCATGCATCGAAAACCTCACAAAAGTGAATGGGTTGCATGGGCATCATGTCTCTCTGTCCGCAGGTTTTCATTTTCTGACAGTCAGTACAATTCTTCACGAACTCTTCAGAATCCATGAAGAGAGTAGGCCACCGAAGGCCGGATTGAAGCACCTTCTGTGCTGTCCTTTTTCCAGAATGATGTCCTCCTGCCTCAAGCTTGTGGCAATATGTGAGGATGCTTTGTTGCTCTTCTTGAGGAATGCACCTTCTCCAGATGCTATCCCCTCCTTCATGATAAAGGATGGGATCCTCCCAATGGTAAAACTTGGCCTTAGCTAGGAAGGTCTCAAGTTTCTGCCTGGGCCAACTCTGAGGGACCGTCTTGGCAACAAGATAGTTTACAAAGTCGGCATACCATGGAAGTGAGGCGACAGCCAAGATCGCCTCATCTGGAAATGTCTCTGTGATAGGTGCGCTGGGCTCAAATTCCTCAAGATTCTCCAATCTGGAGAGATGATCTGCCACCACATTCTTGACTCCAGGCTTATCCTTAATCTCAATATCAAATTCCTGGGGTAGAAGGATCCATCTGGTAAGACGTGCTTTGGCAACCTTCTTGGCCATTAAGTACCGGATGGCAGTGTGATTAGTGTAAATTGTCACTCTAGATCCGAGAATATAAGATCTATACTTATACAAAGCAAAGACTACGGCCAACATCTCTTTCTCAGTCACAGTGTAATTCCGCTGAGCGACATCCAAAGTCCGACTGGCGTAGTGAATGGCAAATGGTAAACCATCCCTCCTCTGTCCAAGCACAGCCCCAACGGCAAATCTGAAGCATCCGTCATGATCTCGAATGGGAGAGACCAATCGGGTGGCTGAAAGACAGGAGCTGAAACAACCATATTTTTGAGTCTCAAAAGATGCAAGACACTTATCATTGACAAGGAACTCGGTGTTTTTTGTCAGCAAATCAGTAAGCGGTCGGGTAATACGACTGAAGTCCTGAATGAACCGTCGGTAGAAACCGACATGCCCCAAAAAAGACTGCAACTGACGCAAGTTGGACGGTGGATTGCGTTTTCTGATGATATCCACCTTGGCCGGATCGACCTGCATGCCCCTGTTGGAGAGGATATGACCGAGGACCGTTCCTTGAGTCACCATAAAGTGGCTCTTCTCCCAAGATAAAACAAGATTGACCTCTATGCAGCGCTGAAGCACACGGTCTAGGCAGTCAAGACAAGCATCGAACCCATCGCCATATACAGAGAAGTCATCCATGAAGACCTCTAAACAGTCACCCACCATGTCCGAGAAAATGGACAACTTGCACCTTTGGAATGTCGATGGAGCGTTACATAGACCAAAGGGCATCCGTCTGAAAGCATAAGTCCCAAACGGACAGGTGAATGTCGTTTTCTCCTGGTCTTCGGGCGCAATGGCCACTTGATTATATCCAGAGTACCCTTCAAGAAAGCAGTAATGACTCTTCCCAGCTAGCCTCTTGATAATCTGATCAATGAATGGCAGCGAAAAATGATCCTTCTTGGTGACCTCATTCAATCGTCTGTAGTCCACACAGACCCTCCAAGAAGTGGGTACTCGGGTAACGATCTCCTCTCCAGACTCATTCACCATTGTAGTGATGCCCGTCTTCTTGGGCACCACATGTAACAGACTAACCCATATAGAGTCGGAGATGGGGTAGATAAAATCGGCGCTCCTCCACTTAGAAATTTCTTTCATGACTACGTCTCGAAGATTAGGGTTCAGCCGTCATTGGAACTCACGCGACGACCTAGCATTATCCACAAGGTAGATGTGGTGGGAGCATAGAGCCGGACTAATTCCCTGGAGATCAACTATACTCCAACCGATTGCCGTGCGGTTTCTTTCAAGAACCTCCATTAGACGAGATTCTTGTTCTCCAGTCAAACCTGCTGAGATAATGATTGGGTGCATATCTGGCTCACCCGCAAGGGACCTATACTTCAGCGACTGCGGCAGAGGTTTTATTTCTCAACAGATGGGAGGCGGTAGATCTGGCTTCTGATATGTTTGTGTGAAGGCGACCAGATCTGCATGGGAGAACTCTCGCTCTGCAGGAATCTCTGATGAAGGGTGGCCTCTTGGATCATCAATAAACTGCACTGGCTCGCACTCTGTCATGGATGTTGGCTCAAAAGGAATCAGACAAGGCAAATAGTCATCAAAATCATACCAATCAATGTCTGAGTCCGAGGGATCAGAAGAAGATGAACAAGAGTGAAAATCATCAACACCACTCGTCCTAACACTGTCAGCCTCAGGTGTATCCTTGTCTAGGTGTGTGCTCTCCAGGCTCTCGAATGCCATAAGCTATAGATATAATGAATCTGCAGGCAAGGCGAGGGTCGGTGCTACAGGATCTGTCCAGTTAGATTCATCATCTGTCATCACAAAATCACACTCCCGGTGGATGTCTAGCTCTTTCTCTGTCATCTGCGCGGCTTCGCTGGACTGCTCTGAGCATTCTAATTCTCTGGCTCTTGTTTCTTCGATCGTCTCTATTTGTATGGTTTTGCCCTCTACGCGAAAACACAACTTCCCACTATCATGGTCGGTCACTGCCTTGGCTGTAGCCAAGAATGGGCGTCCGAGTATGATGGGGGCATCGGTCACCGACTCAGGGATCTCCATGTCCAACACAACGAAGTCCATGGGGAATTTCAGGCCCTGAATGGTAACGACCACATCTTTCAATAACCCCTTCGGCCTCTTAGTCGACCTATCAGCAAACTGAAGGATTGTCCTGCTCCTAAGAAGAGGACCAAACTCGAATTGGTCGAGTAAGGCTGCCGGAAGAAGCTTAATTGAAGAGCCGCTGTCTAACAGAGTACGATCAAACTGCTGCTCTTGAATCTCGCATCTAACATAGGGAGCTCCTGCATCTGGTCGCTTGGCTGGCAGTTTGTTCTGAATAGTGCAGCAAGTGGAATGAGTGAGCACATGGATCTGATCTCGGTGGTTCCTCCTCTTCCTGCAGACTGTAGTTTTCTCCTTCAAGTTCTTTTTGAAGAGGGGAATGTGCTCGAGTGCTTCTTGTAGAGTCAGCTGAATGTGGAATCTGTCTATCATCTGATTGTTGAACTCTACCTGCTGATCTTTTTTTGGATTTTATCTTTTATTCCCCTTCGCTCGGTGGAGTGCCTCAGAAAAGGGGATGGTAGGGGCCTCCTCTGATGGAGGACTAGGAATAGGTCCCTGTGCCTGTGAAGGAGGAGAATCCACACAATCATCATCGTTCAACACATATGGATCCGCAATGTGAACAGAAACCTTTTCTTTATTCATATTTTTGTTTTTCTTTTTGTTACCACAGTCCATAGGTACAAAAGGTGGTAACATCACAGATGGAGGCTCAACAAAAGTGGATGTGGTGGCCTCAGTACCACCACCAGAACCTGTCTTCGTGGCATCAACACCGCGCTCTGGCTCAGCATCCAAAATGGTGGCATCAACACCACCGTCTGCATCTGGTATCATGATGGACTCAGTACCGTCGTCTGGATCTCCATCATTGGTGGCCTCAGCTCCACCATCTCTAACATCATCATTAACGGCATCAACACCACTACTCTGCTCCTCTGGCGCTCCTGGTTCAGCGTGTGATTGTCTCTCAGAAGAGGCGCCGCCTGCTGGCATCCTACCGCTCCTAGTAGTCACAAAATCAGCATCATGCATAGAAGAAGATATGTCACTCAAATAGTCACTAGGAGAGGTATCCTCTGTAAACTCTACCTTCTCAGACTTCCTTTTCAGATTGTTCGGGTTGGGTTAAATCTAAGCGGGTATGGCGGCCTTGCCTTTGATGATTTCCCTCATCTCCTGCCGGAATTCATCCATTTCTTGCCTGAAGGATGCTCGCTGTTCGGAGAGCAAGCGGGCAAGATCATCGAGAGCTGGGTTCTCAAAAGCGGAGGCTTGAGAACCAGATGGGTTCCCTTGTGGGAAATGAGGCTGTTGCTGCTGGTACTATGGAGGATGGGGATATGCCTGATGAGGCTGCCGACGCTGCCTCCACTGCTGTCCCTGATAAGCGGGACGAGGACCATTCTGGTACTGCTGCTGGGCATACTGGGGTTGTTGCTGCTGTGGTTGCTGGCTGCTCTGCTGTCCTTGAGCTGGATTCTGCTGCTGGGATGAGGAGCCACCGTTGCCCCAACGGAATCTGGGGTGATCGCGACGAATCCCAGGCTGAGGATACCAGTCGTACCAAATCCCATTGACTTCCATCAATGGGTCCTGTTCAAAGGAAGGTGGTGGCAGAACTGCCAGTGGCGGGTCCGACTGATATACCACCATCTGAGTGTCCTGAGATGGTGGTTGTGCTGGTTAGTACTGTAGCAACTGGACCGGCTCTGCCTGGATGTGGTTGACCTGATGGTGTGAGGTAGAGGGTTGGGTAGAGCTGCTACTGCTCGGATCGGCTCGTGACCTGGGAGGCTGCGGAGTATATGATTGTGCCTTCCGAATGCAGAGAATTTGAGTCTTCAGGTCACTCATGGTTTTGGTAAGAAGGTCCATCTGGGCAAGACCTTGATTCTGCTTCTTCTTGAGGATCTCCATGCAGTCCAACTTTTCGCTGATGATTCCCATGTCGACTGTGGCTGATTCGGCTTGGGTTGCGGCTGTCGACGAAGTGTTGGGACCGGCATCGATGCAGGCGATCCTCTGGAATGATCCTCCTCCTTGAGGTGGCTTTTGTTGTGTGTAGACTCTGGCTTGGGTCAACACAGTTGAATTTTCTGCCATGCCTTCATAGATGTCCCAGATGTCGTTTTCACCCTTGGAAAAATATGATCCACCACAAGAGGCATTTACGAGCCCCTGCAGCTCCGGTGTCATCCCACAAAAGAAGCTCTGAACTAGATTGGGCTTGGAGATATCTTGATGTGGACACCGGTCGATGAGCTCTCTGAATCGATCCCAGGCTTCGTGGAATTGTTCATTCGGGATCATGACGAAGTTGCTGATCATTGCTCTAGCTGCATTTGTCCGGCCGAGAGGGTAGTATTTCTTCAAATACGCGGTCCGGAGATCTGCCCAAGTATCTATGAATCGCCCCAAATGTTTGAGCCAGTATGCGGCTCTGTCAACCAAGGAGAAAGGGAAGGCGATCATCTTGATCGTGTCCTCGGTCATCAGCCTATCATGGATTGTGCTGCAGATCATTTCGAACTCTTGGAGGTGGAGGTGAGGCTCTTCGGTCGGCAACCCATAGAATTTTGGTAGAAGCTGAATGGTGTGGGACCAAAGCTCGAAATCTCCATGGATAGGCGGAAGTCTGATCCAACGATGAGTGAGGGATGCGGCTGGATTGTGCAATTCCCTCATGATAGTCTGTGGCGGTCTCTCGGCATCGGGATTACCTCCTCCTACATCAGGTCCTTCTCCTCCTCCACCACTGCCACCGCTCCCAGGTCGGTTCTCTCTCATCTGTGCAATTTCTCTCATGAGATCACCCATGAAGGTACCCTGGTCACGAATTTGCCTCTGCATGGTCTCCAAGGATGCAAGAAGTGAATTGTTGATTGCGGCTTGATCAATGAAGTATGGAGGGTGCTCATGATCATCAGGATGCTCGCCTCTGTCAGCCATGTCGGGGTTCTCTGAAAATGCAAAAGAACCCATCTCAGGTGCCATCAAATGTTCCGAACTCTGCGATGCACTGAAATCTGAGACTCTTGGACTGATGGAAGGGGAATGAGAAGATTGGTCGAGGGGGAACAGGGTGGAAGTGAACTCATGCTCGGAGAGCGGACTCTCCGAGGTTGTCCTAGATGAATAGGGAGGAGTGCTGGATAGCGATGCCGACAAGGTCGGCCTAAGAGACCTCCGTACCATCATCTTGATTATTGGGAAGAGCAAGGTGAATGAGAAGAAGAAGGAAGAAAGGAACAAAATTGCGCACAATTGTGCTCTGTTTTTTTGATCTTGACCTAAAGATAACTAGCAATCAAACACAAAACAGGGGTAAGTTCACCAACTCAACACATGAAGCCGTGAAGGTTCGGCTTTTATCTTGTCAGTTTTAGTTTCAATTCAGGAATTTATCTTGTAACGAGTCCTTAGAGCGCTACGCCTAAAGGAGAGAGAGTACTGCCGGAAGAGTATCCCGTACTTGTCCTCCTCCTGTGTAACCTGTAGCTTGCGCTTTTTGAGGTCCTTGTAACCCTTTTTGGATCCCTACTCAGCCCAAGAAATAGTGAAAGGAAGCCAATAGGCGAAAACGATACTTCGGAACTCGCTCGCAACGGAATCACCCGTGAGCGTGCAAGAACCTACTCGGACGCGAGACGATGAGACAGACACCCCCGTGAAGGCGTGGCCTAGGCTCGATACTTCGGACAAGGTCGATGCTCTACACAATAGAGAGTCACCAATGTTGACCAAGCCCTACTCGTCCACGTATGATAGAAGCGCCAATACTTCGGAAATCCAGGCGATACACAAAGCAGCCACAAGCTGGGTTTTTGGCTCTAATCTTTACGAAGCACTCAACTCACTTGGAAGGAGACCTTCCCATGCAACCTGAAAACAAGTGAGGGTGTTACTCTCCCCAAACAATGAATCCAATTGCAAGTTTTATTTAGGTCAAAGTTTTCTTAGCAGTCCCTTTTTTAATTTTTTTGGTGTTATCGCTTCTTTTGAGTAGATTCAAACAAGCGCCTAATGATTTTTGTATTTTCTTGATCCTACTTTGTCCAAAAACAGAGGGAGAATAGAGTCGGAAAAGCCGTGCAAGTCGACACAAAGATGGAAATCTCACCTTTGTGCCTAAATGATGGATGCAAAGTAAGAAGACTTACAGCGAATCCCAGCTCTCTCCATGCGGGATGCAAAACAGAAATTTATAAACCTAATCTACGTGCCGGTATGCAATGCGGAAATCATCCTAAGATAGGCAACTGCTAGCGTTAAGAACCACAAGCTAATCACCAATCCTCGATCCTAAGAGTCTGGTATAGACCCCCCCTCTTCTCGACACATCGAGTTCAGGAGTAGCGCTTGATGGGGAGGGCTCACAGCGTGGTGGATCTAAGAAGATGAGTTAACTGTTTAATTAAACTAAGTCCAAATTTGATCTATAGGTGCATGCAATGGTTATTAGTGTGTTTGGACCTAATCTAATCGAACAAGCAGGCCTAAAACTAAGGGCTCAATCCACAAAAGAAATGAAAAATGAAAACAAAACCGGAAAATGACTGTCGAAAACGTGATGAAAACTGCGGTGAGCCCCCGGGTGAACAAACACCTGGAAGTTAGGCCCGAAGTATCTAAGTGTCCAAGTCCTGTATTATTACAAATTAATAGTCACTCTCTCTCACAAAATAAAATGCAAGCTAACTACTACTCTCTCTCTCCTCCTGCTCTCTCCCGCCGGCTTGGCTTAAGAAAAGCCGGCTCCGCTTCCCAAGGTTGCTTCGGATCCCCTATGCGATCTACCTCGCTCCGCGATCCCTCGCAAGAAGACAAGAAAAAGAAGGTCAGAAAGCTCAACAGTATATATCACAAACAAGAGAGATAAAAGAGCAAGCAATAATGAAGACAACAACCACAATCAGACAAAAATAAGAATTACTCGTTGTTGCTCCCCGGTAACGGCGCCATTTGATTTAGCCAAAATTCACGGGTCTTAAGTTCCACACAAGGCGGGAACTCAGTCGAAGTGTCGACCACGCAAAATCCAACTAAAATCAACAATTAACCCACACTATAGATCGAGCAATCAGAAATAAATGTGGAGTTAAAATTTATTTTTAACTCTGCACAAAAGATGTATAGCAAGCAAGTATCCAGAGAGTTCGAACACAGGGAGCAAACATGGTAGATCAAACTAATGTGTGTGTGAGTGAGTGTGAAGTGTTGTCTACAATATGCAATGCAAAAGTTTTTGTGGGTTTTTAAATTTTATAATTTTTTTATTTTATTTGGTTTTTACTTTTGAATTTTGATTTTTGATTTTTGATTTTCTGATTTTTATATTTTATAATTTATATATATATATTTCAATATTGGAATATATAAACAAGGTGATAAAAGGGGTGATAAAATATTTATAGAAATATGCAAAATAGTCAAAACTTCAGAAATAAAATCTTTTTGATGTTTTTATGAATTTTTTACTGTTTTTATGATTTTTGGGTGTTTTTCAAAATATTTTTGGTATTTTAAATAGGCAAAACAAGGGAAAACAGTGAATAAACTCGTTGGCCGAAATTAAAGTGAGGTTGAAAAATACTAAACAGTACCTAAAATTCCTTAAATTAATTTTAAAATATAGACAATCAAACCAGGAAGACAAACAACTGAGTTTATATTTTTGTGATTTTTCTATGATTTTCTAGATTTTTATAAAGATTTTTAGGGTTTTCTAATTTTTAGGATTTTCCTTTTGCAATTTTTAGTGGTTTTTGGATTGACACTAGTAGATGACTAAACACACAAAATATAATTGTTTTGGAATTTTTCAAAACATTTTTATAATTTTTATGGGTTTTCTAATGCAAACAGTAGGAAAAATGCATGTTTTTGATTTTTAGTAAATATGAAAATGCGATAAAAATGAAATGCAAAAACAGGGAATGAAAGTGCAAGTGAACAGGAGCTTAACTTGATTTTTGTAGAAGTTTTCGAGACAAAATGGTGCCTTAAATAAATAAGTCAAGCACATAAAAATATCACAGCCTGGTAGGGGTATATATGCAAATACACAAAAGTCCATGGGCACGCTTGCAATTTTTACGCAAAATTTAATACTAGAATAAATACTTCGTGGACTTATTATAAATTCCTAAAGCCGCTAGGGCTTGTCTGCAAAAAAACCAGGATCCACGTGCAGACGCACGCGCCCCAGGGAAGGCCTAAATTGCAATTAATAAAAAGTTAAGGGTGGAAATGCAAAAAGCACAGAAATAATATAACTGTCCACATAAGTCTTGGAACTAAAAGTAAACACGCGAAAATCTATGGGTTCCCTCGTAAAAAGCCCAGACGCATGTGACGGGCACGTGCGCCAAGCGGGGGACCTAGATGCAATAACTAAAAGTACAGTGGCCCTAGTTACAAAAGTTACAAAAATATAACACATCCAATGAAGGTTTAGGTATTTCTCAATAAATGAACAAAATCGCGGGGGTTGAAGAGCAAAATACCCCCGCCGAGTCGATCCAACGACGCCTCTGTCTTCACTTAGCCACGCGTCGCCAATCTGATGGCTCGTACCCCTTCGACTCCCACGGCCCAGATTAGATGGATGCCGACAATCGAACGGTGCGGAACGCGCCTAGAACGGGTGGTTCTCCTCCGCTTGGACGGTGGCGACCCGAAGCTGTCACCAACAGGACTCCAACGCGAGCCAAAAAGGGAGAAAGTTCTAGATGTGTTGCGGTTCAAAAGCCAGAGGAAGATGAGGGGGTCGGTTTTGAATGGTGGTCGACGGGCTCAAAGAACGAGGCACCACAGGTGCGTCGATGATCCGCAATGGGCGGGCATCCTTGGTGGAAGGGCTACAAAAGTCGTGAAGAGTGTTTCATGTTTTGATGAAAGAGGTGACCTCGAAAAAAGGGTGAAGTTGGGTCAAAATGCATCTTCTGACACAATCCAGGTGTTGGGCAGAGTGTTGACCGAAGGTCAACTCTTGCTGCCCCCTAGTTGGTCTACGTGGACCAACCAGGAAAAAGCCTGGAGAAAAACTAAAAAAAATCAATTAAAAATATTAAACGATATTATTTTAATTAGGTTATAAAATAAAAAGTGTTTATAATTTTATAAACTATTTTATAGTGATTTTGAATTATTTTTATGAAGTATATTTTTACAAGTTGTCTTTTTAGCCCTATATAGGTACATATACCTATGTGTTTTATTACTTTATTTTTATTTTTTGTATTTTAATTTTATTATTTTTATTTTGTATATTCTAAAATTATAAAATACTTTTATACATACAAATATATTTTTGTTTTATTTTTCTGATATGTTTTGTATATTTAATAAAATATAAGTAGGTATCATATAGGTATATCTATAGGTGTAATATCTTGTATTTTATGTAGGTATTTTTATTTTGTATTTTATTTAGGCTTTTATTCTAATTTTAATATACATAATTATTAAAAGTAATATTTAAAAGATTATAAAAATATAAAAGATACAAATAATGAATAAATAATAAATGGAATATTTTAATCAGTACAACTGTACAATAGGGGTCCAAAACTCAACTTTCAAACCGTAATTCCGAAAAATGCAAAACCACCTCCATTAAATAGATTATTTTATGCTATAAAAATTAAAGGTGAGTTTGGTACATTTCGAGTTTTTATTTGCAAGATACGGGTCTGGGAAGTTGAAGTTCTGGAATCTTATTCAGACCATAAATTTTAATCTGTATATTATTTTTCAGTGAAATCAATTTTGTATTTTTACTTATTTAATTATCTACAACTTTCATGTACAAATTTTCTTTATTTGATGTATAAAAAGTAAAACCACAAATAGGCCCAAAATGAATAAAGAATGAATTAAATAGAAGGGGTTTTTATTGTATTTTGACCCTTATCTCCCCCTACTTTATTCCTTGTCGACCTATTCATCAAGATGCCTAGGTCTCAGGGTTTTGGGTCATAAAATATTTACAATATTTTATTCTTTTTCTTTTCTTTTCTTTATTCTATAATTTTGGCTTTAAAAACCGCATTTTATACAATATTTACACACCTATACATGAATGCTAAAATGCATGAATTAATGTTATTTACAAGCATTTACTAGGGTTTTTGAGGCCAAAATGATAGAATAAAGATGATGAAATGTGGATTCATCAATGATCCACATACATCAATATGTATGAGATCCTGAATACCTTGACATCTTACACCATTCCCAAAGAAGGGTGTATTGGACATTTTACTTTGAATACAATATTCATAAGTATGTAAGTTTTGAAATTTTTGACATCTTAAAGTTTCATCTCTTACTAGTCTATTAATCTTATCAACAGATATATGTCCAAGGCTTGATGCCAGATTATTCTCAAATGATCTTCATCCTCCTATTGATCTTTAAAAATTCAATTTTCAGTATTAGAAATCTTAATGAACCATTCATTAATTTTCTAATTTAGTGGAGTCCACTAGATTTTAGATTACTATCTGAAATATCTCCATCATAACTCTTTATGATAGATTTATTACAGAATTCATGTTTATTTCCAACATTTAGAAATAAACAATAAGTGTATTCTAATATCAAGGTCAAAGAGACATTCTCTAAGACTATGGGCTCTCCCGCTGAAATTATGAAGTCTATTGATCCGATGGAAATTGTTGCAACTATTGCATCAATTCCAACATTGATGACCATTAAACCTTAAGATAAAATTTCTAATCTTCTAATATATATGCAACCAATTGCAAGTGTCATTAGAAGATTGAGATACAATTATTGGACTTTATCTTATCAAATAAGAAAGTCAATTTCAATGATTTATGTAGATTATTTTGATGCTCTATCCGAGTCCTTCTCTAAGGATTCTAGACAGACTTGATAGTCATACTATCAACACATCAACTTATTATAGTATTGGCATTTATCCAACTATTTGGATGTTATATGGAAGTCATAGAAGTACGGTCAAGTCTTTGACTTTCTTTCTCATCTTGGGTCTGACCCATGCTTCCACTGTGCTCCCTTTATCTATAAACAATCATTGCTTAAGACTAAGGATCTCTTATGTTAAATTAAAAATAATTCAAAGTAAGAGTATTTCAATATTTATACATGCTTCATTAAATTCATACAATATGAATTATATGAAGCTTCATGAATGACTAGAGTATAGATTGTAGAATGATGACACTCATCATGTCTACTTCCATCTAGACTCTTAAAAATATTGGTTCAGGTAGTATTCAAACATTTTGAATACTTCATCTCCTTTAGAGCCACCATTCTGCATGATGTAGTAAACCATCTCATTCATGATGAATGTCAAGAGCACATATGTATGTCAGAACATCTTCATTGATTTTATAAGGATTATTTGACAATTGCGATCATCATCGACATGTCACTTCCAAAGTACATCCGATGAGAGATCAAGACTATAGTGACATACAAACCCTAGGGTTGTAGTCCTATTATCTATTTAATTGTGATTCCTCATTATTATGAGGAGACTTGCAAATTGTAACCACATACATTATGTATCCAACTGCAAGTACAATATCTGGATCATGGGTTCAACCATGATATCATACTGGTTATTATTGAGTATAGTATTGATTGGGTTTTATGCAGAATTATCTACAATAAGAAATTTGCATAAGTGTATATATATATATATATTACTTTGATTTAGGAATTTTTATATCAAAGTTGTCTTGCTTTGTCAACACTGGAAGTTCATTCCCTTAATCACTTTCAATGTAAGAGATATACTTACCCTTATATCTCAGCAAGATCTGGGATTTCCTTCCTTATCTTTGTCACATCCCAATAATATGAGAACCTGTAACTCCGATAAAAAGAAGCGGGAACACATTTCGCTTTGCAAGTTCAACTTGCATTTTCCAATTCGGTCTTTAACAACCGGGCCTACCACCCCTAAGGCGATGTTGACCGGTCATTAATTGAACCAACCGTCAACAGGAATAGTACTCACTACGCGCAATCCAATATCGCCCCAATAATATGAGGATCCGATATTGGGATCACTGCGCATACAACCTTACTCTTTTGAGAAGCAAAGAGCTCGATCCAGATGCGCTTTCATACAGGAGCTGTCACTTCGGACAGGCGTCTCCTACATACAATCCCTGGCGACGAAACCCTTTGCCTTGACGCGAGATCAGGGATGTCACTAATGTGATCCTCCATATCATATTCAAATTTAATTAATCATTATGAATCATATTCATTATGATTAATTCTTCCAAGGGAATTAACACATCTATTTATAATAGAGTGTCTTAATTTTAATTGGGTTCCAATTAATCTAATCATATTAAATAAATGATCCAATCAATATCCAACAAACAATCTTTATTGTTACTTGAATTATGGTATTATCTCAAATACATATTATTTTGAATTTTAATAATTAGAAATACGCCATGATTTCTTAAGCATTATACTAACCCTACTTGTTGTCATGGCCAATACCGACGGGAGTGGGACATACCAAACACGGTGCAACCTGCTACCCCAATGCTCCCCGACTAGACACCATATTGATGAATATCCATTCATCACTCTTTATTCTTTTATTTTAGCTACAAAACCCTTGCAAAACACATGTAGATATGTGTAAATAGAATAAATTACCAACATGCATGCATTGTGTAAATATTGATAATTAGCATGTTTTTGTGCATAAATAAAAGAATAAAGAAACACGAGAAAAAGAGGGAAATATTTAGAATAAATATTGAGTGACCTAATCCTAAGGGAGGGCTCAACATGGGCCTGACCACAAAAAGAACTAAGTAGAGAGAGATAGGGTCATTCATGTGTACATATACCTATGTATATAAATAAACTGATTTTCCTCAAAATAAAGAAAAATAAATGTTTCTTATATTTTTTACATATTTGTAAATGTAAAATCAAAATAAAAATGGGAAAAATAAAAGAGAAATAAAAATAATTAAAACTCTCTCACGAGTGTATATAGACCATGTGTATAGAATAACACATCTATTTATTTTTCCTTTGTAATTAATTAATAAAATTAAATAAAAATATTTTCACATCCCTTATTTCATGATGTAAATAAATAAAATAAAAATTAGAAAAATAAAAATAAAATAAAATCAAATCAAAACCCACATTGTACATATACCATGTGAATATATGTATGTACCTATTTATTTACTCTATGTAAATAATTTATAAAAATAAAATAAAAATATACTTTTATTCCACATTTTTATATATAAATAAATAAAATATAAAATTGGAATAAATATATAAAAATAAAAATTAAAATAAAAAAATAAATACATGTATATACCTGTATATATTAATAATATAATATAAATACATAAATTAGTTTTCAAAAAAATAAATAAAAATCATTAAAAAATAATCTGTAAATAAAAAAACATTTTTCATGTTTTAAGTTTTTCGAAAATAAGTCTTTTATTATTTTTAAATGAATTTCCAAATATTTATTGAATGGCGGACTGTGATTGGTCCACAGGGGATTGTTGACCCCAGGTCAACTCTCCCCCCTAGACTAGTCAACTTGGATCTGTGCGCGCAACCTGACTTCACTTAATTTTCTAAACCAGATCCGAGCTCCATTTACCCAAACCCTAGGTCCTAATTGATCGCCTCTGATCCGAGATCCACGCCAGAGCATCCGCCTAGGGATCCGTGCTTCACGGAACCCTGCCCGACCTCGTCTTCTCAGACCTAAGCTGCTATATAGCTGAACCTCCGCCGCACATTACCCGCCATCCTTGGCTGAGCCTCTTCGTCCCAGGACCTCCACCTTACTCCCCTGAGTGACAGCTTCGTGAGAGAGGTGTCGAAGAGAGGAAAGGAGACCTCCTGCTATCGATCCGGTGACATCTGCCACCGTGCGCTGCCGTGAGGTGCGCCCGAGCCTCGAGCATCGGCGTCCCTTCGAGGCTATGACCCAGAGCTTGCCATGCTCGTCCCCAGTTGACTGCATCTGCCAGGTAGACCCAATTCCCCTTAGTTTTATTTAATTTCATCTTTCGCCCAATTTGCTCCGCCGCCATCCCTCATCACTTCCGCCCACTCCGATCACCCATTTCATCATCGGAACCGACCTTCACCCTCGCGAAACTCCTACCCACATTCTGGACCCACTCACTCCCCTTGGTTCGCCCCGGAACCAAGGCCCGACCTCCACCGTCGTCGCCTCGCCGGAGGTCTTCTATTCCGACGCACCCGACCCCTATTCCGCCCCTAACCGGGTCGAGGTAGTTTGCCCTTGACCCAGGAAGCGTCCTAGGCTATTTTGCAGGTGAATGCAATCCATCTGAGGGTCGCGACGCTCGCACCCAGGAGCTTTCCTCCTCCGATGACGCTGGGCCGCTCCGGTGGTCTCCGGTCTCATCGGAGGTGCCCTTCAGCTGTGGAGCACTTTGGCGGAGCTTTTCCCTACATCAACAGCTTCAGAGGAGGCCCCCACCGCGCACACGGAGCAGGCGAAGCTCGCCGGCGAGCTATTCTTGGAGGATCCTTCTCCGCCGTTGGATCAGCCCTTCGCTCCAGACACGATCACACCCGTTCATCTGAGGAGCTGCAGCAACCGCCCGATTCTTCTAGGGCTTGATCCCAGCCGTCCATCCAGACGAAGTGGCGCCCGTCATCTCAACCTTCTGATCATCCACGTGGAATTTCTTCGGCCGTCTAATAATTAAGGGGTAAATTGTTCTTAGGCCCCTGCTTCTTTGGTTTTTGCTTTGTAGTCTTGTAAATATATAGTTTAGTGTTTTTATTTTCTGGATATTTGCACTCTGGACCTTTATATTTTCCTTATTTGCATTATAGTCCCTTCATATGTGGTCCACGTGCTTCGACACATGAGGTTCTGGTTAAATTGCATTTTATACCCTGTGCTTTCTGTGTGTTATGGTTTGAATGTTTTAAAATAAGAATGACACATATACCCCTCCGTGCTTGAAACACGTGCCATGTGCGTGATTTGTTGGACATTTTGCACGAGGGCCCTTACACTTTCTTGCCTTATTATTGTTTGGCCCTAAAACATGTTTTTCTTGCATTTAGGTCCCTGTGCACTGTGAGCCTTGGTTTTATTTAAATAAAATAGCAAATTAAACTCAAATTGCGTGAAATTTGGACACATGTCTCCTACCACTAGGCAAACATTTCCCTAAATTTTGGGTAAATTTTTGAGGTCTTTTGATATTTTTAACAATTCGAAAACTGTTGTTTTTGCTTATGTCCAGTTTAGAAAATCATAAAAAAATATAAAAACTATTTTCAAAATTCTAAAAAAATTAGGTTTTGTTAATTTTGGTGTTTTTGATTTTCTTTGCAATTTTGGCTATTTTTGGAAGTACAAAAACCTTAAAAAATAAAAAACCTTAAAAACTCATAAAAATTCTAAAAAATTGTAAAAACTCAAAAAATAATAAACTCTTTTTCTGAATTTTCCTTGTTGTTTCTATTTATCATAAAAATTACCTCAAAGCTATGAAAGACCCAATTGATATTTTTCATGGGACTTTGAAGCCTGGTTGGACAGATTGCTCCTATTTTTGCCTTCTTTGATTTTTAGAAAATTTTATAAAAATTAGAAAAATCTGAAAAATTCACTAAAAACATTAACAAACCTAAAAAAACTTAAAAATATTTTTGTTTGAATTTTCTATATGTTTTGGAGTGATTAAATAATTTGTTGTTTGATTTTGCCTTTTTCCTATTTTCCTTCATTATTAAAAATCCAAAAAATATAAAATAAATTAAAAAATCCACCAAAAATACATTTTCTTCTCATTTTTGATCTTAACTACTTCGTAGGCCGCAAGGCCAATTCGTGCTCCCTGAGTCCGACCCTGGGTGCTACACCAGGCTAATTTCATAGCTAGGACCGCTATCTCTATTTTGATTGTTTTATCTCCTGGTTTGGTGGTCTGTTTCACATTTTTCTTGTTGACCGCATCTTGCTACTCAGGTCATAGAGACTCTGACTATTTATACCTTATCCTGATAGTCAGTTTTTCGATCATCAGAATAGCGCCGTTGCCGGGGAGCACGGCTTAAAAGTCACTTTAGATTTTACCACGGCTTTTTGTAGATATTTTGTAGATATATTCGATCTTATTGTTTATAATAATCTGTTCTGATCACTTTGTTCTGTTTCTTGCGAGGGCCCGAGGATCAAGGCGGCTTCTTCGGAAGCCGATGCAACCGCGAGAGTCGGAGGCGGCTTCCTTCTCTACGAAGCCGTAGGAGAGCGCAAGGAACCGAGCAGGAGTGCGGGAGCCGCGGAATAGCCACGGAGTAGCTTAGTGTAGTTTAGGTTTCTTTTCAGCACATTTTATTATTGTAATAATACAGGTTCCTGGACTTTTAGAGACTTGTGATTTTTCGGGGTCTGTTTCGCCGAGCACCGGTGTGCTCGGGGGACCTCACTGAGTTTTCGCGATTTTTCGCGGTTTTGACCGTTTACTTACTACTTGTCTGATTTACGCGGTTTTCAGCCTTAGCTTAGGTTTTTGCTTGATTGTGATGTAATTAATTAGTATCCAAACACCTAATTGCCTGTCTGTATCTATAGTTCGAATAATTGGATCTAATTAATTAATTCACAAGAAAAATCCGGCTTATTAGAGCTCTGGTCCACGTGCCTTGAGGAGTCACATACAACGCGTGCAGGATCTATTGTGGCAAACACCGAGTGGCTCCCAAGATAGGACTCCAGACCTAGGCTCGAGTACCCGGCTACTGTTCTTTCGTGTAGAAATTGCTTTGCTAGGGACGGTTTTCCGCGTGCATCATATAGGTAGTTTATATTCTGTCTTTTATTTATGTGCGGATCACCCTACATGTAGACTGCTGGAGTCAGGTACGCATCTCTTACTCTGCATGCATCATTGATTTCTTTGCATCGACTTTTTCGTCTTCTCTCCCTGTTTTTGGACTTAAAATAATCAGGAGAATCGAAATATTCGTTAGGCGTTGTTTGCTTTGAAAAATACCTAAAAAGAAAAACTATAAAATTGGGACTGTTAAACAAACTTGACCCTAAAAGACACTTCACTTAAAAATCTGTCTTGGGGAGAGCAACCCCCTCATTGTCTGGTTTGTTTGCGTGAGAGAGTGACCCGCACACTAGGCTAGAGCCACATCTGAGCCCTGATCAGACTACCAGCCTTTTATACGGGATAGTCTGGTTGGCGGATTGGATTCCTACCAGGTCACGTAACCGCTCTGATATCCTGACATGATCACCTAAATAAAATAGAAAAGATAATTGACCGAGCTCTTACGGTCTTCAGCTCAGCGTGCAATAGGTTAATTTGGGGTTTGTTTTTCTCATCTTGTTTGTTTCCAGATCCCATCCGCCCGACTTGCCAGATTAAGATGATGGGCAGAAGGTCTCTTAGGCAGCCTCTGGCTGCACCGCTTTTCAGCACTCTAGCCCACTCATCTAGGTTGGTTCGTGAGAGCCCAGACCCGCTCTCCGAACCCGAGTTCGACTCCACCCTGTTTCCACTTGACGACCCTTCTTCCTGTCCTGAGATGCCAGTGCCAGATGCGAGTCGATAGATAGATGAAATTTTGGCACCTGAGTTTGGGTCTTTTGCCTTTGCAGAGACCATGGCCAGCAGCAAGGATCGCACTGAGGGTCAGAGGCCAGAGACGACGACCAAACCAGGGTGCGATCAACACCACCATGTTAGCCTCCCTCGAGACGATGCAACGATAAATACGAGACCTGGGGGATTTCATGGTGGACATGAGGAGAGAGATGGAGAGATTGAGAGCCGCAGCAGATCAGCCGAGAGCCGCGGGAGGAGGAGGAGCAGCATATCAGCCAAGAGAAGGAGCAGGAGGAGGCCAACCAACAGAGCAGCCGAGACCGATGCAGGAGTTGCACAACCCCGGATCGACACAGACACACAGCTGGGTGGTACTTCCGGCCATCGTGGGGGACTTCAAGTTCCCCCCGAACACACTTCAGTTGCTTCCCCGCTTCCACGTGCTCGCCACAGAGGAGCCTCATCTCCATCTACAGGAGTTTCTAATGATCTGCAGCACCGTCCACGACATACAGGTGGATGAGGACACTATCCGGATGATTGCCTTCCCCTTTTCACTAGTAGATATAGCAGCCACCTGGATGAAGCATCTGGGGAAGTTCGTATACACCTGGGAGCAGCTCCGCACCGAGTACTTGCACAAGTACTATCCACTTGGGTGGACCAATGTAGCGAGAGCCCTGATCAGCAACTTCTCCATGCTCCCCAACGAGCAGTTCCACGAGGCATGGGAGAGGTTCCGTGAACTTACTGACAGATGCTCGCACCATGATATCACGAAGTCGAACCTTGTTCAGAGCTTCTTTTGCGGGTTGACACCAGAGTTGTAGGCCTGGTGAACGCTTCTTGTGGCGGTTCCTACTTCGCCAAGGACGAGGATCAGGTTTGGACCATCTATGAGGAGATGGCTGAGAACTATACAGTGATGTCCCAGACCTGACTCTATATACAGGGACGCCCTCAGCCATAGCCCGCGCAGTTTTAGAGGATAGCACGGGTAGACGCCGGTCCTTGTACTTCATCAGCGGCAGCCGCACAGGCCAAGTCCACAGCTGTCGATATGGGCATTATCAGCGAGAAGCTAGACCGGATGGAGCTGATCGAGAAAAAGAAGTGCTAGAGCATATCGCAGATGGAGCAGATGGCACAGTTATTGAGTGACCTAAAGACACATGTCAGGTGTCTCCAGGAGGCACAAACGGCTTATCAGCCCTGTCTTCAGTCACGAGGGGATCCGAGTAGCAGCGGCAGTTCATCCTAACGCTCCACGCAGCCTAGACAGGGTCACCTTGTACATGCAGAGCCGTACCAGCAGCCGCAGCAGTACTACCAGCCACCGCCATCTCTAGACATTCAGATGGTGGTCTACGAGCCGGATCAGCCTCTGGCAGTACTCCCACCTCCCCCTTACGGGCCGGAGCCGTTGATGGATGTCAACGGGATTTGGCATGACTGACCCCAGCCCGGTATCCGGAGAGACCATCCCGGATTCCGTTGGTCGGCCGGAGGTGCCAGTTCCCAGCAGCAGCCTCTAGTTCAAGGTGGCCAGTACGACCATCATCGAGATCACCAGTAGCTGCAGCCCCCAGTGTACCACCACCAGCAGCAACAGTCATCCCAGCCCCAACAGCAGTATGGTCCTCGTCCCTATCAGCAGGGACATTCTTGGAGGCGTGATCATCCTCAGCAGCAGCATCAGCAATACCCCTCTCACCAGCCACAGCAGCAGCCTCACTTCCAGCGAGGCCACCCGTCAGGTTCTCATGGGTCCGTCTATGAGAACCCCGCCTTAGACGACTTAGCCCGCCTCATGACTGAGCAGCAGGCTACCTTCAGACGGGAGATGGACGAGTTCCGCCAGGAGATGTGGGAGATAGTGAGAGGGAAGGCTGCCATTCTTGCATAGATAGAGCCAAATCCGAACAACCTGAAGAGGAAGTCTGAGCAGGTAGAGTTCACAGAGATTACCACTCCTAGTGATTCTTTTGGTGATTTATCTGCATACATGTTTGATGCTGATTTTGTCACACTTAGGAGCGGTAGGATGCCAGCAGGCGGTGCCTCGTCTGAGCGACGATCCCACGCCACACCAAGAGCGCCAGACGAGGAGGATCGTGGTACAGAGGCCGCGAGAGATGATGACGGTGGTACTAATGCCACCAGGGACATTGATCCAGCCGACGGTACTGAGACCGTCGAGTCACCAGTTCGAGGAGGTGGTACTGACGCCACCCTAGTTGCTGAGCCAGAGCGCGGTGCTGATGCCGCGAGACATGCTGAGGGTGGTACTGAGGCCACCATTATTTCTGCTAGTCCTGTTGTCTTTCCATTTGTACATGTATCTCAGGACATTTTTAGAAATAAAGGAAAGGGTATGTTGTTATCGGATCCACATGTGTTGCTTGATGATGATTGTGTGGATTCTGTTGTTCATGAGCATGCCAGACCCTCTCCTAGTCCTTCATTTGAGAAGGCCCTAGTGATCCCCTTTCCACGAGCTCTTCATATGGCAAAGGGGAAGAAAATCGAAAATCCCAAAAAGAGTCATCAGATAGAGTTCATCCAGCAGATGATAGACAGATTCCATATCCAGCTAACTCTTCAGGAGGGCTTGGAGCACATCCCTCTACTCCAGAGATCACTCAGAGATAGGACCATAGTTAGGAGGAAGAGGAGGAACCATCAGTCTGAGTCCATGTGCTGACCAGAGCCACTTGTTTCGTGATACAAAACCGACTGCCAGCCAAGAGACCAAATGCAGGAGCCCCGTATGTCAGATGCCACATTCATGAGCAAAGGTTCGATCGCACTCTATTAGACAGCGGTTCTTCGATCAACCTACTTCTGGCAGCCCTTCTCGACCGCTTCGAGTTGGGCACTCTCCGACAGAGCAGGACAGTCCTTCAGTTTACTGATCGATCTGTCAAGGGGCCGAAGGGGTCGCTGAGGGACGTTGTTGTCACGATTCAGGGCCTGAAATTCCCTGTGGACTTCCTAGTGTTGGACATGGAGATCCCTGAGTCTGTGACTGATGCCCCCATCATTTTAGGACGCCCGTTCTTGGCCACAGCCAAGGCAGTGTCCGACCATGATAGCGGGAAGGTGTACTTTCGCGTCGAGAGCGAGAGTATACAAATAGAGATGGTCGAGGAGACTAGAGCGAGAGATTCAGAATGCTCAGAGCTGACCACAGATTTAGAGCAGATGACAGAGTCAGGGCGAGACATCCACCAGGACAACGATTTTGTGATTACAGATGATGAGGAAGTTTGGGAAGATCCAGTCGCACATGCCATTCTCTCACCTTCAGAGTTCGCTGATGCAAAGACGCAAGCAGAGGAGAGCTTGGAGAGCGCATTCCTGGTCGAGGATACCTTTCAGACCGTAGATTTGGTTCTTGATCGCGATACAGATTTTTGTAAGTATGATCCCTCGGAGTCAGATACTGATTGGGCAGAGTTTGATGATTTTACACCGTGTCTGACTTCCACTGAGCCTACATCTATAGAGGAGGTTGATTCTGAGCAGAGCAGAGACAAACCATTCGAGCAGCCTTCTCCAAATCCAGTTTGCGAGCAAGAGTTCACATTCTCCCGTGCAGATTTGGTCGCATACACTCGGATTCTTTAGAAGCCAGATTTGCCCGCACCGAAATGTCCAGAGCTGAAGCCGCTGCTTGTGTCGCTGAAGTATAGATTCCTTGCGACTGAGCATGAGATGTACCTAGTCATTATCTCCGCTGATTTGACTGGAGAGCGAGAATCCCGTCTGATGGGGGTTCTTGAAAAGAACCGTAAGGCGATAGGATGGAGCGTAGCAGATCTCTAGGGGATCATTCCAGCTATGTGCTCTCACCACATCTATCTCGAGGATGAGGCAAAGCCGTCGCGTGAGTTCCAGCGGCGGCTGAACCCGAATCTGAGAGAGGTTGTCATGAATGAGATCTCGAAGTGGTGGAGCGCCGATTTTATCTACCCCATCTCCGACTCCAAGTGGGTCAGTCTGTTGCATGTGGTGCCCAAGAAGACGGGCATCACTACTGTTGTCACGGAGTCTGGAGAGGAGATCGCTACTCAGATACCCACTTCTTAGCGGGTCTGCGTAGATTACAGACGACTCAACCATGCCACCAAGAAGGATCATTTCCCCCTGACCTTTATTGATCAGATCATTGAGAGACTGGCAGGGAAGAGCCATTACTGCTTTCTGTATGGGTACTCCGGCTACAATCAGGTGGCCATTGCGCCTGAGGACCAGGACAAGACTACCTTCACCTGTCCCTTTGGGACTTATGCCTTCAGACGCATGCCATTTGGGCTATGCAACGCCCCTGCGACATTTCAGAGATGCATGCTGTCTATCTTTTTGGACATGGTGGGGGAGTGCTTGGAGGTCTTCATGGATGATTTCTCGGTCTACGGTGACGGATTCAACTCCTGTCTTGACTGCCTAGATCGAGTCTTTCAGCGATGCATAGAGGTTCACCTAGTGTTGTCTTGGAGAAGAGTCACTTCATGGTGACTCAAGGGTCGGTGCTTGGTCACATCATCTCCAACAGGGGCATGGAGGTTGATCCGGCCTTGGTGGATGTCATTAGAAAACTCGATCCACCGTCCAACTTGCGGCAGTTGCGGTCTTTTCTGGGGCACGTCGATTTCTACCGACGCTTCATTCATGATTTCAGCAGGCTTGCCCGACCGTTGACTGATCTGTTGACGAAAGACACCGAGTTCCTTGTAGATGATATGTGTCCATCGTCATTCGAGACTCTCAAGAGTTGTGTTATAGAGGCTCCTATTCTTTAGCCACCTGATTGGTCTCTCCCATTTGAGATCATTACGGACGCCTCCAATTTTGCCGTAGGGACCGTGCTGGGACAGAGGAGGGATGGAGTCCCATTTTCCATTCACTATGCTAGTCGTACATTGGATGCCGCGCAACGGAACTACACGGTCATAGAGAAGGAGATGCTGACCATAGTTTTTTGCCCTAGATAAGTTCAGATCTTACATCATTGGATCAAGAGTGACCATTTACACTGATCATACCGCCATCAGGTACCTCATGGCAAAGAAGGATGCCAAAGCTAGATTGACCAGATGGATCCTTCTACTCCAGGAGTTTGATATTGAGATTAAGGATAAGCCTGGAGTCAAGAATGCGGTGGCGGATTATCTCTCCCGATTGGAGTATCTTGAGGATTCTGAGCAGATTGGCCCTATTTGTGAGACCTTCACAGATGAGGCGATCCTTGCTATCGCCTCGCTCCCATGGTATGTCAATATTGTGAACTATCTTGTCGCCAAGAAAGTTCCACAAGATTGGCCCATGCAGAAAATTGAGACCTTCCTCGCGAAGGCCAAGTTTTACAATTGGGAGGATCCCGTCCTTTACCATGAGGGAGGGGATAGTATCTGGCGTCGGTGCATTCCTCAAGAGGAGCACCACAGCGTCCTTACTTACTGCCACAAGCTTGAGACAGGAGGACAGCACTCAGGTAGGAGAACAGCACAGAAAGTGCTCCAATCCAGCCTATGGTGGCCTACTCTCTTCAAGGACTCTGATGAGTTCGTGAAGAGGTGTACTGACTGTTAGAGGATGGACACTTGTGGACAGCGTGATATGATGCCGATGCAGCCCATTCACTTCTGTGAGGTTTTTGACGCATGGAGCATCGATTTCATGGGTCCATTCCCTAGGAGTCAGGGATTTGAGTACATTCTGTTGGTCATGGATTATGTGAGTCGTTGGGTTGAGGCCATCCCCGCCTGAACCGCAGATGCTAGGACTGTTTGCAGATTTTTGAGGTAGAATATCATTTCACGGCTCGGGGTACCTCGAGTGTTGATATCTGACGGGGGGTCTCATTTCGTCAACGACAAGGTAAAGGCCCTTGATAGTGAGTTCAGCATAGACCATCGAGTTGCCACTCCATACCACCCTCAGACAAATGGACTTGCTGAAGTGTCGAACAGGGAGATCAAGACTATATTGCAGAAAGTCATCCGTCCTGACCGAAAGGATTGGTCACAGCTTTTGGACTCGGTCTTGTGGGCATATCGGACGTCTTTCAAGACTCCTTTGGGTACATCTCCCTTTCGCCTCGTTTATGAGCCGTGCCATTTACCTGTTGAGCTGAGACATAGGTCACTTTGGGCAGTTACTGATATACTTTTGGATCCAAAGAGTGTAGGAGATCAGAGGAGGGCAGAGTTAGCAGCCTTGGAGGAGCTTCGTGATACCGCCTTTTCAAACAACCTACATTATAAGGAGAGAGTGAAGGAGTGGAATGATTCTCATATCAGCCACAAGCAGTTTGAGCCAGGAGAGAAAGTATGGTTGTTTGATGCTAGGCTTCGTCTATTTCCAGGGAAGCTACAGAGCAAATGGAAGGGACCGTATTTGGTTAGAAAGGTGCATGACAATGGGAGTATTGATATATCTGAGTTGTCTTCTGATGCTACCTTTCGAGTGAACGGCCAGCGACTCAAGCCATATCTAGATATTGAGCCGCGGGTCGTTGATGTTGCCCCTATTCACTTTGCGTGAGATGTGGTCTCTTGACTCACATCTATTGCATCTCACGCCTGATTATCACTGTTCTTCCGACTTGTATAGATCCAGCTGTCCATATTACTCTATTCTTTAGTCCCACATCCCTTTTCTCATCTTATGATTATGCTATACTTAGGGTGTACCTTGCCCTAAGTATAGGGGGGATGTATGACTCTCGGGTATTCTTTTGATTCTTTCTACCCCTATTTTGTTTCCTATACTTAGGGATATTTCACCCTAAGTATGGGGGGTAGACCCTGTACATCCTTCACTCGGATTTCCCTTCATATACAGCTTGCTATACTTAGGATTAGTTGATCTAAAGTATAGGGGGAAATGCCGAGATCCTCTTGCATTTCTATTCTTTCATTCGTCTTTGTATATAGCCTTCCTTTTACTTCCCTATACTTAGCACGAGTTATGTCTTCTTCATCGCTCTTGACTGTGAGGACATCGTTCGAGCTAAGTATAGGGGGGTGTGTATATATTTCATACATACTTTAGCCATAACTCGTACTTTGTGTGAGTGTGTTAATAAATAAAAATGGCTAAAAACCTAAAAATCCATAAAATTTTAATATTTTCCCTTGTATATAAAATTCTTCTTGCACATACCTATTTATTTATCAAATTATTTTTGTACAAAAGATTGTAAAATCTTTTTGTGTAAATAGCTTGTAAATATTTTCATATCAAAATTATGTATATAGTATAAAATTTTTGTAAAATGTTTTGAAAACAAAAAGTTTGCAAAAACCTTGTGTAAATTTTTGTAAATATTTTGCAAAACTTCGCATTCTTGCATACATCCATGTTTTCAAACATTTTTCAAAAATTTTGCACAATTGTAAACATTTGTAAAATAGCATCTCTGTAAATATTTGCACAGTTTTTCCAAATCATAGTTGACATTTAAACTGGCCTGGAATTAAATTGACAAATGGAACTTGGTTAAGACCTTACTCCACCTAATGATAAGAGGAACCTTATAGGGCTTAGGATTGAGACTTTTCAGGTCCATTGGGACTTAATTCTTTGAGTCCACTAGGCTATGAGCATATGTCATCTTGATGAGCCTAAGTAGAGCACTTAACAACTCATGCATGACTCTCAGAGACAATGGCTTTACTTGCACCGGCACCTTACACATAGCTCTCCACGGATGAGGTGGTGAGGAGGCAGTTTCCTTTGGCTTGGGGTAGCATATGAGGGTAGTACTTCTAGGCGGAACCTCTCTTCTTCTTATAGTGAAGGAAGTGTGTCTCAACTTGGTCTGGTGATTATGAAGTCTAAAGACAGAAGCTGTGGGTTGCAATAAAGCTTCAAAAGAGGGATAGTCTACTGGCTCAAGAGGAAAAATTCCTTGTGTACAGATGCACAAAAAAATATGCAAAAAGAAAAGAACTCCAAAAAAAGTGGTCGGTCGGATTGAAAATTTAATAATCCCACCGGAGTGTATATAATCAAATAAAGCAAAATTTTATGGTATACATGTTCCATCTCATGAAGCTTGCAGCGGGATACTCAGCTACACTGGTTAGAGCTCCCAAGGATACATGGCTACACTGGCCATGGTCCATTCTCTTCTTCCCCCTCTTCTTGAGCCGGTTGCACTTGAACTTAGAAGAGAATACCTCGCTTCTCGAGGAAAGAGTTGCTAGACCGAGGCATTAGAGTTACCAAGTTGAGGGAGGTTGTTTCTATGTTACTTCTGAGGTGGGGAGCTACATATCACTTACACCGTACAAGGAAAGATTCATGGTCATTAGAGTTTGTGTATGTAGACTTGTTCTGATCCGGTTTATTGAGGAGTCTTGACCATAGATTGGTGGAACATAGAGGCTGTTGAGTTTTAAGCTTAAGTCCAAATAAGGTTCCGACAAATTAATAATCCAAAGGTCTGACCAAGGTCCATATTTTAATTTAATGAAGCAAAGTTTAATAATCAACCCTGATTTCGCCTCTTTTTCTTTCTCTTTTGCACTTCTTTTTCAAATAAGTGTTTGCTAAGGGACTAGCAAAGTTAAGTATAGGGGGTGATGAATACCCATTCACCACTATTTATTCTTTTATTTTAGCTACAAAGCCCTTGCAAAACACATGTAGATACGTGTAAATAGAATAAATTACCAATATGCATGCATTGTGTAAATATTGATAATTAGCATGTTTTTATGCATAAATAAAAGAATAAAGAAACACAAGAAAAAGAGGGAAATATTTAGAATAAATATTGAGTGATCTAATCCTAAGGGAGGGCTCAGCATGGGCCTGACCGCAAAAAGAACCAAGTAGAGAGAGATAGTGTCATTCATGTGTACATATACCTATGTATATAAATAAACTGCTTTTCCTCAAAATAAAGATAAATAAGTGTTTCTTATATTTTGTACATATTTGTAAATGTAAAATCAAAATAAAAATGGGAAAAATAACAGAGAAATAAAAATAAATAAAACTCTCTCACTAGTGTATATAGACCATGTGTATAGAATAACACATCTATTTATTTTCCCTTTGTAAATAATTAATAAAATTCAATAAAAATATTTTCACATCCCTTATTTCATGATGTAAATAAATAAAATAAAAATTAGAAAAATAAAAATTAAATAAAAAGAAAATAAAATAAAATCAAAACCCACATTGTACATATACCATGTGAATATATGTATATACCTATTTATTTACTCTATGTAAATAATCAATAAAAATAAAAAAAATACACTTTTATTCCATATTTTATTCTATAAATAAATAAAATATAAAATTGGAATAAATGTATAAAAATAAACAATTAAAAATTAAAATAAAAATAAATACATGTATATACTTGTATATATTAATAATATAATGTAAATACAAAAATTATTTTTCAAAAAAATAAATACAAATCACTAAAAAATAATTTAGAAATAAATAAATATTTTTCATGTTTTAAGTTTTTCGAAAATAAGTCATTTATTAATTTTAAATGAATTTCCAAATATTTATTGAATGGCGGCCTGTGATTGGTCCATGGGGGATTGTTGACCCCAAGTCAACTCTCCCCCCGCACCAGTCAACTCGGATCTGTGCACGCAACCCGACTTCACTTAATTTTTTAAACCAGATCCGAGCTCCATTTACCCAAACCCTAGGTCCTAATTGATCGCCTCTGATCCGAGATCCACGTCAGAGCATCTGCCTAGGGATCCGTGCTTCACGGAACCCTGCCCAACCTCGTCTTCTCGGACCTGAGCTGCTATATAGCTGAACCTCCACCGCACATTACCCGCCATCCTTGGCTTCGTCCCAGGACCTCCACCTTACTCTCCTGAGTGACAGCTTTGTGAGAGAGGTGTCGAAGAGAGGAGAGGAGACCTCCAGCTATCGATCCAGCGACGTCTGCCGCCGTGTGTCGCCGCGAGGTGCGCCCGAGCCTCGAGCATCGACATCCCTTCGAGGCTACGACCCAGAGCTCTCCAAGCTCATCCCCAGTCGACTACATCCGCTAGGTAGACCCGATTCCCCTTAGTTTTCTTTAATTTCAACTTTCGCCCAATTCGCTCCGCCGCCATCCCTCATCGATTCCGCCCACTCCGATCACCCATTTCATCATCGGAACCGATTGTTACCCTCGTGAGACTCCTACTCACATTCTGCACCCACTCACTCCCCTTGGTTCGCCCCGGAACCAAGGCCCAACCTCCGCCGTCGTCGCCTCGCCGGAGGTCTTCCATTTCGACGCACCCGACCACTATTCCGCCCCTAACTGGGTCGAGGCAGTTTGCCCTCGACCCAGGAAGCGTCCTAGGCTATTTTGTAGGTGAACGCGGTCCATCTGAGGATCGCGACGCTCGAGCCCAGGAGCTTTGCTCCTCCGACGTTGTCGGGCCGCTCCGGTGGTCTCCGGTCTCATCGGAGGTGCCCTTCAGCTACGAACCATTTTGGCGGAGCTTTTCCCTACATCAGCAGCTTCAGAGGTGGCCCCCATCGCGCACACAAAGCCGGCGAAGCTCGCCGGCGAGCTGTTCTTGGAGGATCCTTCTCCGCTGTTGGATCAACCCTTCGCTCTAGACACGATCACACCCGTTCATCTGAGGAGCTGCAGCAACCGCCCGATTTTTCTAGGGCTTGATCCCAGCCGTCCATCCAGACGAAGAGGCGCCCGTCGTCTCATCCTTCCGATCAACCACGTGGCGTTTCTTCGACCGTATAATAATTAAGGGGTAACTTGTTCTTAGGCCCCTACTCCTTTGGTTTGTGCTTTGTAGTCCTTTAAATATATAGTTTAGAGTTTTATTTTCTGGATATTTGCACTGTGGACCTTTATGTTTTCCCTATTTGCATTATTGTCCCTTCATATGTGGTCCACGTGCTTCGACACGTGAGGTTTTGAATAAATTGCATTTTATACCCTATGCTTTCTGTCTGTTATGGTTTGAATGTTTTAAAGTAAGAATGACACATATTCCCCTCCGTGCCTGAAACACGTGCCCTACACGTGATTTGTTGGACATTTTGCATGAGGGCCCTTACACTTTCTTGACTTGTTATTGTTTGGCCCCTGGAACATGTTTTCTTGCATTTAGGTCTCTGTGCACTGTGAGACTTGGTTTTATTTAAATAAAATAGCAAATTAAACCCAAATTGCGTGAAATTTTGACGTGGCTACTGCCACTGTTAAAAATTTCCCTAAATTTTGGGTACATTTTTTAGGCCTTTTGATATTTTTAAAAATTTGAAAACTATTGTTTTTGCTTCTGTCCAGTTTTGAAAATAATAAAAAAATATAAAAACTATTTTAAAAATTCTAAAAAAATTAGGTTTTGTTAATTTTGATGTGTTTGATTTTCTGTGCAATTTTGGCTATTTTTGGAATTACGAAAACCTTTAAAATTAAAAAACCCTTAAAAACTCATAAAATTCTAAAAATTTGTAGAAAACTCAAAAAATAATAAACTCTTTTTCTGAATTTTCCTTGTTGTTTCTATTTCTCATAAAATATACCCCCAGGCTGTGAAAGACCCGTTTGATATTTTTCATGGGACTTTGAAGCCTGGCTGGACAGATTGCTCATGTTTTTGCCTTCTTTGACTTTTAGAAAATTGTATAAAAATTAGAAAAATCTGAAAAAATCACCAAAAACATTAAAAAACTTAAAAATATTTTTTTAAAATTTTTTGTATGTTTTGGAGTGATTTAATAATTTGTTGAAGTTGCTTGATTTTGCCTTTTTCCTATTTTTCTTCATTATTAAAAATCCAAAAAACATAAAATCAATTAAAAAATCCACCAAAAATACATTTTCTTCTCATTTTTGATCTTGACTACTTCGTAGGCCGCAAGGCTAATTCGTGCTCCCTAAGTCCGCCCCTGGGTGCTACACCAGGCTAATCTCATAGCCAGAACCGCTATCTCTGTTTTGATTGTTTTATCTCCTTATTTGGTGGTCTGTTTCACATTTTTCTTGTTGACCGTATCTTGCTACTCGGGTCACAACGATTCTGACTATTTATACCTTCTCCCGATAGTGAGTTTTTCGGTCATCACATATCCACCTCGGGAAAGGATAATGCAAAATAGATCACTTTGTACTTGAGATGATCATCGGTTCTTCAAACGAAATTATACCATATAATAATAATCAAAATAATTTTGATTAACATTATAATGGGATTTGCTAAACAAATCCCAAGTCCTATTCAAGCAACATGTTTGTTGGAATATAGATCATGTAGATCATGTAACCAATTAGTGATCTAGATCACATCTAATCAAAATTGGTTAAGGCAATGTCATTTAAGGAAATAATTATCATCAAATATTTCACAAATATTTATGCACAATTATTACAGGAAATTAAACAATTTAATTTCACTAATTGATTAAATGACAATCACTAGGTTATTGATTAGGAAAATATTTCCAGCAGTGATCCTCACTTACTAAAAATACTACATCTCAATCAATTTAAATCCAAATTAAGCAAAGTAAGTTCATAAAGTTTTCTAAATTGATTTACAACAGTTTATAAGCGATTTGCATGTATTTCAAGGCATTTCAAATACTCAATTAACTCTTTAATTACGTTGAGATTCGCAGTCCCTGAAACTGGGGATATATGTTCACTAAAATGAGCATAACTTGAGCAAACGGAATCGAAATCACGTAAACTCAGATCTTACAGTTTCCTTATTTAATGGGGACCAAAATAAAATTATTATTTTCGTGTTTAAGCAATTTAAATAGCGTCGAAAATAATCTCAAAATAGATATGCGAAAATGAAATGCAAGAAAACTTTCGCAAACCCTAATGAACCCAAGTCGTCCTCAGTTCATGGATCGCATCCAAAAACTTCGACCTAAGGCTCTGGTACCACTCGAAGGATATGGTTAGATCCTCAAGCGCATCATGGAAGTGTGAACGTGTGAGCATCGTGTCGAATACGACGAAGAATGACTAGTCGGACTAGTTTTTCTATGCAGCAGAAATTAAAAAATTTTCATGCGACGAAACCACATGATTGAAGAACACTTCTCGGATCGTTTCGACTAAACCACAAACAATTAATAGATTACCTCTTGAAGCGTGGTTGCGATCGAGTCTCTAAACGAAGAGACCTCCTATCTCAAGTCTGATCCGACGAAGGAGATGCTCGCAAGTGTGTTGATGAAACACGTGCTTCTCGCAATCCATGTTGATCATCCAAGCGGATGATCTCCTGATCTCAACACACGAGATCCGATGTCTTCTTCATGAGCGAGGTGCACCGAAGGAGACGGAGATTCACGAGCAAACGAGGGCAGCATAACGACGATGTTGCGGCGATGGAGACTCCCTGTAGAGCATCCATAGTGGACGACCATGAGAGAGGAAGACAGAGGGTTGTCGTGTAGAGAGAAAGAGAGAGAGAGACTTATGTTATCTTTTGTGTAAAGAAGAGCAAAGAGGTGCCTATCATTTTATAATAATTTGGGATCCATGGATCTCAATCCATGGGCAACACAAATCCAATGGCTCTCATTGATTTGTGTTTCTTTTAATGGCTAAGATTTATGTTGGTAAAAACCAACAATAATTAATTTAATTTAGATTAAATATATATTGATAAATCAATTTGATTTAATCCCAAATTAAATCAATCAAGCATGGAGAATATGGAATGAAAATTGCCTCCTTCCATAATATTGGATTTGATGGCAATCTCATGTAATCTCATGAGATCTCATAAAATTATGAATCACATTCACATCGCAAAATAAAATGTGAATTATATTTTCAATTAATTATCCAATGTCAATCCAATTCACATAAACATGTAATTAACAATTGTAAATTACAAATAGCTCTCTCTTATATATTATAAATCACATTTATAATATATATGACTAATATGGATATTGCTATCCACATTATTCATATCCACGATAATTAAATCACATTTAATCATCTTGGATCTCTATTCTCATGTGCCCAAATAATATGAATCACATTCACATTATTTTCATCTTTGATAATCAAAACACATTTAATTATCTAAGATAGCTCTCTTTATAATATGAATCGAATTCATATTAATCATGATAATTTTATTATCCATTTTCTCAATGTTCGAATACTCATATCAACAATGAAATTATCCTGAACCCTTTCAAGAATAATTCTCTTTCTCTGCGAATACTTGGAGATAAGGACCGGGCGATTTGTATTGTTCCATGTATAGTGACTTGGATATTGAGATCATATCTCAAATCCAGATCGGGGCATCCCATAGATGCCTTATTAAATCAAGACCACAAATCTAATATTCTCATTAAATCTGAATCACATTCAGATCAATGTCCAACATTTGGACCAAGATAAGATTACTTCTCTACTGAGAGGAGTCACTAAAATCCAGACCCGTTTCATCACTCCCTAGGAATGGAAACGTCATGGTTATACAATCGTTTATGATCACATCACCCTCAGGTATTCCCAATACCTGTACATCCTGCATACTGGAAGACTCAAAATAAACCCGAAGTATTAGATCAACTTTATACTATCCACTTCAAGGTTTTTATGAGTAAGTTTCTCATTCGATCATTGGGAGTCGATATCGATCATATACTTTCCAAAAGCATATATCATACCTAGGTCTTGATCATATACTTTACAAAAGTATATATCAAACCTACAAATTCAGTCTAGCTTCCAAAGCGAGACGACCGTGCACGAAATTTGATTCTTCCCAATATCTCATGAGTGAGCTCAGGTCTTCCGGTTCAGTAACTGAACCTGTATGATCCCTTTGAGAGATCATATTACTCATATGACCTTAAATGCACACCAGCGCACCGGTGTATAGACCTTGGTTAGGTCATCAACCTATTGGTCTGCCAATGTACATACTCAGACATATAGTAACACATCTGTCTCCGGTCAGAGGATGCGTGCCTCTATCATGATAGCATACGATATAGGACTTTGGTTATCTCGATCTCATTAAGTAAACTCTTTGACCTAACTAATCTGATACCTCCGAATCTCTATTCCTATGCAGAGGACCTGCATCAAGAGGTCGGTCAGATACCAGAAAGGATCGCCATCTCGTACTCAGGGTAGAGATCATCTCTTAACAATCATTTGACGGTGCTTGATGAGTCCTCAATCTAACCTTTTAGATATTCATCCAAGCACTAGCCACTATGATTCAATAGTTGAATCAATAGCTGTATGATTATTAAGATGGCCATGGTACATAACCCTAATTGTACTAAGGGACCTATTATGCAAATTACTTATTCTTTATTTCAGATTAAGGAGTGAATTGCAATAACATTTATTGCATAATGGCTCGCCGTGGGCTCGCATGTCAAACACCATCATCCTGGGATAAAGGCGGATTGACCTTCCAGAATGATAGACTCCATGACCCCTCTGAGTATGCTTGCTTGCACTTTTGCCATGATGAAGTACACTCCATTTGAATGGGAGATTGGTCTCAAATCTTCTACTTTTACTGGATGATCCTTCTTGCTGAGTAAAAACATCAAGGCCTTGTTCACCTTCTCGAAGCCCTTGTTTTATTCTCTGAATTCCTCCACCACTTCTACGATCTCTGCCTTGAGAAGATCCCAAAACTCCCTGTAAAAGAAAATCGGGAACTCATCTGGCCCCGCACCCCATCAGCACTCAGACCCCAATATGCATCCTTCACTTCACTTTCAGGAAAAAGGTATCACAAGCGCCTCTGCCTTTTCCGATGTCAGGGTCTTCAAACCCTTCCCCAGCCACCCCCACCCATCCCCTCTCCTATTCCATGACTCCTCCATATAAAACCTTCTCAACGCACTGCCAATTTGTGCTTCCCCAAAATAACTTTGTCCCCCTATCTCAATTTCTTGAATATGATTCCTTCTCCTTATACTAGAGGCTACAGTGTGAAAGAATCTGGTGTTAGCATCACCATCTTTTAGCCCTTTCTACCTGGACTCCTGTCTCCATTTAACCTCTTCTTTTCGATATTCCATCAGAATCACCTCCTAGAGCCTAGACCTCTCCTCCATTTCCTCCTTGTATAGTCCTCACAAATCATCGAATTCATCCAGACAGACTACATTCTCTTGAGCCATGTCATGTTTTCCCCTTCTCTTCGATCTAACCATTATTCCATACTCCTTCAGGAATGATCTGAGCAGCACCAGCTTAGTAGCGAGTCTAGATACCACCGAACCCTCTCGACTCCAAGCCTCATTGCTCTGACACTAAATCTTTGAACCCCTCTTCCAACATCCAGGACCGCTCAAAGCGGAAGAACAACTTGCCTCTTTCCTGCTCACCAGAAGACTAGACAATTGGCATGTGATCTGAGTGTGCCCGAGGGAGGGCCCATGCCAACGAAAGTGGGAAAAGCTCCACCCCAACAATGGACAACAGAAATCTGCCAAGTCTCGATCTTGACCTCTTGTTGCGCCACATATACGCACAACCTGCCGCATCTATAACTGAGAGACCCAAAGAGTGCACCATCTCTAAAAGCTCCGACGAACCTATATCCCTCCCACCCCTAGGGCGATCATCTGGTAGTAATGTAAGGTTGATATCCCACCAATAGACAGATCTCATCATTATGATCTGAGAACATCTGCAACAAGACTGCTGCCAGGGATGCTCTTCCACTGCTACCGGGCCCATATGCATTTGTCACTGTGAAGATTAAGCCATCTGCCTGACGTCTGAGACAAGCAGATAGAGAAAAGGTGGACCTCCACTCCGTCTCCACCTCAAGGTCATCTTCCCTCTAGCCTGTGATCATCCCTCCCACTGCTCTTTGCGCCCCTGTGACTGCGGCCTAAAAACCTCGCCCAATGCCCAGCCCAAAGCCTATTTCTGCCAAATTACGAGATAGTTTTATTTCTTGCAACATGAAAATGTCCTCTTTATCTTCATGGACTAAATTAATAACACCCATCCATTTCTCGGGTCACCCCAAACCCCTAACATTCCATGAAAGAATCTTCATTAAGCAACACCTGTGTTCCTCCTAGTGGAGTGTGGTTGAACCACCCCCAAGCAATCTACAAATCCACGATCTAATGGGATAAAGTGATTCTCCCCTCTCTAAGGAGAAGACCCAACCGACCGTTGCTGGGTCAAGACTTCCTACCTCTCCTCTCTCTCTCTCCAAAAGCTCTGCCCTACACCTCCTTCTAGCCGCCTTCAATCCCCCTTTTTTCTGACAAGGCACAACGACATCAACACCACCAGCTAGTCGAGAAGACACCCAGTCAGACTGCAGCCCCGCAGCTCGATCTCTCTATGCCCCTACCTCTAGCTCTGGCCTTGGATGCAAGACATGATTAAGTCTTTGCCCTTGATCTTCCCTCAAGACCGAACCTGCACCTCTTGTCCAGGTCCTTCCCGTCCTCCCCAACTCCAGTTGTGCAACATCTAGCCCACCCTTCTGGCTCGAGCCTAACCAGCTCTCCCGCACCCTCTCCTCTAAACCCCCCAACCTTCCAAGCCTATGAGCTACACTTCTCCACCCCCCGCTCCCACTGAGCCTCCAAACAGTTCGACCCTTCGAGCTTCCAAGCTTGGCCACCTCCTGAATTCGACCACGAGCAATGTTGCCCATCGAGCCAAACTCCACCTCCCCCTCCTTCCTAGATAATACGTTGTCCCTTCCATTCAACAAAATTTCCCACTACACCCCCATCCATTATTAAATCCATGTTTCTTTTTATCGGAGCAGCCTCGGGGTCCCGAGTGCAAGCAGCCAAGTGTTCTACTCCTTTAGAGCCCAACGGGCTCACCTCTTCCTCCTGAAGAATGACCTCCTTGGGGTCTCAGCAGCCAAGGTTTGCGGGACCGCTTCTGTGTCCTGAGCCATGCCCTTCTCAGCCCCGGAGCCCACCACCTCTAGGTCGAATGCAACTGGAGCATGTTCGCTCTACTCATGATCAACCGCAGGCTTCCCTAACGGGTGTCTCTCACACAGACTAGCACCCAGATCCTCTACCCAACTCAACAGATGGCCCGCCTCCACATTGTCCCGCGGTAACATATTTAGCCCCTAGGACCTGCAAATGCAAATTCTCTTTGTCATGAATTATTCTGCAATAAGCGGAAATGCCCCCAATGGACGAGGCCATTGATTCAGAGATGAACCGTTTGTATCATCTTGCAGGATATGAGGCGACGAATTAGAAACCTCTTGAATCCCCTTATTGTTCAGGCTTGAGCCCACGTCGGCTGACCACCCCGATGTCCCACAATGCACCACCTCCACCCAAGATTTTTTGTGCTCAAGTGCAGGAGATTCCATCTCCCAACAAACACTACCTTGATCGGTTGTCGCTAATTCAATGTCCAGATCCACTCCGAGGTAGCGCACCCTTCTCCAGCCCAACGTCGATGGGTTGAATCGTTGCACCTGGATATCCAGGTCAAGATCCATCCCCGCTTCACAACCATCAACCAAGATCTTGACAGCCCATACTTCGGGTCCAGAGATGACCCTTACAATCTCTAGCCGCCTCCAGATGAGCGGTATTCCTCGCACACGGACTGCTTTGATATGCTGAAAGTTGAGACACCCATCAAAAGTACCAGGAACGCACCATCTCAAGCCTGCTTCTCTGTTCCCAACCAGGTCCAGCAAAGCCATTTTCTCAAGTTGGGACATGCCACGAGCCACGACACGCCATTGACTTAGCAAGGCGATGTCCCCACCGAAAGATCCCTCCAGAGCTGCACCTAAATCCGAAGCTGCAAGGAATAACGGCCATGAACAACCTCCCTCATCGATCAAGATTTTTCCCCCTGAAGGCACCTTCTTAGCAGCTTCTTGAGGGAACGACCGTGCATGGTGAGCGAAGCCATGGCAACAAAAACATTGCACCAGCTTGCGGCAAGAAGATGCCCAGTGCTTCAACGACCCACATCTAAAGCGCCCGCGACAAAACGGCTTCCATTTCTTCCCATGTTGTTGGTTTTACAACCCCCCGGAACTAGCGGGCTTCTTCTTCTGGCGTCGAGAATAGACCATCTCCCACCGTGCTCCCTCATCTCCGGCATTTCACTCACCCGCTCTCGCTCTGGCATTTCCCTCACCCGCTCTCGCACCGCTCATGATATATGAAAGATGGGCCATTACCTTGGCTCCCCCGTTCTATTTTTCCTATTTTTTATTTTTTTTGAAAAAAATACTCCCATGGATTTTCATTACTATATCCCTATATTATGTTATTCAAGTTTCGTGTGAAAAAGAAACTCCGACGGCATCCATTCAGACGAGGATGATTTCAACAATTCTACGACCGTTAAAAAGTGACTGTCTAGATGGAGGCTATAGGAGTCTCTGTTTTGCACGAGACTAGAATGACATAATATAGGGATACAATGATGATTTTTTACAGATTCAGTTTTCAAAAAAAATGAAGCAATAGAAAAATGGAGTTGGGGAGCCAGGTTAGGTTCTCCAAGGAGGCATCCTCATTTTTCCCATATATATAATATTTGTCTTTTTTTCATAATGATATCTTTTTTTAATAATTGTACCGTTAACTGTAATTTTCCATCTCTCCATAGTTGGCATATTGGTATACTATATTTTTCATTATTTTATATTTCTAATTATATTCTTCAATCATATAATTGACCTCATAATGTGCCCTATGATTCGAACACAAATTGGACACAAATTGGACAATCAATTTCATTTTATGATTTGGACATGAATCATACATATATATTTTAGCCCCACCTATGCAAATTTTCTGACTCTGTCCCTATTTACAAAGATGAATTATTTTAAAAATAAAAATGCTAAGCATAATGTAGGTATAATTAACATTGCCATGATTCATCAAATTTGTATCTTTTCTTCCATCAATTTAAAAATCTCAATTTTAAGATTAGCTTACAGGAAATTATAACTTCCAGATATTTCCCCAAATTTCTCACCCAATTTTCCTTTTATTTCCTCAATAATAGTATGGATTTAATTCAAAAATTAATGGTATTATTATACCATTGATTTCTAGTTTAGAGGCATAAAAATCTAAAGAATCCCCCCGTACATCAGTTGCTCTTTGCTAAATTGTGAGATAAGGAGAGAGAGTGTGGGTTAGAGAGAGAGAGAGATCTCACCAAGAGAATCATCCTTGTCGTAGGAAATGGTGGCACTGATTCAGTGGAGGAGAACGTATGCTTAGGAACAAGGAGAGGGACATAGTGATCTAGTAGATATAAATCCATCAAACTTGAGATACGTGTCAGCTTAGGATTACAATCTCTATGTATGTGTGAAAATCTTATGAATGCTGTGTAAGATTTTAATTGTTGACATCATATTCAACTCAACTGAACAAGAACACCTTCTTGTTTCTTTACCATTATTATTGGAGTACGATGAATATGGAATATATGCATCTTCATCATTCTAATACATAAGAATTCTTTTCATTAACCGTGAAGCTGGAGGGTTGGAGATTGTATCCTTCAATATTCATATGAAGTCCCTGTTTAATCCCACTACGAGGGGTCAAGCTTTCAGAGTTTCAACAATCATATCATAAAATGCTAATTTAATTATGATACATACTCCAAAATGTAATCATCAAACAATGTATCATTTGACAATGAAATCCATGTATCATGATAGGTGTTAGTTATACTTTTTTCTTGTGATTTAATATTCTAATATTGTATTTATTTTTGATCATGTGTTCACTGGCAAATGAATCAATTATTAATAATTGTAATTACATATGTATATGTAGAAAAAAGAGAAGAAAATGCATATATGTGCTCATGTAACCACAACTGTTTAACTTTATCATTAATTGTTCCCCTTTGCTTATTTTCGTCCCTTATAGACATGTCCATCCCTTATAGACATGTCCAGTAACAGGGATTTTGTTTAAGTGCAAGTTAATCGCATATCCTAGTGGTCAAGAGAAGATGTTAGGGGGCAATTACAAAGATATTGCATATGTCATGAACTTGCCTCCCAATTTAGATGCACACATTTTGTGACTATTGTTAGTGGGTTTGTAATAATGCACATATACTATAGTAATTTATATCACAGAAATTTGTGAACTTTTGTATATGCGATCATTCTCCATTAGTGAGTTGGAAATATTTAATAGTGGGAATTGTAGCTCTCAAGCCATAGAAGATGGCACTATGACATTCGAATTGAAATGTTCACGTAGACCATTGTGACATGGAAAAGAAAATGATTCCTTAATATGGGTAATGACATGATGACGATAAACGGAGCTAAGTGCTTCACCTAATGGTGGGAGCTACCTATAGAGTCACACTATCATAGGCCTAAAGACGACCAACACCTTTCGAGAGTGTACAATTGAAGGAACTGATTGAGGCGAAAGATAAGTCCTTTACAATTGTAGCACAATGGCATGCATGTCATATTCATGGACCGCTTGCGCCACCACCAAAGCCGTTTAAAGACTTAATAGGCAAGACATATGCAATCACTAAATAAATTAAGGGTATATGTGCAGTTACAAAAATGCGAAGGCATATATGTGCAACTATGACAATGTTATGGTATTGTGCAAGTGTTATGACTGTAATGGGCATGTGCAAAATTATGGAAAATTATTAAGGTACATGTGAAAATATGAAAATGTTAAGAAGTATATTCAAACATGAAAAACTTTAAGAGTATATATGAAAATATGTCTTCAATGGATAGATTTAGAAAGAACACCCTTCGAATGTATGTTTACATGATGTATGAGTCGAATAATGATAGTATATGAGAACAAGTTAGATATCATATGCAACAAGATAAGTATGCAATTGTATAGCTTTGAATTATATGTCCATACATTTAAAAGGTTACATTTATAACGGTTTAAAATTGCATAGGGAGATATGTTTTTTCGCGCTAGCCAACATGACCCCAACTCAACACATATTGAGTGTTAGGCTCATAACATATGTTGTTTTCACAAGAACATGAGTATTGATTTCTTTTCTAGTGCAAGGAAATGTTATCCATGATGAAGTTGTAATAAGAGAACTACTAAGACGATTGGTCTTTAGTTTAAAAAAAATATATTACTTTGCTCATTGATTACCATGCAAGTTTTCGGTAACGGTTCGGTCGTGTGATTTTTTATTACTTGCTCCTGTTGATCTATGAGGTCGTTCCTTGCAAATGATATCAAAGCCTGAGTTACTCTGGGCATAAAATATCTTCAATTTATATTGGCCTAAGATCTATATTTATAGAGAATTTGCCTCACAAAGTAACTCATTGACTTTGTCGGTTTTTCATCAGATGGATACTCATCATGCAATTGAAGCCAATGGAGACCGCGGGTCATCTACGATATAATATACCATTATGGACATGTAGTGACAGATGTTGGTGCTAATGAAATTGATGGTCCGACAGCAGTAGAACCACCCCTTGAGTTCATGTGGACTAACTTTAAAGACATTCATCCAGCATGATCCACATTAAGGACGAGCATAAGTCAGAAAAAGCAGAACACTGGCTAAGAGAGATCGAAATGGCATTTGAAACAACTTAATGTTGAAGGATATGGAAATTATCCTCAAGCGCATCACGGAAGTGTGATCGTCGTATCGGATACGACGATGAACGACTAGTCGTACTAGTTGTTCGGTGCAACGGAATTTAAAAAATTTTATTCGATGAAACCACATGATCCGAGAACCATTCTCATATCGTTTCATCTATAACCACAACAAGTATAATGCAATACCTCTTGAAGCGTGGTTGATCAAGTCTCTAAAGGAAGAGACCTCCTGTCTCAAGTCCGATCGTCGGCGAGACTGCTTGCGAGCGCGGGGATGAACCGCGTTGTCCTCGCAATCCAAGAAGATGATCCAAGCATGGTTGCTCCTGATCTCGTCGCACGAGATCAAACGTCTCCTTCGTGAGAGGAACTCTCCAAGAAGACGGAGAACCGAAGAATGTCGAAGCGGCGGCGCGGTGGCGAAGGCGACGACGGTTCTCTCCTCTAGGTATGGTGGACGGCCACCAACAAGAGAGGGAGAGAGGGCTGGCGTGTATGAAGAAAATGAGGGAGAGAGAGCTCCAATATTTCAAGTCATTAGAGAGCATAGTATGCCTCTCTATTTATAGGGTTTTGGGATCCATGGATCTCAATCCATGGGACACATAAAATCAATGGGTGAGATTGATTTGTGTCAATCCAATGGCCAAGATTGTTGTTGTCCAAAGCAACAAATTTAGGTCAAAATATATTTGACAAAATCAAATATAATTTATTCCTAAATCAACCCAACAAATAAGGAGAGAAGACACATGGAGATTTCTTCTCCATGTGCCTTCCAAGTGGGCGCACACCCATTCCATATAGGAATGGTGTGCCGTCCATGAGATTGCATGGAGATTGCAATCTCATGGAAATCCATGAGATTGCATATCTCCATGAAATCTCTCTTATTTATTTGCAACAAATTTATTTGGGTTTTATACTTTAAAAATAATTCACAATTATCTTTGAGAATATTGCAATCTTGCCATGGAAAAAATTGTGAATCATATTCACAACCCAAAACAACATATAATTCATATTGTTAATTAATTACACAATGTGTATCCCATACACATAATAATTAATCAACACATATAAATTATAATTAGCTTTCTCTAATACATTATAAATCACATTTATAATATATTATGAATAATTGGATATTTCTATCCACATTATTCTTATCCACATTAATTAAATCACATTTAATTAAATTGGATAATTTCTTCACACATCAAGATGATTAAATCACATTTAATCATTATTTCTTCATTGCTTACATCTTATGGAAATATTCTTGAACCCTTCAAGAATAATGCAATCTCTCCGCAGATACTTGGAGATAAGGACAGGGCGATTGTATTGTTCCACGTATAGTGACATGGATATTGAGATCGTATCTCAAATCCAGATCGTGGGCCTCCCATAGATGCTTGATTAAATCAAGACCGTAAATCTAATCTTCTCATTGTATCTGAATCATATTCAGATCAATGTCCAACACTTGGACCAAGATCAGATCACTTCTCTACTGAGAGGAGTCACTAAAATCCAGACCCGTTTCATCACTCCCTAGGAATGGAAGTGTCATGGTTATACAACCGTTTATGATCAAATCACCCTCAGGTATTCCCAATACCTGTACATCCTGCATACTGGAAGACTCAGACTAACCCGAAGTATCGGATCAACTTTATAATGTCTACTTCATGGTTTTATCAGTAAGTTTCTCATTCGATCATTGGGAGTTGGTATCGATCATACACTTTCCAAAAGCGTATATCATACCTAGGTCTTGATCATATACTAAAAGTATATATCAAACCTACAAATTCAGTCAAGCTTCCAAAGCGAGACGACCATGCGCATGGAATTTAATTCTTCCCAATATCTCATGAGTGAGCTCATGTCTTCCGATTCAGTAACTGAACCTGTATGATCCCTTTGAGAGATCATATTACTCATATGCCCTTATATGCACACCAGCGCGCCGGTGTATAGACCTTGATTAGGTCATCAACCTATTGGTCTGCCAAATGTACACACTCAGACATATAGTAACACATATGTCTCCGGTCAGAGGATGCGTGCCTATATCATGACAGCATATGATATAGGACTTTGGTTATCTCGATCTCGTTATGTCAACTCTTTGACCTAACTAATCTGACACCTCCGAATCTCTATTCCTATGCAGAGGACCTGCATCAAGAGGTCGGTCAGATATCAGCCTTCAGAGATAGGATTGCCATATCCTACTCAGGCTGGAGATCATCTCTTAATAATCATTTGACGGTGCTTGATGAGTCCTCAATCTAACTCTTTAGATGTTCATCCAAGCACCAACCTCTATGATTCAATAGTTGAATCAACAGTTGTATGATTATTAAGATGGCCATGGTACATAACCCTAATTGTACTAAGGGACCTATTATACAAATTATTCATTCTTCATTTCAGATCAGGGAATGATATGTGCAATAACATTTATTGCATAATGGCTCGCCGTGGGCTCGCATTTCCAACAATCTCCCACTAGCCCAAAGAGCCATTAATGGGCTAATCATTTAAACTCACACTCATGTGACAATCATTGGCTATTTAGAAAATAGCTAGGTAAGCTGATCAGTCACTCTGTTCCCGCAAGACTACGCCAAGTCCTTTTACGGCACTTGCATATCCCCAGTAACAGTGCTCACATCCAATGCGAATGTTGCATCTTATGCAACTAATACTCAATCTTGTTAGTTATAGTGTCCTTGACACTACAGCTTAACAATTATCATAACCAGTATTTCCATAATCCTTATAAGAATATCCTTATTTCTGGAGATCTCTATCTCCTAAGGTATCTTTAGTTAAGACCTTTTAGATCATTATCTATAAAGCCTTAAACTTTTGAAGATAAGACTTTGAGATCACTATCTCAAAAATCTTGTCATCTATGAAGATTTTGTCATTACTGCAACCAAGTGTTTTATTTCCATAGTAGGATTAGTAACAGTTTACTACTCCCACTTCATGGCAGCCATCTGGCTTTTGTACACATCTAGCACACACCCGGCTTTTTAGAACTGATGCCCAAGGGCAAGTAGTTCTAGCATTCACTACCTCAACTCTTTGAGGTGCTATCCCTTTAGATAGGTCAGTACCATATCTTAAGGGATGGAAGCCTTTCTTGGAATTTCTATGAATAGAATATGTCCAAGGTGTACTACAAATGTGACAGTCCCAATATCCCCTTCTCTTTGCTTCTGAACAACTTCAGAACTAAGATCTAAGAGGTATCTTTTGAAATCATATTTCAAGATATGGAATAGCCAGTCTATAAAACACTTATTATCATCCTTATATCATTCTAAATGATTAGGATATTATCTACATTTAACACGATGAACACAAAGGCACTCCCACTAAGCTTCACATGGCTCATCCAGATTCTATCTGAAATCATAACATTTATAATTTCATCAAATCTTATGATCCAACTTCAAGAAGCTTATTTGAGTCCATAGATGGATTCCTTAGCTTGCACACTTTGCTTTCCTCAACGATGAAGCCCTGGGGCTACTTCATGTGAATATCCTCAAAGAGGTATTCGTAGAGGAATGCAATATTGACTTACATCTTGAAGATGCAATAATCAAGTTGTGTAGCTAAGGTTAGCAATATTCTGACGGTTTTAAGCATGGTCACCGAAGAGCAAGTCTCATTGCAAGCAATGTCTTCTCTTCCAGTGTGTAGCTCATGGCTACAAACCGTGCTTTGAAGGTCTTGATGAATCTATGATTTGTTACACAAGAATGTTGATTAGAGATAAATCCATAAGTTAAAATGCACATTATGTTATGAATGACAAAACAAGAATGTGTTTATATTTTTATACATGGTCCATGCACCCCTTCACACTCCGAAAATATTTGAAGCTACTACGTTATGTTGGGATCATGAATTGCATCTCATATCACTTTACAGAACACAAATCTAGTGTGATGCATATTAATAAAGTAATTGATACGTATGCAATATGTTATTTTTGGGAGCCGTGCTAAAGGGACTAAGATGCAGCATGCGTTAAATCACATGGGGGCCAATGAATGGCTCATTTAGTTGGCCATTGGAATGGTCAACGTAAGATAGAAAATGCTAACTCCCACTAATGTGAAGAGGTGCTATTAACATGAAAAGGTTCCAATATAAAGGGATGCATTCCAATTGGAAAAGGTGCACACGTTAATGGAAGGAATGTGGCCCTTGGCATTTCAACGACTATCTAACGTGTATAAATAACACGATAAGGGATTTTGGAGGGGAGATCGGAGTATTCCATAAGAATTGGATTCTAAAGTATCCTCCACCATTCCATTCCCATTCAGTTGCCTACCAATCCTACTCCAAGCAATTCCGTTGTCGTAATTAGCCATCCATTTTATTATCGACGAAGTGTCAAAGCGATCTCGTCGACTTGTGCATTCGGACCTTCAGTGAATCCGACTCCTGAGGCTCCACCCCGAGTGACGCCAAAAATCATCCAACATCAACGGCATCCACCAATCACCATTTTCTCGGTCCCTCTGCAAATCCGACTCCAGAGGCTTCCTCCCGAGCCGCCAACCACCATACTTTTATTTCGCTTTTATTTTATTACTTTATATTTTTACATCCATCTTATTTTGTTATCTTCTCTTTCGTGTAGGAATTTGTCAGAACTATCGTGACAATCCGTATCTAACGGTGATTATCCTCGACTCTTGGAGATCTGGGACGTGACACGAGGTTTGAGCTCGATCCGCGGTTGTTATCGCATCCAACTCGCCTCGCCAGAATATCCAAATTCGTGAAGAGTTACCGCGTACGAGTCCCATTTGGAAGTTGCCGCAAAGAAGGGGAGCGATCAGCACTTACCTACCTGCACTATTATCTTCTCAATTTTCATTTCGATTCTTGTTATTCAAACATTTTGCAAACTTACAAAAGTATTTTTATAAAGTGCAAAATTTTCCTGTCTCTGTGGATCGACCCTGACTTACCCTATACTTTGCCTTGTGCATAATATAGTTAAGTCCGGTAAAATATTTGTTTGAAGTGTATTTTTGTGGGTTCTCAACGACTATCCGACGTAAAAATCGGGTACTTATACCCTAAGAAATACGCTCCAACATTTTGGCGCCGTTGCCGGGGACAGGCAATTATTCGCGCTTTATATAAAAAAAAATTTTCTTTACATTTTGCTTTCCACCATCTTTCTTTTTTCTGCAGGGGACAAGTTGCATTGGAAAGGAGCCGCATCAAACATCAACGTGAAGCTAAAAAATTATATATATTGGGGCGCTCTCGCGATAAGTTCTCTTTTCTTAGGCATAACTAGGATCTTTTTTTTATTTCTTTGTTTGCGCATATTAAAAAAACAACAAAAAAAACAACTTCTTTTTTCGTATTGCATTGCATCTCCATAGGATTTCTTCCCCATAGTCCCACCTTGCATTTAAAAAGACCATTTAATTGTTTGCCGACTAATCAAGATAAAAAAATACATCTTAATCGGATTAAATTAAAGCAGTCACAAAAAAACCATAAAACAAAATTTTGTTTGCCAACTTGTGTTTGTTGCACCATTCTCACAATCGCACGCGCACGCGCACCCCTAGGACCAGAGCCCAAATCCCGCGGTTCGTGATAATTTTCTGAAAACTACATTGCTTAGTATACTCGTCCCTGAGGTGTTTAACTAAGAAAGACGAGGGGTTTAAGATCCAAGTTGATCTAAGAAAGGCTCCAGCCTACTTACCCTCTGACTGGCCTCAGAACCAGAAGAACGGCATTGTGGTAATCATTGAATTATTCTGAACCGCTAGATATCTTAGGAAACGTAATCAACTTGTATTCTTGTCTGCAAATCAAATCTTAAAAGAAAAAAACTAAACTATAAGCGTTGAGTGGGAATAAACAAATTGTTTGGTGTTTGATTTGTGTATGCTTGGCAGGAGGTCATTAAGGAATCCCCTTACTGATCCCCTTGAATTTGATCCATTCTATCCTCCAAAATCCAAAGTCAAGCCCGAGACAAAACCCATGGCTGGTGTACCACCTCCTCCCGATCCACTCACTATAATAATGCAACAATTACAACAAATGGCAGAACGCCAAGAGGTGCAAGATGCCCAAGTTCGACAATTGATAGCACATCAAGGGTTAAACAACCCACCACCAATACCAATACGAAATCACTATAATCCTGCTAATCATCAACTTGTATCGGTCATCCAACTTCCCGCAGAAGCAGGAAACTTTGAAATAAAACCTGCAACTATTTCCTTCGTCCCCAAATTTCGGGGAGAAGAGACTGAGGACCCTATAATGCACCTTCAGGATTTCGTAGCAGCCTGCGATACACTAAACACGGGGGAGGTAAACAAGGAATATGTTTACCTCCGAGCCTTCCCGTTCTCCCTTCAACAAAAAGCGAGCCAATGGCTTCGTAGTTATGAAGTCCCAATTCGATCATGGACCGAGTTGAGAGAGGCATTCTTAAAGAAATATTTCTCCATTGGTAAGACCAACACACTTAGCCATGCCATTTCTCACTTCACCCAAAAATCTGTAGAGCCAATCCATGAAGCTTGGGAAAGATTTAGAGATCTTTTACGCAAATGCCCACATCATGGAATCGAAAAATGGAAGCAAGTGCAAATATTTTATGAGGGCTTAACGGAATCATACAAGAGAGTTGTTGACGGCTCTTGCGGAGGCAACTACTTGAATAAGGATGAGAACTTTGTATGGCAATTATATGAGGACATGGCAGATAACTCTGTCAACAATTATTCTATAGAGCTCTATAATAGACATAAAAGACCAGTCCAAGCCATAGACTATGCAACAACAAATGGAGACACATCCTCGGACATTCAAATCATTGCTTCAAAGTTGGACAAAGTAGAGTTGATGGCCAAACAAGTGGATCAATTGACTAAAACCGTAGGGAATCTTGTATTAGAGAAAACTACCCCGTCAGTTTGCAAGGTAGCTCCTATTCCACAAACACCTATGGAACCAGAGATTTACCAACCATCTATCCCTTTAGATGAGCAAATTAATCCTGAAGCAATTAATTGGGTGCAGGGGAATCCTAATAGCAACCCCTATTCCTCCACCTATAATCCAGGATGGAGGAACCATCCAAATTTTGCATGGAAGGCCCCAACAAACAATTCAGGATATCAAGTCACTCAACAAGGGTCAAATCGAAATCAATTCACACAACAAGTCCAACCACCACTACAACCCTTGACTACACCATCACAAAGACTTGCCTCTGATTATCGTGACTTGATGAAACTCATACAACAGCTGGCTCAGAACCAAGTTGAGGTTCAAAAGCAACTAGCTCAAAGTCAAGTCGAGGTACAAAAATAATTGACCGAGATTCGTTCTCAATTACCACCTCAACCACAACTACCTGCTCAAACAGTACAAAATCCTAAAAACTCACAAATCCGCCCTCCTGGTTTTTCACAACAGCCTACTCGAGGACCTGTGAGCTTTAGAAATGCAGCTAGTACAAGTAAAAATGAGTCAAATGCCTCGGCCAGTGCCATCCACTTGAGAAGTGGTCGCACCACAAAAACACCTCAAATATCGACCACACAAAACCATCAAACACATGAGAATGATTCGCCAATGCAAGACCAACCATTACCTACTACACAACCACCCTTTGTATCCCCATCACCAACCTTTACACAACCAACTATTCCATTTCCAGAGGCCCTGCGAGGAAAAGTGAAGAAACGACCTTCGACTCTGACTCCTGACTTGGAGAAATTATTCTCCAATGTTATCATAGAAATCCCCCTCCTTAAGGCTATAGAACAAGTTCCTGCATATTCACGTTTCTTAAAAGAGAAATGCACTCCAAAAAGAAAACCGAGGGGAAAGAAAAAGAATGACCAACACGAGGAAGAGAGGCATGTGTTACCGCTCGCATCATCTAATGCCATCTCTCAACTCCTTCCCCTTAAAATGAAAGATCCTGGGGCTCCATTAGTAAAGTGCATCATTGGAGACATGACCTTTGAGCGTACCCTACTTGATAATGGTGCTTCGATAAATCTCCTCCCAGCTGCCGTACTAAAATATTATGCAGTAGTCAGTTAAAACCTATTTCTATGATTTTACAATTAGCTGACAGATCTGTAAAGAGGCCATTAGGAATACTAGAGGACGTTTTAGTCACAGTCCAAGGACATCAGTTCCCAGTCGACTTTATCGTACTAGATATGGACCCGGCTAAAACACTTGCTCAAACTCCTATTATACTCGGAAGACCATTCTTAGCCACTGCCAAGGCTCATTTTGACTATGAGATTGGAAAAGTAGAATTCAAAGTCAATGGTGAGATTGTTCCTGTCGATCTTGTCACCCCCACATTTGAAGATTGTGGATGGATTGAGGAATGTTCGACAATAAAACAAATCATTGACAATTTAACTCCTTTAAACCTCGCTAGGGATCCTCTTGAGACGACTTTGACTGTATATGATAAATTATTTGAAAGACAACATGTTTTAGTGGCCGAAACCCTTGATTCCATCAAGAATGAACCCTACGAACCGTTGACAGATTCAGATATCTTAGAACTAGACCAAGCATGGGATGAACTTGATGCTTTAATTTCTCCTGTCTCAGAAATGATTATACCCATGCTAGAACCTCCTATTTCGGAATTACTACATAACAGGGAGGAAGATCTTACAATCACCGCACCCACCCACCGCATAAACTCAATAGAAGGTGCCCAAGAGACAATTCAGGTCCCCGTAGTTGAATTAAAACCTTTACCGAAGGACCTAAAATATGTGTTTCTAGATGAAGAAAATAAGGCATACCCGGTAATAATCAATGCCCACTTGGAACTAGATCAAGAAAATAAACTAATGGAAGTTTTGAGAAAAAAATCACGGGCAATTGGTTGGACGATATCTGATCTTAGGGGAATAAGTCCATCACTATGTACCCACCATATTTATTTTGAAGATAATGCAAAACCTTCTCGAGAAATGCAAAGAAGATTAAATCCAAATCTACGAGAAGTATTTAAGAAGGAAATATGCAAATGGCTAGGTGCAGGGATCATCTACCCAATATCAGATAGTCGATGGGTCAGCCCTTTACAAGTTGTACCGAAGAAAGCTGGTCTGACTATAGTCACCAATGATCAGGGTAAAGAGATCCCCACTCGTACAACCACTTCGTGGAGGGTTTGTGTTGATTTCAGGAAATTAAACCTTGCCACGAAGAAGGACCACTTCCCTCTCCCATTCATATATCAAATTATTGAGAGACTAGCGGGGAGGGAATATTTTTGTTTTCTCGATGGTTACTCAGGTTATAATCAGGTAGCTATTGCACCTGAAGACCAAGAGAAAACAACATTTACATGTCCTTACGGTACATTTGCCATTCGTCAAATGCCCTTTGGGCTATGTAATGCGCCGGCTACCTTCCAACGATGTATGCTAGCCATATTTGCCGATATGGTGGGAGATTTTATGGAAGTATTTATGGATGATTTCTCTGTATTCGGTGATTCCTTCGATGAATGCCTTGGATTTCTTGATCGCGTATTACAAAAATGCATTGAGGTGAACCTAGTCTTATCATGGGAAAAATCACATTTTATGGTCACCAAAGGCATTGTTCTAGGTCACATTGTCTCTAAAAAAGGAATGGAGGTTGACCCATCAAAAATTGAGACTATAACTCACCTCTCCCCACCTACATCACTCAAAGGTGTTCGATCTTTTTTATGACATGTTGGCTTCTATAAAAGATTCATAAAGGATTTTTTAAAAATCGCTAAACCTCTTACTGAGTTACTCTCAAAGGATCGAGCTTTTGAATTTTCTAAAGATTCCCTTAGATCCTTTGAGACATTAAAAAGGTCTATCACTGAAGCACCAATTTTACAGTCCCCTGATTGGACCTTAGACTTTGAAATAATGTGTGATGCATCAGATTATGCAGTAGCTGTACTAGGTCAAAGAAAAGATGGCAAACCAATTGCTATCCATTACGCTAGCAGAACACTTGACGATGCACAAAGAAACTACACAGTCACTGAAAAAGAATTACTAGAAGTTGTCTTTGCACTTGAAAAATTTAGGTCATACCTACTGGGTTCACATGTGGTTATTTACACTGACCACACTGCACTACGCCACCTACTTTCCAAGAAAGATTCGAAACCACGATTGATTAGATTGATACTCTTGCTATAAGAATTTGACATTGAAATCAAAGATAAGGCAGGAGCGCAAAACGTCGTGGCCGACCATCTCTCCAGACTCCATGAGTCTGAAACCAAACAAACCGACCAACTCATTCCCATATCAGAAACCTTTTCTGATGAATCCATCCTTGCCGTATCACAACTACCGTGGTTTGCTGATATGGTAAACTATTTAGTCACATCTCGAATTCCTGATGATTGGACTAAGGCAAAACGAGATCGATTCATAGCCAACTCTCGATACTACCATTGGGAAGATCCTTTATTATTTAGGGAAGGGACCGACTGTATATGGAGACGTTGTATACCTGAGTCTGAAATTCCAGGTGTCCTATCTCATTGCCACACTTTTGGGTGTGGTGGACATCACTCTGGAAAACGTACAGCTGCAAAAGTACTTCAATGTGGTTTTTTCTGGCCTACTTTATTTAAGGATGCCCATGATTTTGTGAAATCATGCCCTACATGTCAAACTACAGGAACTATGACAAAAAGAGACATGATGCCTCTAAATCATATCCATGTAGTTGAAATTTTTGATGCATGGGGCATTGACTTCATGGGTCCCTTCACTCAATCAAATGGTTACCTATATATCCTTCTTGCAGTTGACTACGTCTCTAGATGGGTCGAAGCCATCCCCACTCGCGCTGCCGATAGTGCAACAGTGATCAAGTTCTTGAATGACCTATTTGCTCGCTTCGGCATACCTAAGGTCATTATAAGTGATAGGGGTTCGCATTTCCTTAATAACTCGGTGCGAAAACTAATAAAGAATAATGGAATTGAACATCGAGTTTCTACCGCCTATCATCCCCAAACTAATGGCTTAGCTGAGGTCTCTAATCGAGAAATAAAAACCATTCTACAAAAAATTGTTCGTTCTGATCGCAAAGATTGGTCCCAACACCTTAATACAACATTATGGGCCTATCGCACTGCTTATAAAGCTCCTCTAGGCATGAGTCCGTATCGCATCGTTTATGGCAAACCTTGTCATCTACCTGTCGAGATCCATCATAAATCATTATGGGCTATACAAAAATGTAACCTTAATTTAACCCAAGCTGGCCAGAAACGATTACTTGACCTTAATGAGTAAACTGAGCTTCGCTGCCGAGCATATGATAACAACCTTATTTATAAAGAAAAGGTTAAAATTTGGCATGATGCCAACATTTCTCACAAAACCTTTTCCATTGGTCAAAAAGTATGGTTGTTCGATGCAAAGGTAAAGCTCTTTCCAGGAAAGCTCAGGTCAAAGTGGAAAGGCCCATACATTGTCACACAAGTTTTTGATAATGGGTCTGTTGAAATAACAGATTCTAAAACATCCACCACCCTTCGAGTGAATGGACAACGCCTCAAGCCCGTCATTGAATCTGAAAAATCAATGCCTATTTCAGAAACCCATGTTCTGCAAAACCCCTCATAATGCACTCATTTCTTTGTTCACTGCCCATTTCATACATCATCCCATAACTAGTTTACTGCATATGCATTTACCATGAGGGCATGGCAAATCTTAAGCATGGGGGGACACTAAAAAAAATTGCATATTGCATCACATTCATTTGCATGTTTTCCCTCCTTCAACACTCTAAGTTTACATATAAGGAGAATAATAGCCTCACCATTAAATACCACATAAAGTATGAGATTTGAAGTGATTCTAATCTTAGAATGCTTATGACTCTCTCTTGTCCTCTTGCATTTAAATCAAGAGGCTTAGCCTTGATTCAACTTTCAACACTTGGTATCAATAATGTGCTTAAACATTATATACTGAAAAGATCAGGAGCTTTGTACTACGACACTAGCTTGACATACAAAAGGCTAAGGGGGTCTGATGATGGTTGTGCTCAGAGTTTGTGAGATGGTGAGCTTTTCATGGAGTAGAGGAGTAGGGAGTGTTCCACCAAATATATGTGAGGAAGAGAGTCCACCATAAAATGTAAAGAAGTGTTCCCAACTGGTCAAGCAATTACCCATTATGCACAATTATTGTACACACTTGAAACCTTCACATACCATCCTCTTGCTTGCCTTTCTACATACTTCTCAAACCCACCACTTCTTTAAAAGTCTTCCATTAATATTCGACTTCTTTATCCCTCTTCTTCTATTATGCATCAAAAGAGAAATATTCTTCAATATTCTATCCTCCATTTACAACAAAATACATGTCTCTTTATGTTTCCAAGTCCCAGAAGAAAGCATTGAGGCACATTGGTTCTCTTGAAAAGTGAAGAGAAATATTGCAAAAAAAAAGAAGAAGAAAAGAAGAAGTACTGCAAAAAAAAGAGAAAGAAGTATAGCAAAAAAAAATATTGCAAAAAAAAAGAAAGAGAAAAAAAAGAGAGAGAGAAGAAGAAGAAGAAGAAAGAAGAAGAGAAAACCAAGAGAATCATTGTGCTAATATTCCCTTCTCATGCCATCTATATTTTTCTCTTCTCTACTATTCAACAAAATTATTTTATAATGAACATTTATTTTACCACTCTCATATCCATACTCCAAAATTTGAGCAAAGTCATCTCCACCAAATAAGCCTAAACCTAAATATTTCTCAAATCAACCTATTATTTTTCTTGCTGACCAGTTGGAGGAAGTTGGGTTGAGTGTTAAACTAATTATGAAGTTGGAGCTTGTGAGAATACTCTGAGCCCCCATCTCAGGCATTTCCTGGCTTAGTGTATTAGAGCTAGAGGTTTGTGGATGAAAGTACTTGATCAATGCAGTACATTTGACATTTGAGTCTATCCTCAGGTCTAATAATATTATTGATGCTAGGTATCACTTAATCTGAATCGAGCAAGTCTATACATGAACTCATATCTTGAGGACACTTGAGATGACTTAGCATTATAGGAGGAGACTCATTTCCAATCTCAAACTTTATAAATTATTATAACCAACTGAGGCTATGATCTACTTATATGTTAGTATTAGAGTTTTGAGATTATTCATTTATATTTGCTAGGGACTAGCAAATCTTAAGCATGGGGGTATGATGAATCTATGATTTGTTACACAAGAATGTTTATTAGAGATAAATCCATAAGTTAAAATGCTCATTATGTTATGAATGACAAAACAAGAATGTGTTTATATTTTTATACATGGTCCATGCACCCCTTCACACTCCGAAAATATTTGAAGCTACTACGTTATGTTGGGATCATGAATTGCATCTCATATCACTTTACAGAACACAAATCTAGTGTGATGCATATTAATAAAGTAATTGATACGTATGCAATATGTTATTTTTGGGAGCCGTGCTAAAGGGACTAAGATGCAGCATGCGTTAAATCACATGGGGGCCAATGAATGGCTCATTTAGTTGGCCATTGGAATGGTCAACGTAAGATAGAAAATGCTAACTCCCACTAATGTGAAGAGGTGCTATTAACATGAAAAGGTTCCAATATAAAGGGATGCATTCCAATTGGAAAAGGTGCACACGTTAATGGAAGGGATGTGGCCCTTGGCATTTCAACGACTATCTAACGTGTATAAATTACACGATAAGGGATTTTGGAGGGGAGATCGGAGTATTCCATAAGAATTGGATTCTAAAGTATCCTCCACCATTCCATTCCCATTCAGTTGCCTACCAATCCCACTCCAAGCAATTCCATTGTCGTAATTAGCCATCCATTTTATTATCGACGAAGTGTCAAAGCGATCTCGTCGACTTGTGCATTCGGACCCTCAGTGAATCCGACTCCTGAGGCTCCACCCTGAGTGACGCCAAAAATCATCCAACATTAACGGCATCCACCAATCACCATTTTCTCGGTCCCTCTGCGAATCCGACTCCAGAGGCTTCCTCCCGAGCCGCCAACCACCATACTTTTATTTCGCTTTTATTTTATTACTTTATATTTTTACATCCATCTTATTTTGTTATCTTCTCTTTCGTGCAGGAATTTGTCAGAACTATCGTGACAATCCGTATCTAACGGTGATTATCCTCGACTCTTGGAGATCTGGGATGTGACACGAGGTTTGAGCTCGATCCGCGGTTGTTATCGCATCCAACTCGCCTCGCCAGAATATCCAAATTCGCGAAGAGTTACCGTGTACGAGTCCCATTTGGAAGTTGCCGCAAAGAAGGGGAGCGATCAGCACTTACCCTAGGGTTGAAGTCCTATCATCTATTTAATTGTCATTCCTCAATATTATGAGGAAACTTGCATATTGCAACCACATACATTATGTGTCCATTTGCAAGTACAATATCTGGATCATGAGTCCAATCCAAGATATTTCACTGGTTATTATTGAGTATATCATTGAGTGGGTTTTAATGAAGTATTATCTGAAATAAGAAATTTGCATAGATGTATGTATTTATATATACATATTTTACTTTGATTTAGGAATTTTTATATCAAAGTTGTCTTGCCATGTCAACATTGAAAGTTCATTCCCTTAATCACTTTCAATGTAAGAGATATACTTACCATTATATCTCAAGCAAGATCTGGGATCTCCTTCCTTATCTTTGTTGCATCCCGATAATATGAGAACCTACAACTCGGATAAAAAGAAGCGGGAACACATTTCGCCTTGCAAGTCTAACTTGCATCTCCCAATTAGGTCTTTAACACCCGGGCCCACCACCCCTATGGCAATGTTGACCCGTCATTAATTGAACCAACCGTCAACAGGAATTCAACTCGCTATGCGCAATCCAATATCACCCCAATAATATGAGGACCCGATACTGGGGTCACTACGCATACGTCCTTACTCTTTCGAGAAGCGACGAGCTCGATCCAGATGCGCTTGCATACAGGAGCTGTCACTTCGGACAGGCGTCTCCCACATGCAATCCCTGGTGACGGAACCCTCCGCCTTGACGGGAGACCATGGATGTCACTTATGTCATCCTCCATATCACATTCAAATTTTAACTAATTATCGTGAATCACATTCACATAATTAATTCTTCCAAGGGAATTATTAGCTCTAATCATATTAGAGTATTTCAATTGGACATAATTAATTTAATCATATTAAATTAATTATCAATCCAATTCAATCAATCAAACTTGATTATTTTACTTGAATACATATATGGTAATATCTCAAAATACGTATTAATTCGAATTTTAATAATTAGAAAAATACATCTTAATCCCTCGGACATTATCCCGGCCCTACCTGCTGTCATGGCCAGTATCGACGAGAGTGGGACGGACCACATACGTTGCAACCCGCAACCCCAATGCTCTCCGACTAGGCACCATATCCGCCTCGGGAAAGGATAATGCCAAATTGATTAATTTGTACTTGAGATGATCATCGGTTCTTCAACCGAAATTGTACCATATAGTAATAATCAAAACATTTTTTATTATAAGGAAATTTGCTAGACAAATTCCCAAATCCTATTCAAGCATCAAGTTTGAAAGATTGTGGTTTCCAATTATGATCTTAATCAATTATTGGTTAAGGCAATGTCATTTAAGGGAATAATTATCATCAAATATTTCACAAATATTTATGCACAATTATTCTAGGAAATTAAACAATTTAATTTCACTAAATGATTAAATGACAATCACCAATCAAACATTAAGTTTGATGAATGTGTTTCCAATTAAGATTTAGATCAAATCTAATCAATTAATTGGTTGAGGCCAAGTCAATTATGTAAATAATCATCTTCAGATATTTCACAAATATTTTTCATGATTATTTCACGAAATTAACAATTAATTTCACTAATTGACAATCACTTGGTTCTAGATTAGGACTGTAATTTCAGCAGTGACCCCTTCTTACTAAAATTAGCATATCTCAATCATATTAAATCCAAATTAGACAAAATCAATTTTCATAGATTGCTAATTTGATTTAGGACAGAATCCAAGTGATGTTACACGCATTTCGAGGCAAGTCTAAACAGTAATTAACATTTTAATCACGTTCAGATCTACAGTTCCCGCAACAGTGCATACATGTTCATTAAAACAACCATATCTAGAGCATACGAAATCCGATTTACGTAAACTCAGATCCTATGATTTCCTTATTTAATGGGGAACAAAATTCAAGTATTAAATTCGTGTTTAAACAATTTAAACAGTGCCGAATTTATTTACTAAACAGATCTGCAAAATCAAATGCGATAAAAACTTTCGCGACCTTAACGAACCCAAGTCCTCCTCGGTTTTTTCGAATCATATTCGAAACCGTCGACCTAAGGCTCTGATACCACTTGAAGGATATGGAAATTATCCTCAAGCGCATCACGGAAGCGTGATCGTCGTATCGGATACGACGATGAACGACTAGTCGTACTAGTTGTTCGGTGCAGCGGAATTTAAAAAATTTTATTCGATGAAACCACATGATCCGAGAACCATTCTCAGATCGTTTCATCTATAACCACAACAAGTATAATGCAATACCTCTTGAAGCGTGGTTGATCAAGTCTCTAAAGGAAGAGACCTCCTGTCTCAAGTCCGATCGTCGGCGAGACTGCTTGCGAGCGCGGGGATGAACCGCGTTGTCCTCGCAATCCAAGAAGATGATCCAAGCATGGTTGCTCCTGATCTCGTCGCACGAGATCAAACGTCTCCTTCGTGAGAGGAACTCTCCAAGAAGACGGAGAACCGAAGAATGTCGAAGCGGCGGCGCGGTGGCGAAGGCGACGACGGTTCTCTCCTCTAGGGTATGGTGGACGGCCACCAATAAGAGAGGGAGAGAGGGCTGGCGTGTATGAAGAAAATGAGGGAGAGAGAGCACCAATATTTCAAGTCATTAGAGAGAATAGTATGCCTCTCTATTTATAGGGTTTTGGGATCCATGGATCTCAATCCATGGGACACATAAAATCAATGGGTGAGATTGATTTGTGTCAATCCAATGGCCAAGATTGTTGTTGTCCAAAGCAACAAATTTAGGTCAAAATATATTTGACAAAATCAAATATAATTTACTCCTAAATCAACCCAACAAATAAGGAGATAAGACACATGGAGATTTCATCTCCATGTGCCTTCCAAGTGGGCGCACACCCATTCCATATAGGAATGGTGTGCCGTCCATGAGATTGCATGGAGATTGCAATCTCATGGAAATCCATGAGATTGCATATCTCCATGAAATCTCTCTTATTTATTTGCAACAAATTTATTTGGGTTTTATTCTTCAAAAATAATTCACAATTATCTTTGAGAATATTGCAATCTTGCCATGGAAAAAATTGTGAATTATATTCACAACCCAAAACAACATATAATTCATATTGTTAATTAACTACACAATGTGTATCCAATACACATAATAATTAATCAACACATATAAATTATAATTAGCTCTCTCTAATACATTATAAATCACATTTATAATATATTATGAATAATTGGATATTTCTATCCACATTATTGTTATCCACATTAATTAAATCACATTTAATTAAATTGGATAATTTCTTCACACATCAAGATGATTAAATGACATTTAATCATTATTTATTCATTGCTTAGATCTTATGGAAATATTCTTGAACCCTTCAAGAATAATGCAATCTCTCTGCAGATACTTGGAGATAAGGACAGGGCGATTGTATTGTTCCACGTATAGTGACATGGATATTGAGATCGTATCTCAAATCCAGATCGCGGGCCTCCCATAGATGCTTGATTAAATCAAGACCGTAAATCTAATCTTCTCATTGTATCTGAATCATATTCAGATCAATGTCCAACACTTGGACCAAGATCAGATCACTTCTCTACTGAGAGGAGTCACTAAAATCCAGACCCGTTTCATCACTCCCTAGGAATGGAAGCGTCATGGTTATACAACCGTTTATGATCAAATCACCCTCAGGTATTCCCAATACCTGTAAATCCTGCATACTGGAAGACTCAGACTAAAACCCGAAGTATCGGATCAACTTTATACTGTCTACTTCATGGTTTTATCAGTAAGTTTCTCATTCGATCATTGGGAGTTGGTATCGATCATACACTTTCCAAAAGCGTATATCATACCTAGGTCTTGATCATATACTAAAAGTATATATCAAACCTACAAATTCAGTCAAGCTTCCAAAGCGAGACGACCATGCGCATGGAATTTGATTCTTCCCAATATCTCATGAGTGAGCTCATGTCTTCCGGTTCAGTAACTGAACCTGTATGATCCCTTTGAGAGATCGTATTACTCATATGCCCTTATATGCACACCAGCGCGCCGGTGTATAGACCTTGATTAGGTCATCAACCTATTGGTCTGCCAAATGTACACACTCAGACATATAGTAACACATCTGTCTCCGGTAAGAGGATGCGTGCCTATATCATGACAGCATATGATATAGGACTTTGGTTATCTCGATCTCGTTAAGTCAACTCTTTGACCTAACTAATCTGACACCTCCGAATCTCTATTCCTATGCAGAGGACCTGCATCAAGAGGTTGGTCAGATATCAGCCTTCAGAGATAGGATTGCCATATCCTACTCAGACTGGAGATCATCTCTTAATAATCATTTGACGGTGCTTGATGAGTCCTCAATCTAACTCTTTAGATGTTCATCCAAGCACCAGCCTCTATGATTCAATAGTTGAATCAACAGTTGTATGATTATTAAGATGGCCATGGTACATAACCCTAATTGTACTAAGGGACCTATTATACAAATTATTCATTCTTCATTTCAGATCAGGGAATGATATGTGCAATAACATTTATTGCATAATGGCTCGCCGTGGGCTCGCATTTCCAACAAATGTCCATAGGAAAAGAAATTGATTTTTGGGACATTTCATCTATTATATAAAGCTAAGGAGTAGTGGACTTCGTGTAAAGGAATTCACTTCTCGGAGACTCTAGTCATTAGGTGGCATGATTTTGTGGAACATTTTACAGAGTGTTACATTCATGAATATGATAGGGAAGATAAACATCAAGATTCTATAAATCTCTGATACGGAAGTATAACCGTTGAAGAGTGATGTAAAATATCAAGAATTATAGAAATATGACAAAGATATTTTTGTAAAAGAAAAGCAACGAGCTATGAAGTTTTAGAAGGCTTGAATGTATGATTGAGAATTAACGTGCTCACTCGAGGTCCCACGATCCTATCTGAGACGGTCGCAACAGATGTGGAAATTGATGCAACTTATCGAAGGATGCATCAAGTAAATCCTGGAAAGTGTCCTTACAAGTCAAGCAACAATGACAAGATGTGCCATACTGTCGTAAACGTCAAGAAGACAAGGATCAATGATGTCCCAACCAATAGGAAGTACACATTGGATGTATGCCTGCATTGTGATAGAAGACATAGAGTAGAGTGCTACAAACCGACAGGAGCATGCTTGAAATGCAGAGAAAAGGGTCACTTCATGAGAGATTGCAAGAAAGATTTCAAGGATCATAGGAAGCAATTCGAGTAGAAGACGGTACCAAGAAAGGTGTTTTCCATTACACACGAGAACGCAGAGGATGCTTATACAACTATAGAAGGTACTCTTTTCATTACAAGTCGTTTATGCCATGTTCTTTTTTATTTGGGAGTCACCCATTCGTTTATTTCAAGTGCTTTTGTAAGAAAACTGAATGTAGAGGATGTTGAGCTTCCATATGTACTTACAGTTTCTTTACCAATGAGTGATATTAGTGCAACTGGTATGTACATAAAGGACATACCTATTATGATAGGAGGAGACACCCTTAGTGCTAATTTGGTCATATTTCCAAACCTATGATGTCATATTGGGCATGGATTGGTTATGGGAAAAATATGCCGCAATTTATTTTAGAGAGAAGAAGATGGTCTTGGCTAGATCAAATCATAAGGAGATAGTCATTTGAGCTACTAATAATAGTGATCGATTGGTTATCTCATCTTTGCAAGCAAGCCAACTACCGGCTGAAGGTTACACCGCATACCTAACTAGTAGAATTAGCATTGAATCATCTCATGTACACCTTGAAGATTCAAATATGGACTCAGAGTTTACCAATGTATTTCCAGACGATTTTCATGGACTACCTCCTCATAGAGAGGTTGATTTCTCATTTGATGTTATCCATCGAACGCCACCAATTTCCAAAGCTCTGTACAGAATGTCTCCTACATAACTTGAGGAGCTAAAGAAGTAATTACAAGAGCAACTTGATAAGGTATTTTTGCATCCTAGTGTTTTCCTATGGAGAGTACCTATCCTATCTATGAAAAAGAAAGGTGAGTCTCTTATACTCTGCATTGATTATCATGGTTTGAAAAAAGTTATTGTGAAGAACAAATACTCGTTACCTCAATCGATGATTTATTTGATCTGTTGAATGGAGCAACAATCTTCTCAAAAATCGATCTATATACAGGTTACCATCAACTCCGTATAGAAGAAGAGGATATGTCGAATACCGCTTTTAGAACAAGGTATGACCATTATGAATTCTTGGTCATGGTATTTTGTCTTACTAATTCTCCTGCAGTTTTTATGGCGATAACGAGTAGGGTATTCTGAGAATACCTTGAAAAGTTTGTCATCATGTTTGTGGATGATATTTTGATATACTCATCTGATCCAGAGCAACATTGGGTATACTTACAAATTGTATTGATACCTTACGACAACACCAACTTTATGCAAAATTTTTAAAATGTGACTGTTGGTTGAATAAATTTGCATTCCTTGGTCATGTGATATCCAAGGATGGCATTGAGATGGATCCAATATGGTAGAAACTGTGATGAATTTGAGTCAGCCTAAAAATCTTTCAGAGATCCGTAGCTTCCTTGGCTTGGCTAGATGCTCTTGGCGATTCATTCAGAATTTTCAAGGATCTCACTGCCATTAACGAAGCTCACGCAAAAGGATGTAATGTTTGTATGATTTGAGGAGAGTGAACAGAGCTTTCCAGGATTGAAGCCGAAACTGACTACAACTCCACTATTAACTTTACCATGAGGTAGTGGATGATTCATTGTGTATACAGATGCATCAAGCACGGGAATCAGGTGTGTCCTTATGCAGAATGAGAAATTCATTTCTTATACCTCATGGCAACTAAAATCTCAAGAGAGAAACTACTGTACTCATGATTTGTAGTTAGAAATGGTAGTCTTTTCTCTTAAAATCTGACATTATTACCTTTATGGTGAACAGTTTGAGGTGTTAAGTGATCATAAAAACCTCAAAAACATTTTCTCTCAGAAGGAACTTACTTTGAGGCAGCGATACTAGCTAGAATTTCTAAAAGATTATGACTTTTCCTTTAACTATCATCTTGGAAAAGAAAACATTGTAGATGATGCATTAAGCAAAACGTGGGAAGGCAATCTAGCTAGCTTGAAACTTTAATGGAAGATGATGAAGGATTTCGAAGACTGAAAGTCTTTCTTAAGAGATGAAAGAAAGATATCATTTGCAGGCCTTATAATTCAACCCGAGATAATTGCGAAGATCATGGCAACACATAAAACAAATATTGACCTTCCTAAAATGATAAAAGGCATCTAAGAAAGAAGGTTCTGATTTCACAATCAGAATAGATGAAGCTATATGGTATCTCAACAAATTAAGAGTTCCAAACGATATTGAAAGGTAATAGATTCTAGATGAAGCTCATATATTGATGTACACTATCCATCTAGGTATAACAAAAATGTACAAGGATATGCACTGAAATTTCTGATGATCGAAGATGAAGAATGACATTGTCGATTTTGTTTCTAATTGTCGGGTATGTTAGCAGGTCAAGATTGAACATCAAAGGCCCGCAGACCATGTTCAACCCATAGAGATACATGAGTGGAAGTGGGAGCACATAACAACATACTTTGTTACAGGTCTACCCAAGATCAAGAAGCATCGTTATGACACCGTATGGGTGATTGTTGATCGATTGGCTGAATCAGCACATTTTCTACCTATCTGTTTGGATCAATCCATAGACAGTCTAGTTTACGTGAATGAAGTCGTTAGATCACATGGTGTTCCGAGAAACTAGATTCATGTCACGCTGGTGGAAAAGTTTTCAGGATTCTATGAGAACTCAATTGAAGTTCAACACTTTATTTCATCTACAGACTCATGCTCAATCAGAAAGGACCATCCATATACTAGAAGATATGCTAAGGGCATGTGCTCTAGATTTTGCAAGTAGTTGGGATAGACTTCTATCATTGAAGCATCAAGTTGTCTCCCTATGAAGAATTATATGGGAGACATTGTAGATCACCCTCGTATTAGAGTGATATTGGTAAGAAACACATTTTGGGATCATAGCTAGTATAGACCAGCAAGCATGGTGTTGAGTTAATCAGGAAGTGATTATTGGTAGATCAAATTAGGGAGAAGTCATATGCAGATCGTCATAGAGGAGAGTTGATTTTCACAGTTGGAACGCATGTGTTTCTAAATATTTCCCCAAGCAGGGCGTCTTGTGACTCAACAACAAAGGGAAACTTACTCCTAGATATATAGAACATTTTGAGATTCTGTAATGAATCAGAGAGGTAGTGCATCATATTACGTTACCACCTCAATACACGAAGCTAAATGATGTACTTCACTTGTTTATGTTGAGGAAGTATACTCCTAATCTTTCACACTTGATCAAGCATGAGGTGCATGAGGTCCTCGACATTTAGACTAATCTCACTTTTGAGGAGAAACTTGTCTCCATAATCGATCATAGAGACCATTAGCTTCGTGGATGTATAGTTCCGATGGTCAAGGTCCTCTGGCAACATCATCAGAAGGAGGCCACATGGGACTTGGAGAGTGAAATGAAGGGGTAATGAATCTCAGATTCATCACTTTAAAAGTGACTAATTAAGCTCAAATCCCCAAATTCATCATCATTCTATTCATTTATGTTGCATAATTAGCATCCGTGCATACGTAAATAATAATGGCATTTTATCATGCATAATTGCATAAAATAAGAAGCCGAAAATCACAACCCAATTAACTTGTAAAATAGCCTAACTTTCCTAAATTTTAATTAATTAATGCTAACTCCAAATGACTTGAAACTACCTCCATTGTGTTCATATTACTAACAAGAATAAAGGAAATATATAAAAAATCATAACATAAAATAAGTGGATTAGAAACTTCAACCCTAATTTCAGGACAAACAGACTAAAATACTGATATCTTCCTCGTTCAGTGTCTTATTTGATTCTACTCACTTTTGAAATAATGTACGTTTAATTATCTTCAAAACAAGATCAAGATCAAGTGAATAGGGGATCATATCTAAAAGTTGGGGTTTAGGCCTCTTTTGTACATTGTGTGTTTTACCCGTTTGACCTATTATTTTATGTACATAATTAACTCATTTTATTTTATTTATTTATTTATTTTCTATGATGAAAGTTTTATTAAAATTCATACAAATCCAAATCTAAAATAAGATTGAAATCAAAGAAACTAAATGAGTCCGAGGCTTCACTAACTGTCTGTACAAAAGACACATTTTCATATTTTATTTTATTTCTTCATTGTACTAATTTATAAAAATTGAAAAATAGAGATTGTGTAAAAATTTATCTTGCTTATCTTCACTTAAAAATAATAAAAATTACAAATCTAAAAAATCAAGGTATTTTATATACATTGAGTACCCGAAAAATATCACTTTATACAAATGATCGATTTTAAATTTGTTCTCTAGATGAAAGTCATAAATCTTGTTGAGACGAGTAATTTTTGTAAAGAAATTTTTGATCTTACGTCATCTGATATTTCTTTTTTATTTTTCTTTTCTTTTTGTTTTCATTTTTCTGGAGCTAACATGTGGCAACTCCTAGAGCCACCACATTTCACTCATTTTTTGCCTTATTTTTATTACATTTTATTAAAAAAACTAAAAAAATATAAAGACCACTGCACGTGTTGTCCACGTACGTCTACCACACGTGCCCAACACGTTCTCCTTCATCCCCTTCATTTCCCAAATCGAGCGTCGTCGCCCTTTCCCTCAACTGCGATTGCCGCCACAGATTCCGCCATCGCTACCCACCTTCCTCTTGTGGTGGACGCCAATCTCAGATCTCCTTCACTCCAATCCCCACAATTCTTCTACCGAATTACAGATCCTCCATGATTCCATCTTGCCCTCTCTATCCCAATCGAGCCAAATTCCATCTTCGTTAATATCCCTTTCCAACTTTGGTTGAGCAATCTTGTGCATCGCCACTCCCTCAGTCTCCCTCGATCTCGCGACTGCCGCCTCAAATCTCCTATATCAATCATGACCCCTTCACCAATCCTATAAATCGACCACTGCTCCCACTGATGCTCTTTATTTTCTTAGTGCAAAAGCATTGAGAGGAGCTCCTAGATCTAGCCGTTGGTGACTGCATCGTGCTCCGATGATCATCCTCTAGTGCACGGTGAGATCCAAGGCTTCCGCCTCATCGCAACACTTCCTCGAAGTCTGCTTCACTCTGATCCTCGCTCACTGTCAAGCTTGTACCTCGTGGTACCCCACAACAACCTCCACCTTCATCCTTTCCACGATAACAGCTCTGATGCTAGCAACGCCTTGCATCACCTCCATGTCGACTCCTCCACCATCGCACTTCACTGACACCTACTTCATCGCCACCTCCTGGATGGAGCCAGGAGTCGCCTTCCTAAGCTTCTCCGCCCTCCATCGCTCATCCTCAGGAGCTCCACCACCCACTGAGGTGATTTGCCACCTCCAAGAGACCTCCACATCTCCACCCAAGGTCCTCCTCGGTCCACTGCACACCGGGCGGGAAACTTGAGACCCTCCCTGCGTGCACGGTGCATGCACGGAGGGGTCTTATATAGCCAAGGATCTATACTCACGCTGAATTCTAGCAGAAGCCCTACCACCAGAGGCACATGCCACACACATACACAGTCAGTGGTTATTCCAGGAGGCCTCCACATCTACGCCCGAGGTCCTCCTTGCTACATCGCACACCACCGGGTAGGAAGCACGAGACCTTCCCGACATGCACGACACGTGCACAGAGGGGTATTTTGTAGACAAGGACCTAGACTCACGTCGAATTACAGCAGAAGCCCCACCACCATAGGTCACATGCAACCAGAGTATGATGATTATGGAAATTGGATACCTTTTGTCAAGAGCTTGGTCCAACTTAGAATTTTAGGATCTCTAAAATCGAGAGTTCTTGAAAAAATCAAGTATTGTACTCACATGCACAATCAGGGGATATTCCAACTTATTCATTCTTTATTTTCTCAAGGATTGGCAAAGTTTAATTATAAGGGGGTGATGAATCCATGATTCATCATCACAATATATTGATCTTATCAAAATTCCTGAGTAAAATCTCAAATAAATGTCCATATATTTAATAAATTAATAAAATTACTCTTGTAAATAAAATACACTAATTATAATATACTGTTGTACAAAATAAATTAATTATAAAAAGATGCAAAATAGAAGAATCTTTCACCTATAAATAGCCCAAACATCATGTATTTGAAATAAATTCATTTCAAATATTTTTTGGCTAATTCTTTCTTTGACTTGTTTATAAAAATATATTGAAAAATACAAAATATAAAATAATGGCACCTCAAATAAGTATTCCTAGATCCCAAAGAATAACATGTAAAGTCCAACTTCCAGGCTAATTTTCCGCTTCGTATGAACTCCAAATTCACCAAACTCGCTTTTAAATTTTTAGTAAGAAAATTATCTATTCAATAAAAGTGGTTTCATTAAAATCAGAGCTCATTTGAAAAATATGGGTTTTTAGAGCTAGGTGTACATTGTATATAATGTAAATATTCATTCTTTCTTTATTTTTTTATCTACTTTTCTTACATACTAAAAATACAAAAAAACATTTTTTTTATTTTATTTTATTACTAGTATTTTATTTTATTTTTCTGTTATAAATTTGTTTTATTAAAAATACAAAAAAATAAATTTAGAAAAGTAAAAAATGTACATATTGTTTGTCTCCTCTTGTATATTCTCCACTCTCTTTTAACTTTATTTTTATTTTGTTTTAGTAGCCTATTATAATTTATTTTCTTTTCTTTATTTAATTTTTATTTTCTACACTAACTTCCATATTCTTCTCATTTTACCACCAACTCCCATTCAACTCCATATTCTTCATCTAACCTCCCATTCAACTTCATCATTTTCCTTCACTTCCCATTCAACTCCGCCATCCCACCGTCTTTTCTAACCTCCATTTTTCTTCTCTTTTTATACATCTCATTCTCCTAATTTTTGACTTTGATCTACCTTTATGCGAGAGAGAATTGATAGCTCCGACCACCCATCTCAGTGACCGGGAGCGACGAAGTAGAGCGATGACAACTTCCTCGCCTGTGAGATCCCTTGGTATTTTGGCCAACATCGTAGCCGCCTGCGCACGCTGATCGAGCTCATCACTCACCCGACGATTCAAGAGAAAATCGTGCTTCTCGTGAGCACATCATAGGCGTCCGCTTCCATCATAGCTAATTCCCCATTTTCTCATTCGACATCGTTTTTATTTTCCTCAATTTTTATCACATCACTACCACTACACACCCATTTGTTCTATTCCACCTCCATCTTCATTATATCATATCATCAACACACCACCATAGTTGCAACTTTTTTATTTTATTACTCACTATTTACGAAAATTGAAAAAATAAAAAATGTAAATTAAAAATTCAAATCACAACAAAAAAAATAAAAAAAGAAGCTGCAACAGTGGCCATACCCCAACACCCATCATCGGCCACTGCCACTCCACATACTCTAGGTCACACCGATGTGCGTGGTTGCTTCGTCGTGCTTCGCATCCATGCACGCCATAGCACCCTTTGCCTGCAGCGCGGTAGCCACTGCTCCAACCGGCAACGCCCCTCCTCGCTACCTGTAGGTCCTTCTCCACCCACAGTCCAATGGTGGTCGTCGCCTCCAGCCTACAACAGTGGCCACTCAGCCCCCCATCCCGTGCTGCCCATCGTGAGCCCTAACGCAATCTTTGAAGGGGGGACGGAGGTCTTCTTTTTACTTTTTCTTTGTAAAAATCACATTAGTTTATTTTATGTTTTCAATATTGCAAAAATTCTTATACATAGTTTGTTTGTGAGTTTTGTTTTCTGCAGTTGCCAGATACCCCTATATTTGCATAATAATTTGGGCATCTTTATTATATCATTTACTTTAATGAAAAATGTCAAGATGTTGAACAATTAATTCTCTATCATTTGGATATTGATTTGGATATTTGTGATCTTTGGATAATCAAAAATTGTATTAGCGAAAAATTACATATTTTACCCACTTTGAAATCTTAAATTCGTAGTTAATTAACGGTTTCTCCAAACATTCCTCAAAAATCAGAGATGATGCCTTGACATATGATTTTATTACATGCCTCAAACATACCCACTTTGTTTTCATTAAAAAATTCATAAAAATTCATATATCGTCAAAAATTCCAAAAAATTATTGTCGTCTCATTTAATCATGTTTAAGTTCCAGTATAATTTTCATAATTTTTCATTCTATTTGCGTGAAAATTACGCGAAAATCCATAAAAGTGTGCATTTTTCTTTATTGCATTTTAACTTGTAAAATTCCAAAAAGATGTGTTTTGCATTCACACTGGATTATATTTCTAGAAAAATATAACTTTGCTAAATTAGATTATTTTCTAGGTCGCTATATTCGCTCAGATTGAACCCAACCCGAACAATCTGAAGAGAAAATATGAGCATGTACAATTTACGGAGACCGCCACTCCTAGTGATATTTTGGATGATACTTCTTCCTATGCATTTGATGTTGATTTTGTGACAATTAGGAGTGGTAGGAAACCAGCCTACAACGACTCGTCTGAGCGACATCCAGATGTTGATGATTCCAGGGTGCCAGACAAGGGTGGAAGCAGTGCTGATGCCGCTTATGAAGATGATGATGGTGGTGTTGATGCCACCAAGGATTATGATCCAGACAACGGTACTGAGGTCATCGTAGTCCCAGTTGCAGATGGTGGTGTTGATGCCACCATGATTCTAGATGCCCTGCAAGAATACAGTACTGATGTCACAAGTTCAGATACAGTCGGCGGTACTTATGCCACCAATTTACCTTCTTCTATGTTGCCTTGTTTTGTACGTGAGGACAATTATAGGAAAGCACAAAAAATGGAAAAATAAAAATCAAAATTATGAATAAAGGAAAGGTTTCTATATATCTTGTGAGTCCATCTATGTTGCCTCATGATCTTTACATGGATTCTAGCATACTGCATGGACAGGAATCTACTCATGATCCTCACCTCTTTGGAGAAGGTCCATCCATCCCTTCCCTCAAGCACTCTTCTTAGAAAAGGGGACAAAATAGAAAATCCCAAAAAGAGGCATGAGATAGAGTTCAATGAGCAAATGATAGACAGACTCTAGATACAATGGACTCTATAGGAGGCACTACAGCACATCCTTCTCTTCTAGAAGAATTTGAGAGAGAAGACCACCTTCTGTAGGAAGAAGAGGAACCATAATGTTGAAATTCATGTGCTTACTCATACCACTTTCTTTGATATTCAAAATTAGTTGTCAGGCAAGAGACCTAATGCAGGAGCTCCTTATGTCAGATGCCACATCCATGAGAAGCGGTTCGATCGTGCCCAATTAGACAACGGCTCATCGATTAACCTTCTCCCGACTACCTTACTCGACCGATTCAAGTTTGGCCCTCTTCGACAGAGCATGACGGTCCTTCATTTTGTTGATAGATCTATCAAGAGGCCAAAGGGGTTACTGAAGGCTGTTATGTTTACAATTCAGGACCTGAAATTACATGTGGACTTTGTTATGCTGGACATGGAGATCCCTAAATATGTGACCAATACCCCCATCATCTTAGGATGACCACTATAGGCCACAACCAAGGTAGTGTTCGATCATGATAGCGAGAAGGTATACATTCCCGTCGAGGGCGAGAGTATACAAATAGAGATGATCGAGGAGACCAGAGTCAGAGATTCAGCATGCTTAGAGAAGATGACCAACTCAGAGCAGATGACAGATGAAGAGCTAGATGTCCACCAGGAGTGTGATTTTGTGATTACAGATGATGAAGTTGTTCGGGAAGATCCAGAATCACGAGCTCTCGTCACATCTTCAGACACTACAGATTCACAGATCATAGCAGATGAGAGTTCAGAGAGCACACTCATTGCATATGATATCGTAGAGGCTAATGATCATGGTCAGGATAGCAAGGCAGATTTTGTTTCTTGTGATTTGGATTCATATCCCTCAGACAGAGATACTGATTTTGAATGGCAGGATTTTTATGATTGTCTACCATGTCTTGTGCCCACAGAGCCAACATCTAGGATGGAGAATGATCCAAATACATTGAAAGATAGACCAGTAGGGTCGTCTTTGTCAGAATTACCATTGCAACGAGAGTTCTCACAAACAGGTCTAGTAGCCTTAACGTAGACATTTCAGATGCCAGATTTTCCATATTCCACTTCTCTAGATTTGAAGACCTTTCCACAAAACATGAAGTACAGACTCCTTACAAGTGAGCCAGATATGTTCCCAGTTATTATCTCAGCAGATTTGACTGAAGATCAAGAATCTCGTTTGATGGAGGTTCTTGAAAGAAATCAAAAGGTGATTAGATGGAATGTAGCTGATCTCTAGGGGATAAGTCTGGTCTTGTGCTCCCACAACATCTATCTTGAAGAGGATGCCAAGCCATCGCATGAGCTATAGCGAAGGTTGAAACCAAATCTTCGAGATGTGGTCATGAAGGAAATATCGAAGTAGTGGAGCACCGATTTTATCTCCCCCATCTCCGACTCCAAGTGTGATAGTCAATTACATGTTGTGCCCAAGAAGATGGGTATAACCACAGTTTATGAGCGAGCCTGGAGAGGAGATAACTACCGGAGTACCCACTTCTTGGAAGGTTTGTGTAGACTACAAACGATTGAATCAATCCACTAAGAAGGATCATTTGCTACGGCCATTTACTGATCAGATTATCATGACGCTAGCCGAGAAGAGTCACTACTGCTTTCTTGACGTCTACTCAGGGTACAATCAGGTTGCCATAGTGCCCGAAGACTAGGTGAATTCGACATTTACCCGTCCGCTTGGGACGTATGCCTTTAGACATATGCCCTTTGGTTTATGTAAAGCCTCAACTACATTCCAAAGGTGCATGCTTTCCATCTTCTTGAACATGGTCAGTGACTATTTAGAGGTCTTCATGGATGACTTTTTGGTCTATGGTGATGGGTTTGATGCTTGTCTTGACTGCCTAGACCATGTACTTTAGCGTTGCATTGATGTCAACCATGTCTTATCTCAAGAAGAATCATTTCATGATGACTTAGGGGACGGTCCTTGGCCATATCATCTCCAATAGGAGCATGGAGATCGATTCAGCAAAGGTGGATATCATCAAGAAACTCAATCCACCTCCCAATTTGTGAAAATTGTGATCTTTTCTAGGGCATGTCGGTTTCTACCAACGATTCATACAGGATTTTTATTGGGTTTCCTGAACACTTATTGATTTGCTGATCAAAGACGCCCAGTTGATTATAGATGATAAGTGTCTTTCGTCATTTGAGACTCTCAAGTGATTAGTTGTTCAGGCTCTTGTCGTTCGGCTACCCGATTGGTCTCTCCCATTCGAGATCATGACAGATGCTTCAAATTTTGTCATAGGGGTTGTGCTAGGACAGAGGAGGTATGGATTATCATTTGCTATTCACTATTCTAGCCAGACTTTGGATGCCACTCAACGGAACTACACCGTGATTGAGAAGGAGATGCTAGCCATAGTATTTGCTTTGGAGAAGTTCATATCTTACATTCTTGGATCTAAAGTGACCATATATACAGAGCACAGCACCATTCGACACCCTATGGCTAAGAAGGATGTCAAATCCAAATTGACCGGATGGATCCTTCTACTCCAAGAGTTTGATATAGAGATTAAGGATAAACCTTGAGTTCAGAATGTGATGGTGGATCACCTCTCCTGATTGGAGAACCTTAAGGATTCTGATCAGATTGCACCTATTACAGAGTGTGAATCCCCGAATTTTTTTCCTAAAATCTGGAGTATTTTTGACATCCAAAAAAATCAAATAATCACATCATTATGTAGATCTCGTCGAGATCTTTCCAACGAGCCCAGAACACCCTATTCCGACATTCCTAGCTCAAGTTATCGTTGTTTTAGAATTATAGTAGGGACCCATATATGGATCCGAACCGGATCCGAATCGAGATCCAAATTCACCTCTCATTCTATAAATAGGAGATGGTAGGATGCTCTCTCAAAACCCTATCCACCACCATCCTTCCCTCTCTTTGGAGCACTACCACCTTGGTCGATTTTATCATTGGAAGTTCGCCATCGACGTCGGAGTAGGAGCTCCGATCGAAGATCCGCGGCCACCATCGCGTAGGAAGGCTCGAGGTCACCGTGGTGCACGCCTCCGCACTGCGATCGAGTGACGGAATAACCATTTCCGTGTGAGAGGAGATCCCGAGAAAACATCCTCAGAGGTAATGATGTTATACCCTCCTCTTGCTGTTGGTTTCCACATATTTTTGTTCACATATACTTGAGCATGCTTAGAGTCGCAGTTATTCTTATGATATTATTCATATAGTAATAACGATATCCAATCCTTGCTGCGGATTCATATGATTTTAATGACCCTTCGAATTATCTCATGTTTATAGTGATCGTATGTCTTGAAATATGAGAAATTGTTTGCTTGCGTATGAATATTTGATTTTAAATCCTATATTTCGATCTTCCCTTAGCGTTGTCAAATCTATTCAGCTTAAGTAATTTTCTCCTATGCAAGTCGTTCACAATGAGAATTAATACAGTATTATGATCGTGATTTATGTCAGAATGTTTTGGAGGTACAAATGCAGGCGTTTTTTTAAGTGATAAAATGTATAAATGGATTATACAAAATCAACGTCACCTAATATTTTGTTTTTGACAAGGCATCTAATGCCTTGGTTACATTCTACATAGATTACAGAAATTCAACGTTACCTTACAAGGCATCTAATGCCATGAGGTAATGTCAGTTACGTTTTACTTAGATTATAAAGGAATCAACGTTACCTGATATTTTACTTGACAAGGCATCTAATGCCATGATGCAATGTCGGTTACATTCCACTGCTTATCAAGACAACCTTGTGGTTATTATTAAACTTAAGTTAATACATGAGATATTCTCATATAAGGTTTTCCTTCCAAGTTGTGAGTACGACATATTATGCCTACATCACCACTTAATAGTATGAGGATTAAATATCCAATGTATTGCCATAATATATATTCTAGAATAATATGATTGAAACCGTCCTATCATGAAGGATTATAGTATTGCATAAGAATTGTAACAGACTAAATACCTTTTTATTATCCTTTGGACATGCATCCATTAATTTTTGATATAATGGTGCTGACGTGTTAGTAGGTTAAAAAAATCGTTATGGAAATCAAGTCATTTAACCTATAAGCAATAAATTATATTGGCGTTATAAACTCTTGCTCACTCTAAATTAGAATATTATTTTACACGATAGATATTTTTCGATATGCAAATAGTTTTCTTATACCCGAATCATATCTTCAAAGAAGAATGATAAAGTTTTATAGTAAATACCATAGATCGTACTTCCATAATTCTATTAAATCATGGCATCGGGTCACCATCTGATAAAGTTTCCGTATTCTAATCGGGATCCATGGTGCAATGGTAGCGGGTCTCACTCCAGATCAGAAGGTTGCGTGTTCGATTCACATCTAAGATTCCACAATGGGAGAGTAAAAGAAGTTAGGTGTCTCAAGGGATTGGGCATGCACCCTTGGGCCCCGGATAGATGCCATGAAGGCCGCGACCCCAACGGACGAGTTGGATGACATTGCACCTAGCAGCCCGGTTGTATCCGGAGTCGCTCGACGGAGTAGGCAGGTGGCATGGTTGGCGTTTTTGGTTTCACGCTTATACACGATATTAAGACTCAATTTAGAATTAGATGTGGTCGCATCAAATTTTACTTTGTGTATCAGTATTGTGAGAGGTGTTCCGGGATATGATTTGAAGTCGAAGATTTGGGGTTGTAAATCTTTTCGTATCTGATCAAGAAGATATCCTTTAGAGTTACTCAAGAGAAATATCAAGTTCCCACGTAGCGGAGGCCTGCGAGTCGCGTACTTGCATGTGCTAAAATAATACTAGAAATGATAAATGATCGGATCCTTGAAATTATAATTGTATACCATTGTGGACAATAACCAGCTTGTAGAAATATCAAGAATATTGTGGTAGTACTCAATGATTATTTTTATAAATAAATAGAATCAATGTCATCGAATGGAAATTAGAATGACTTGGTGTTCTTTCTAAATTTTTACAATACATGCACATGCCATTAAATGAAGTTGAATATGCATTCTTTTCTTACCCCTATATTAGTCATTTTAGTGTTTATCTCGTTCTTGGGCAATTGCTCATAACGTTACCCTTGTGTGAACCCAACAGGTGTACCTGAGCAGCAACCACCACAGTAGCGGTCTTTTGAGGAGATCAGACCTTCTACGTCATACTTGCACTAAGCAGGGTGCGTTCTACTTAGAGTAACTTATTTACTTCCGCATTATTTATGTTATTGTTGAGTGGTATGTAATAAGATATTGGAGAACTTTTTCTACAGGTTTATAGTTATGTGATGTATCCATTCTATGGACATGGACTTGATGATCATTATCAATGAGAATGGATGTTGCATTTTCTTTCCATTTTATGCTATTCTCCTGTTGTTATTTATATTTCAAATGTTGATCTATTGTGCATAAGATGGTTTGCTGAGTATCATAGATCATGGACGTATTTGGACCGTAGGTCCGACGCTCCTGTCTCGTCGATTTCGGTAGCCGGAGGGGCGGGCGTCACACAGAGACATTCTCATATGAGGCGGTTCTTGCTATCACCTCACTTTTATGGTACGCAGACATTGCGAACTATCTTACCGCCATGGAAGTTTTGTATGGTTGGCCCAAACAGCGACTTGAGACCTTCCTTGCGAAGGCCAAGTCATACCATTGGGAGGATCCCACCCTTTACCATGAGGGGGGATAACATATGGCGTCGATGTCTTCATTAGGAGGAGCATCATTGCGTCCTCACTTACTGCCACAAGGTTGAGGTAAGAGGACGTACGTTGGGATAAAGACAACACAGAAAGTTCTCCAATCTGGCCTTTGGTGGGGAACCTTCTTCAAGGATTCAGATGAATTCATTAAGCGGTGCACTGACTGTCAAAGGGTGGGCACTTGTGGATAGTGTGATATGATGCTCATGTAGCCCATTTACTTCTGTGAGGTTTTTGAAATATGGGTCATCAATTTCATGGGTCCATTCCATAAGAGTCATGGGTTCAAGTATATTATGCTTGTTGTGGATTATTTGAGTCGTTGGGTTGAGGACATCCCCGCCCGAGCAGCAAATGCTAAGACTGTTTGCAAATTTTTGAGGAAGAATATCATCTCACGGTTCGGGGTACCTTGAGTTTTGATTTCAAATGGGGGGACTCACTTTACCTACGACAAGGTAAGGGCCCTTGCTAACGAGTTCAACATTGACCATCGAGTTACCACTCCATATCACCCTCAGACCAATGGTCTTGCTGACGTATCGAATAGGGAGATCAAGACTATATTGCAGAAGGTTGTCCTCTCAGACCGAAAGAATTGATCATAGCTTTTGGACTCTGTGGTACTTATGACTTCTTTCAAGACACCTTTGGGAACATCTCCCTTTTTGCTCGTTTATGGCAAGCCATGCCACTTACCTTTGAAAATCAAATATAAGTCATTTTAGGTAGTTACAGAGCTATTATTGGATCCCAAGAGTGTAAAGAAAAGCAAAATTGGCAACCCTTGAGGAGTTGAGAGACATAACCTTTTCGTGTAGCCTACAATATTGGCATTATTCTAATATTAGCCATAAACAGTTTGAGTCGAGTCATAGAGTATGGCTATTTGATGCCAGGTTGAGATTATTTCCAAAGAAATTGCAAAGTAAATGGAAGGGACCATACATGGTCAGAAAGGCACACGATAATAGAAGCATTGATATATACGAGTTGTCTATTGATTCCACCTTCCGGTTTATTGTCAGCGCCTGAAGACATATCTTGATCATTATTCGTTGATCATTAACATTGCCACTATTCATTTTGTATGAGATGTGGTCTTTGACTCACATCATTTGCATATCATACCTTTCTATCACTTCTTCTCCGCAGTTGTATAGATACAGAATGTCCATATCATGCATTCTTTTTGTCTGATACCCCATCTTCATCTTATGATTGTGCTATACTTAAGGTGTAATTTGCCCTAAGTAAAGGGGGTATCAGAACTGTGATTATTCATTTGATTCTTTTTACCTTTGTTTTACTGCCTATACTTAGGGATATTTTACCCTAACTATAGGGGAGGTAACACGTGTACAACCTATCCCTCGATTTTCCTCTTTTGTACAGTCTTCTATACTTAAGATTATTTGATCCTAAGTATAGGGGAATCACCTATTCATATTCATTACAATCTTTCATTCATCATGGTAGTATATCATTCCTTTCACTTCCCCATACTCAGCAAGAGTTATGTCTTCTTTCATCGCTCTTTGATCATTCTGAGGACATCGTTCGAGCTAAATATATGGGATGTCATATATATTGTATATATACTTTAGTCATAAATCATACTTTGAGTACTTGTATATATAAATAATATAGCTAAAAAGTACTAAAAAACCACAAAATTTTAATTTTTTTCTCTTACACAAGTGCTTGTAAACTCTTTTGTAAAAAGCTTTGCAAATTTTTTTGTAAAAACCCTTTGTAATTTTTTTGTACAAACATTTGTAGAAATGTTTTGATTGTAAATATTTTTTATAAAAATTATTTATATAGTAAATTATTTTTGGAAAATGTTTGAAAAAATTTGTTTGTAAATGTTTGTAAAAATATTTTTGAAAAGTTTTTCCTTCTTTCTTGCATTCACAAACTTGATAAAATTTGCACATTTTGAAAAACAATTCAAAAAGAATTTTGTAAATACTTGCTAGCACATTCTTCTGAATCATAGTTGACAAACTAGTCTTGAATTAAACTGAAAAATAGAGCATGGTTGAAACCTTATTCCCCTTAACTTCATAGGAACTTTATAGTATTTGGGATTAAGACTTTTCAAGTTTATAGTGACTTAATTCTTTTAGTCTCCAAGACTATTTCACATGTCATCTTGATGATCTTAAGTGGAACACTTAACAATGCACGCATAACTCTCAGAGACAATGGTTTGACTTGGACACTCACCTTACATATAGCTCAACATGAATGAGATGGTAAGGAGGCATAATTCTTTAGCTTGGGGTAGCATACAAGGGTATATTGCTAGACAAAACCTTTCATCTTCCTCTAGGATGTGATGTGCTCCTTAACCTGGTCTAGTGGTATTGAGGTCTAAAGACAGGAGTCTGTGAGTTGCAAATGTCTCAAGAAGAAAAACTCCTTATGTATATGCTACACTGGTAGATATGTTGTACATATGCAATCCCTACCGGAGTGTATATAATGAATAAAGTAAAGGTTATGTATTCCACCTTCTCATCTCATGGAAGCTTGCAGTTGGAGAATTAGCTCCACTGGTTAAGCTCCAAGGGATACATGGCTACACTAGTCACGAGCAATTCTCTTTTTGCCCCCTCTTCTTGAGCTGGTTGTAATTGAACTTAGAAGGGAATACCCCACTCCTCGAGGAAAGAGTTACTAGATTGGGGGATTAGAGTTACCTTATTGAGGGAGGTTGTTTTTTTGTCATTTCTGAGGTGTGGAGCTAAATATCACTTACACATGACAAAGAAAGATCCATAGTCATTAGAGTTTACATATGTAGACTTGTTTTGATATGGTTATTAAGGAGTCCTGACCATAGAACTATGGAACTTGGATATTGTTGAGTCAAACCTATTTCCCAATAAGGTTCTGCCAAACTAATAATCCAAAGGTCCGATTGAGCTCCATACTCCAATTTAATGAAGATAAGTTTAATAATCAACCTCGATTCTTTTCTTCTCTTCCTTTTCATCTTATTTTCAATTAAATGTTTGTTAAGGGACTAGCAAAGGTAAAGTATAGGGGGATGATGAATCTACGATCTCATTCTTTATTCTTTTATTTTAGCTCTTTCTGCAAAGCTACATATAAATACTTGTTCTTCTCTTCTTTTTCATCTTATTTTTCAATTAAATGTTTGTTAAGGGACTAGCAAAGGTAAAGTATAGGGGGATGATGAATCTACGATCTCCTTCTTTATTCTTTTATTTTAGCTTTTTCTGCAAAACTACATATAAATACCTGTAAATACAATAACTTAATATTTTACATGTCCTTGTTAATAATGTATAATTAGCATTTCTTTTGTAAAAAAATAAAAATAAAGAGAAAAGAAAAAGAAGGATGTATTTAGAATAAATACATAGTGACCCACACCCCAAGAGAAGGTCAAATTTTGACCTGATTGCAAAGAAAATAAGTAGAGATAGGGTACACTATGTATTGTACATATCAGATATACTTATACAAAATATTCATTTATTTATTTTACAAAATATTAATTCCTTTGACACACTTGTATATATCCCTATAAATAATATAAAAATAAAATAAAAAATGCAAAAATAAAATAAAAAGGAAAATAAAATTTAACAACTCGTTGTACAAAAGACACAGTATATAATACAATACCTATTTATTCTACTTATCTAATTAATATATAATAATCAAATAAAAATTATTTTTTATCTCTTAAAATATTTTGTAAATAAATAAAATATAAAATCAAAAGCATTTTTTAAAAAATAATAAAAATATTTTTACTTAATACATAAGTATATTATATATGCACATAACACATTGTATTGTATATATCTTATTTTATTTTTCATAAAAATAATTAAAAATCACAGAAAAAATGATTACAAAATAATAAACATTTTTATATTATATACTTTTTAATTTAAAATCATTTACTATTTTAAATTAAATTTTCTTGTATTTTTGTAAATCATGGATTCTCATTGGTCCACATGGGATCGTTAACCACGATCAACGTCCCCTTCCAGTCGGCTCGAGTTTGGATTCATGTTATCGAAGCTTTTTCTCCAAATTTTAGCGTCCGACTACGATTCTCTTTTATCACAATTCCACCACCTGGTTCCTCTCCTAGGATCCATGATACTCGCGAATCCCTAGGGTTTCGCTCCACGCTCCGATCTTCTTGGACCCTTGAGCATCCTCTAAATACATTCTTCTACTCCTCCAGCTCTCCAGCTCGTCCCTCATGCCACCATTCTTCCGAACTCCCTTCAGTGAAGTGAAAGCCACCCGGAGTGCAGCTTAGGATCCTTCGGAGATGTGTGGAGGCTCGTCGCCACAATGCAGCCGAAGCTCCATCGCGTGAAGCCTCCCAGACTGTCACAGCTCGATTGAATCCATAACCTTTGCCTTTCTCTTAGCCTGGAGATTCTGAGTTCATTAGACCCTTCAGGTATCGCCTTTATCTCCCCTATTTCCGAGTTCGATCCATATCTACATTTCATCTTTGTCGTAGCTCCCCTGCTCTGATCAACTGGTCAAAGCTCCACGTCGATCATCTATCCGCACAGATCACTTCCTTGTTTCACCTCGTATCTTCCTGTGCAACCTTTCCCCCTTAGCCTCACCCATCATAGCGAAATTAAAGTCTGAACCTCCTCCCTCCATCTTCGCTGGAGGTCGACCCTCGTTTACCATCGCTTCTCTTGGTTTCTTGATGACCAGAAAAATCCGAGCAACTACGGTAAAGTAGTAACTAAGGTCGTTGCGACCTCAGTCGCTCGAGGATCAACCGATCAACAAGAAAATATGGGATCAGACCACCAAACAGAGATAAAAATCGAATAAAAACAATAGTGGCCCTGGCTATTAGATTAGCCTGGTATAGCGACCAGGGTCGGACTCAGGGAGCACGTAATGGCCTTGCGGCCTACGAAGTAGTCAAAAATAAAAATAAAATAAATGAAAAGGGATTTTGGTGGATTTTTAATGTTTTTAAATTTTTTTGGATTTTTTAATTAATTAAGAAAATAGGAAAGCAAGAAAACAACCAACTTCAAATAATTATTTAATTACTCCAAAATCAACCAAAAATTCAAACAAAAATGTTTTTATGGTCTTTATCTTTTTTACTATTTTTGGTTAATTTTTGGTATTTTATGATTTTTATTGAATTTTCTAAAAATCAAACAAGACAAGAAAAGAGTGCTACTGTCCAATCAGACTTGGAGGACCCAATTAAAATGCAAAATGGTCGTATCAAGGTCTGAAGGTAATTTTCCTGTAAATTAAAAAATTCATGGAAAATTTAAGCACTGGAATTATTATTTTTGAATTTTTCTTTTAATTATTAGAATTTTTATGAGTTTTTAGGGGTTTTGTAATTTTTGTGGGTTTTATAAATCTAAAAATGACCAACATTGGTCAAAAAATCAAACAACACAAAACAAACACTATCTAATTTTTTTGTAATTTTTAAAGTTGATTTAATATTTTTTGTGATTTCCAAAACTGAACAGTAAGAAAATTGCGTGTTTTTGAATTTTTAAAAATAATAAAAAGTGTCAAAAAAGTCTCCAAAAATTATAGAAAATTTTACACCATGGTAGGAGCTATATGTCCTATTTTCATCAAATTTGGAGTCGATTTGCTATTTTATTAAAATCAAACACAAGGGAACAGTACATAGGGACCTAAATGCAATTAAAACAAGTTCCAGGGGGTCCGATGCAAAATTCCCAAGAATTCACGTGCAAAGCACGTGACCTGGGGCACTCAGGGACCTATTTGCAAGAAAAATAAAGTCCCTGGACTATTCAGTGACACGCACTAAAAGTCCAGGGGCGAAAGTGTAAAATACCCACTATTTAAAGCACATGCACAATTAAACCACGCATAGGGGCATATTTGCAAATATCAAAAATATAAATTCATTCATTAACACCCTAGAACATAGAGCTTATACATGCAATTAACCCACAAAAGCACGTGTCGAAGCACGTGTTCCACTACAAACAGGGGTATAAACGTGAATACAGCAAACAACTGGGTCCTCTTTGCAAATTACCCAAACTAAAATAAAGCTTCAAAAATATTTACAGGACTAAAGATTAACAGCTAAAAATCTGAGGGCCTAAGAAGAAATTACACTTTATTAAGTCGAGGATCAGATGCTCGCCACGTGTAAATCCGACGGTCGAGGGGCGTTGGGTCACCTTCGCTGGATGGAGGGCTGAGAGGAGGCCACGTGGAGATCCAACGGTGGCTGCTGGCCTCCTCTTAACCCTGATCGGACGGTCCGGGAATAAAACTGGAAGGCAATTGGACGGTCGGGGAGGATCCTCGATGAACTGGACGCCGGCGAGGTTCGTCGGGCTCGTGTAGGCGCTGGAGAGCTCCTCGTAGGCCGCTGAAGATTGGAGAAGGTTCGCCTGGGCCTCCCGCATCTAATGGTCCCCTCCGATGACGAAGCAGAGCTCCGTAGAGCCCAGGCGACGTCGGCGGAGGAGAAGCTGCTGCTCCAAAGAGACGAGCCCTCCGATGGACTCGTTTGGACCTGAAAAGCACGGCAACAAACTCGCGGGTCGAGGGCAAAGTGCCTCGACCTGGTAAGCGGTGGTGAAGGTGAATGGTGCGGCGGGGCGTGCGAGCTCCGGCGGAGCGACGACGATGGATCTCGATACCCAGTTCCTGTGCGAACTGGGGGGAATGAATGGGCGGAGAAGGTGCGCGGGGGAGAGGCGATCGTGATGGGTGACTCCGATGGTCGGAACAAAGGCAAGGGTGGTCGGAATCAGAGCTCGTCGGTGATGGATGAATTGGGCGAAATGCAAAATTGGAGAAATAGGGAAAGAAAGAGAGCTACCTACTGGATGGAGTCGACTGTGGAAGAGCAGGGGATGCTCCAGGTCCTTGCCTCAAGGGCCGTCGGTTCCCAAGGCTCGAGCGCCACCTCTGGGCGGTGCACGGCGGCGCAAAGTTGCCGGATCGATGGTTTACACGCTCCTTCCTCGTTGCGACACCACCGGCCGACTGCTGTCACTCAGGAGGAGATGATGGAGGTCCTGGGGTGGAGAATGATGAGCCAAAGATGAGTGAAAAAGGAGGCGGAGCTCGAACTAAATACCTCTAGGGGTCCGGCTATCGGGGAGTCGGGCGAGCAACTCGAAGCGCGGATCCCCAAAAACCACCCCGGGCGTGGATAAGGGATGATCAAGCTCGGATTAGGACCCGGAGTTAACGGATTTAGTGATCGGGTCATGACGCAGTAATTCGGTGAAATCGGGTCGGGCGTCATGGACCCGTGGGAAGTGGTCCAAGGGGGGGAGTTGACCAGGGGGTCACCGTCCCCCGTGGACCAATGGGAGCTGGTCATGTGGAAATGATTTGAAAATTCATTTAAAAATAGAGGATGGTCGATAAAAATTTAAAACATGAAAAATGTTTATTTTATTTCTTTCTATTTTTTGTTATTTTTAATTATTTTTTTGCAATAAAAATAAGGTATTTACACTATAGTGCTTATATATAGGTATATATACAATATTGATTTTTTCATTTTTGATTTTTAATTAGTTATTTTTGTGCATTTTTACTCCCATTTTATATTTTATTTATTTATAGCATAAAATTAGGATTAAAGAGGTATTTTTATTTTGTTTTTATTATTTATTTACACGGGTTAAATAAATAGATATGTACATCTATATACATGGTATATTTACAATGTTCTTTTCGGTTTTTAATTTTGTTCTTTTTATTTAATTTTTGTTTTTTATGACTTATATTTTATTTATTTACACCATAAAAGATAGAATATGTACAAATTTTTAGGGTTTTAATTTATTTATTTATAAGGCTAAATAAATATATGTGTGGTCTTCTATGCATGGTGAATATGTACAAGGAATATTATTAATTATTTCCTTTTCAATTTTTCTATTTTTGTTTTGAGTTTGTCTTTACAAATATTTACAAATAAATACAATCCATTTTTATTTTTATTTTTAGAGGAAAATATTTTTATTTATTTATTTACAGGTATGTGTATACATGAGCTTCCTTATCTCTCTCTACTTGGGTATTTATGCGGTCAGGCCCACGCTGAGCCCTCCCTTGGAATTAGGTCGCTCAATATTTATTCTAAATATCTCCCTCCTTTTATTTTGTCTCTTTATTCTTTTATTTTTGCACAAGAACATGCTAATTATTAAACTTTATATAATGCATGCACTTTGGTAATTATTTGTATTTACAAGAATATACATGTGTTAGCAAAGCTTTTTGTAGCTAAAATATAAGAATAAAGAGTGATGAATGGGTATTCATCACCCCCCTATACTTAACTTTGCTAGTCCCTTAGCAAACACTTATTTGAAAAAGAAGTGAAAAAGAGAAAGAAAAAGAAAAAAGAGGAGAATATACATGGATTAAGGATGATTATTAAACTTGCTTTCATTAAATTGAAATATGGAGCTCGATCAGATCTTTGGATTATTAATGTGTCGGAACCTTATTTGGACTTAAGCTTAAAACTTAACAGCCTCTAAGTTCCACCAATCTATGGACAAGACTCCTCAATAAACCAGATCAGAACAAGTCTACATACACAAACTCTAATGACCATGAATCTTTCCATGCAGTGTAAGTGATATGTAGCTCCCCACCTCAGAAGTAACAAAGAAACAACCTCCCTCAACCTGGTAACTCTAATTCCTCGGTCTAGCAACTCTTTCCTCGAGAAGCGGGGTATTCCCTTCTAAGTTCAATTGCAACCGGCTCAAGAAGAGGGGGAAGAAGATGAAGAATGGACCATGGCCAGTGTAGCCACGTATCCCTGGGAGCCCAACCAGTGTAGCTATGTCTCCCGCTGCAAGCTTCATGAGATGTAACATGGATACCATAATCTTTTGCTTTATTTGACTATATACACTCCACCACTTTTTTGGAGTTCTTTTCTTTTTGCACATTTGTTTTCATGTGCAGCTGTACAACATATCTACATGGTGCAGCATATATACAAGGAGTTTTTCCTCTTGAGCCAGTAGACTATCCCTCTTTTGAAGCTTTATTGCAACCCACGGCTTCTGTCTTTAGACTTCATCACCCCCAGATCAAGTTGAGACGCACTTCCTTCACTAGAAGAAGAAGAGAGGTTCCGCATAGAAGTACTACCCTCGTATGCTACCCCAAGCCAAAGGAAACTGCCTCCTCACCACCTCATCCGTGGAGAGCTATGTGTAAAGTACTGGTGCAAGTCAAGCCACTGCCTCTAAGAGTCATGCATGTGTTGTTAAGTGCTCTACTTAGGCTCATCAAGATGACATATGCTCATAGCCTAGTGGACTCAAAGAATTAAGTCCCAGTGGATCTGAAAAGCCTTAACCCTAAGTCCTATAAGTTTCCTCTTAGAATTAGGTGGATTAAGATCTTAATCAAGCTCCATTTCCCAATTTAATTCCAGGCTAGTTTAAATGTCAACTATGATCCAGGAAAAACTATACAAGTATTTACAAAGATGCTATTTACAAATGTGACTTTACAAATATGCAAACTTTTTGAAAAATGTTTTGAAACCATGAATGTATGCATGAATGCAAGTTTTGCAAATATTTTCAAACATTTACACAAGGTTTTTGCAAACTTTTTGATTTTCAAAACATTTTGGAAAAATTTTGTACTATATACATAATTTTGATATACACATATTTACAAATCCTTTACACAAATCATTTTACAATCATTTGTACAAAAATAATTTGTATAAATAAATAAGTATGTGCAAACTAAATTTTATATACAAGGGAGAAAATTTTAAAATTTTATGGGTTTTTAGCCATTTTTATTTATTCACACACTCACACAAAGTAAGAGTTATGGCTAAAGTATATATGAAATATATACACACCCCCCTGTACTTAGCTCGAACGATGTCCTCAGAGTGATCAAGAGCGATGAAGAAGACATAACTCGTGCTTAGTATAGGGACGTGAAAAGGAATGGCTAGATACAGAGATGAATGAAAGAATACAATGAGGAGAACTCGGTGGTTTCCCCCTATACTTAGGATCAAGTAATCCTAAGTATAGCAAGTTGTACATGAAGGGAAATCCGAGTAAAGGATGTACAGAGTCTGCCCCCCCCCCTATACTTAAGGTGAAACATCCCTAAGTATAGGCAGCAAAACATGGGTAGAAAGAATGAAAAGAATACCCGAAGGTCCTACATCCCCCCTATACTTAGGGTAAAGTACACCCTAAGTATAGCATAATCATAAGATGAGAAAAGGGATGTGGGACTAAAGAATAGAGTGATATGGACAACTGGATCTATACAGGTCGGAAGAACAGTGATAATCAGGCGTGAGATGCTATAGATGTGAGTCAAAAGACCGCATCTCACACAAAATGAATAGGGGCAACATCAGCGACCCGCGGCTCATAATCTAGAAATGGCTTGAGCCGCTGGCCGTTCACTCGAAAGGTACTCTCAGAAGACAACTCAGATATATCAATGCTTCCATTGTCGTGTACCTTTCTCACCAAATATGGTCCCTTCCATTTGCTATGTAGCTTCCCTGGAAATAGACGAAGCCTAGCATCAAACAGCCATACTCTCTGTCCGGGCTCAAAATTCTTGTGGTTGATATGGGAATCATGCCACTCTTTCACTCTCTCCTTATAATGTACGTTATTTGAGAAGGCGGTATCTCTAAGCTCCTCCAGGGCTGCTAACTCTGCCCTCCTCTGGTCTCCTACACTATCTGGATCCAAAAGAATATCTGTGACTGCCCAAAGTGACTTGTGCCTCAGCTCAACAGGTAAATGGCATGGCTTTCCATAAACGAGGCGAAAGGGAGATGTGCCCAATGGTGTCTTGAAAGATGTCCTATATGCCCACAACACTGAGTCCAAAAGCTGTGACCAATCCTTTCGGTCAGGGCGGACGACTTTCTGCAATATAGTCTTGATCTCCCTATTCGACACCTCGGCTAGACCATTCGTCTGTGGATGGTATGGAGTGGCAACTCGATGGTCTATGCCGAACTTGCTAGCAAGGGCTTTCACCTGGTTGTTGATGAAATGAGACCCCCCATCAGATATCAATACTCGAGGTACCCCAAACCGTGTAATGATGTGCTTCCTCAAAAATCTGCAAACTGTCCTGGCATCAGCGGTTCGGGCGGGGATGGCCTCAACCCAACGACTCACATAATCAACGGCCAACAGAATGTACTCAAATCCCTGACTCTTAGGGAATGGACCCATGAAATCGATGCCCCATGCGTCAAAAACCTCACAAAAGTGAATGGGCTGCATCGGCATCATATCACGCTGTCCACAAGTGCCCATCCTCTGACAGTCAGTACACCTCTTCACGAACTCATTAGAGTCCTTGAAGAGAGTAGGCCACCATAGGTTGGCTTGGAGCACTTTCTGTGCCGTTCTCCTCCCAGAGTGATGTCCTCCTGCCTCAAGCTTGTGGCAGTAAGTGAGGATGCTATGGTGCTCCTCCTGAGGAATGCACCTACGCCAGACGCTATCCCCTCCTTCGTGGTAAAGGATGGATCCTCCCAATGGTAGGACTTGGCCTTCACGAGGAAGGTCTCAAGCCTCTGCCTGGGCCAATCTTGTGGGACTTTCTTAGCAACAAGAAAGTTCACAATATCGGCATACCATGGGAGAGAGGCGATAGCAAGGATTGCCTCGTCTGGGAAGGTCTCACCAATAGGGTCAATCAAGTCAGAATCCTCAAGATGCTCTAATCGGGAGAGATGATCCGCCACCACATTCTTGACTCCAAGCTTATCCTTAATCTCTATGTCAAACTCCTGGAGTAGAAGGATCCATCTAGTCAGTCTGGCCTTGGCATCCTTCTTTTCCATGATGTACCTGATGGCGGTATGATCAATATACAAGGTCACTCTAGATCCAATAATGTACGATCTGAATATATCTAGGGCGAAGACTACGGCTAGCATCTCCTTCTCTGTGACTGTGTAGTTCCGCTGCACGGAATCCAATGTGCGGCTAGTGTAGTGGATAGAGAATGGGACTCCATCCCTCCTCTGTCCCAACACGGCCCCCACGGCAAAATCGGAGGCGTCTGTCATGATCACGAATGGGAGAGACCAATCAGGCGGCTGTAGAACAGGAGCCTCAACAATACAATGCTTGAGGGTCTCAAATGACGAAAGACACTTGTCATCGACAAGGAATTCGGTGTCCTTCGTCAGCAAGTTAGTCAATGGTCGGGCAATCCTACTGAAATCATGAATGAATCACCGGTAGAAACCGACGTGCCCCAGGAATGACCGTAACTGCCGCAAATTGGACGGCGGTGTGAGTTTTCTGATGACATCAACCTTGGCCAGATCAACCTCCATGCCCCTGTTGGAGATGATATGGCCAAGCACCGTCCCTTGAGTCACCATGAAGTGACTCTTCTCCCAAGAAACCTCTACGCATCGCTGAAGGACTCGGTTTAGGCAGTCAAGACAGGAGTTGAATCCGTCGCCGTAAAACAAGAAATCATCCATGAAGACCTCCAAGCACTCCCCTACCATGTCCGCAAAGATCGACAACATGCAACTCTGAAAAGTCGCAGGGGCATTGCATAGCCCAAATGGAATGCGTCGGAAGGCGTATATGCCGAATGGACATGTAAAGGTAGTCTTGTCCTGGTCCTCGGGAGCGATGGCCACCTGGTTGTAGCCCGAGTACCCATCCAGAAAATAATAGTGGCTCTTCCCTGCCAATCTCTCAATGATCTGATCTATAAAGGGCAGGGGAAATGATCCTTCTTGGTGGCTTGGTTGAGTCTCTTGTAGTCAACACAAACCCTCTAAGAAGTTGGTACCCATGTAGCAATCTCGTCTCCAGACTCGCTGACTGCTGTAGTGATGCCCGTCTTCTTGGGCACCACATGCAAAGGACTGACCCACTTGGAGTCGGAGATGGGGTAGATAAAATCAGCGCTCCACCATTTCGAAATTTCCTTCATGACGACCTCTCTCAGATTCGGGTTCAGCCGCTGCTGGAACTCACGCGACGGCTTTGCCTCATCCTCGAGATAAATATGGTGGGAGCACAGAGCCGGACTGATCCCCTGGAGATCTGCTACGCTCCATCCTATCGCCTTGCGGTTCTTTTCAAGAACCCCTATCAGACGGGATTCTTGCTCTCCAGTCAAATCGACGGAGATAATGAATGGGTACATCTCATGCTCACCCGTAAGGAACCTATACTTCAACGACGCAGGAAGCGGCTTCAGCTCTGGACAAACTGGTGCTGGCTAATCTGGCTTCTGAAGAATCCGAGTGTATGCGGCCAAATCTGCCCGGGAGAATGAGAACTCTCTCTCACAAACTGGATCTGGAGAAGGCTGCTCAACTGAACTGTCTCTGCTCTGCTCGGCATCTACCTCCTCTCTATCTGTAGGCTCAGTGGAAATCAGGTCTGGCATATAATCATCACAATCTGCCCAATCAGACTCTGACTCCGAGGGATCTGTGTCATCCAAGATGGCATCAGCACCACCATCATCACAAGAATCTGTCTCATGATCGAGAACCGGCTCTTCTACCTCTGAAGTATCCTGGACAAGGAATGTGCTCTCCAAGCTCTCCTCTGTTGTCGTCTCTGCATCAGCGGAATCTGAAAATGAGAAGATGGCATGTGCGGCTGGGTCTGCCCAAACTGCCTCGTCATCTGTGATCACAAAGTCACAGTCCTAGTGGATGTCTAGCCCGGTATCTATCATCTGCTCTGTGTCTGAAGTAGTCTCTGAGCATGATCTGTCTCTGGCTCGGCTGCCCTCGACCGTCTCTATTTGTACACTTTTGCCTTTGATGCGAAAGTATACCTTCCCGCTATTATGGTCGGTCACTGCCTTGGCTGTGGCCAAGAACGGGTGACGTAGAATGATGGGGGTATCGATCACTGACTCAGGTATCTCCATGTCCAACACTACGAAGTCCACGGGGAATTGCATGCCCTGAATCGTGACGACAACATCTCGCAACAACCCCTTCGGCCTCTTGACAGATCGATCAGCAAACTGAAGGACTGTCCTGCTCTGTCTAAGAGTGCCTAACTCGAAGCGGTCGAGAAGGGCTGCCGGAAGGAGGTTGATCGACGATCCACTGTCTAATAGAGTACGGTCGAACCTCTGCTCACTGATATGGCATCTGACATATGAGGCTCCTGAATCTGGCCTCTTGGCCGGCAGACGGTTCTGGATCATGAAACAAGTGGCTTTCGTCAGCACATGAATCTCTGAGTGGTGGTTCCTCCTCTTCCTCCTGACTGTGGTCCTGTCTCTAAGGGAACGCTGAAGAAGAGGGATGTGCTGCAAAGCCTCCTGAAGAGTCAGCTGTATGTGAAACCGATCTATCATCTGCTGGCTGAACTCTTCTTTCTTCCTCTTTTTTTTATTTTCATTTTTCTTCCCCTTCCCCATCTGAAGGGCTCTAAGGAAGGGGATCACAGGATCCTTCTCAGATGAAGGACTAGGAAAGGGTCTAGACGGTTCGACGGCTGGATCCACACATACATCATGCACCACAGTGGGACCAGAAGAAAACAAACCCTTTCCTTTATTCACAAAAATGTTCCGAGATACATGTGCAGAAGAAGGAAAAACTACAGGAATCCCAGAAGTAAGATTGGTGGCATCAACACCACCATCGGCTGGAAGACTCGCGGCCTCAGTACCACACTCTGGCTCGGCTACATGGGTGGCCTCAGTACCACCTCCGCGAACTGGTGAAATAGAGGCCTCAGTACCGCCGTTGGGATCAGCATCCATGGTGGCATCTGTACCACCGTCATCATCTCTAGCGGCATCAATACCGTTCTCCTCCTTGTCTGGCGCTCCGGAAGTGTCCTCGTAGTGTAACTCAGACGAGGCGCCGCCTGCTGGCATCCTACCGCTCCTAAGTATGACAAAGTCAGTATCAAAAAGATATGCAGACATATCACCAAAAGTATCGCTCGGAGTGGCATACTCAGTACAAACTACCTGCTCAGACTTCCTCTTGAGGTTGTTCGGGTTGGGCTCTATCTGGGCAGGGATGGTGGCCTTCCCTCTCACGATGTCACGCATCTCCTAGCGGAACTCGTCCATCTCCCGTCGAAAAGTAGCCTGCTGATCTGTGAGAAGGCGGGCTATATCATCCAAGACAGGGCTCTCATGGGAACCCGACGGGTAGCCTCTCTGGTAGTGAGGCTGCTGGAACTGTTGTTGTGGCTGAAAGGGGTAAGTGTGTGGCTGATGCTGCGGTTGGTGAGGCTGATCGCGCCTCCAAGATTGTCCCTGCTGATAGGGACGAGGACCATACTGTGGTTGCTGCTGCTGTGGTTGTGGGTACACTGGGGGCTGCTGCTGCTGGTGATCTCTCTGATGGTTGTACTGGCCACCCTGTGCTGACGGCTGCTGCTTGGGCTGGGCACCTCCGGCCGCCCAACGGAATCCGGGATGGTCTCGTCAGATACCGGGCCGGGGGCGGTCGTACCAAATCCTGTTGACATCCATCAACGGCTCTGAATCGTAAGGGTCTGGCGGAAGTACTGCCAGAGGCTGATTCGGCTGGTATACCACCATCTGTGTGTCAGTGGATGGTGGTGCCTGGTAGGTGAGTTGCGGCTGCTAGTACGGCTCCGCCTGTACAAGATGGACATGTCTAGGCTGGTGGTGAGAGCTAGAGCGCTGGGACGAGCTGTTGCTGCTACTCGGATCGCCTCGTGCCTGAAGACGAGGCTGTGAAGCCGTCTGTACCTCCTGGAGACACATGAGCTGTGTCTTCAGGTCACTTAGAGTCTGTGCCATCTGCTCCATCTGTGTGATGCCCTGACACTGCTTCTTCTCTATAATCTCCACCCGGTCCAGCTTCTCGATGATGATCCCCATGTCTGCGGCTGTGGACTCGGCCTGTGCTGCGGCTACCGCTGACGAACAGGATGGATCGGCATCGACCCGTGCTATCCTCTGGTACTGCACAGTTTGTGGCTGTTGGGGTCTGCCCTGAGTGTACAATCTGGTCTGGGACATCACCATGCAGTTCTCGGTCATCTCCTCGTAGATGGCCCAGAGCTGATCGTGATCCTTGGAGAAGTAAGACCCGCCACAAGAAGCGTTCACCAAGCTCTGAAGCTCTGGTGTCAGCCCGCTGAAAAGCTCTGCACAAGGTTCGGCTTGGAAATGTCATGGTGCGGGCATCTGTCAGTCAGCTCTCTGAACCTCTCCCATGCCTCGTGGAACTGCTCGTTGGGGAGCATGGAGAAGTTGCTGATCTGGGCTCTAGCAACGTTCGTCCACCCGAGTGGATAGTACTTATGCAAGTACTCAGCGCGGAGCTGCTCCCAGGTGTAGACGAACTTCCCCAAGTGCTTCAGCCAGGTGGTTGCTCTGTCTGCTAAGGAGAAGGGGGAAGGCAATCATCGTATGGTATCTTGGTCCACCTGACGATCGTGGATAGTACTGCAGATCATCTCAAACTCCTGTAGGTGGAGATGGGGCTCCTCAGTAGCCAGCCCATGGAACCGGGGTAGGAGCTGCAAGGTGTTCGGGGGGAACTTGAAGTCCCCCACGATAGCTGGTAGTACCACCCAACGGTGCGTCAAAGTCGATCCGGGATTGTGATTTTCGCGCATCGGTCTCGGCGGTCCTGCTGCTGCGGCTACTGCTGCGGCTGCGGCGGCTGCCGCATCGTCGGGTCCTCCCCCACGGTTCTCGCGGTCGGCTCTCATCTGCTCAAGCTCTCGCCTTATCTCGATCATAAAAGCTCCCTGATCCCTCAACTGCTGCTGAACTGAGTCCAGTGATGCGATCAGGGTGGAGTTGATCACACCCTGGTCCAAGACGAATGTCTGATCTCCTCGGGGGCCTCCAGTGCGGTCATCACTGCTGCTGGCCATAGTCTCTGAAAAATCAAAACATCCAAACTCAGGTGCCGATAAATCATCTGTTTGTCTCTCCTCTGGCACTGATATCTCGGTCTCAGAAGAAGAAGGGTGGTCGAGGGGGAACAGGGTGGAATCGTACTCGGGTTCGGAGTGCTTGTTTGAGCTCCCACGAACTGACCTAGATGAGTGGGCTGGAGTGCTAAAGAGCGGTGCAGCCAGAGGCTGTCTAAGAGACCTCCTGCCCATCATCGTGATTTGGCGAGTAATGCGGATGGAATCTGGCAACAAATACGATCACAAGCAAACCCCCAGTTCACCAACGCAACACGAGCTGAAGACCGTAAAGGCTCGTCAACTATTTTGTCAATTTTATTTTAGTGAACAATCAAGATATCAGAGTGATTACGTGACCTGTTGGGTTACCAGGTACTTTCCCAACCGATTGTCCCGCACAGAAGTAGTCGGTAATCAGTCGAGAAGAGTATTGGAGGGCTAGTGTTCGGGGTCAGTCTCTCGCACAATCAAACAAATCAATGAAGGGGTTACTCTCCCCAAGACAGATTTTTAAGTCGTGTCTTTTAGGGTCGATAGTGTTAGCAGTCCCAAATTTTATTGTTTTTCTTTTTTATATATTTTTCAATAAGCAAACAAACCGCCTAACGAATTTTTCGGTTCTCCTGGTTATTAAGTCCAAAACAGGGAGGAGAAGACGAAAAAGCCGATGCGCGATGAAATCAATGATGCATGCAGAGTAAGAAATGCGTACCTGACTCCAGCAGTCTACATGCAAGATGATCCGTGTAGAATTGCAAGACAGAAATAAAACTACCTAAATTGTGCAGGCGGAAAAAAAAGACGAGTCCCTAAACAACAGTGCTGCTCGAAAGAACGGCTAGCCGACCACCAGCCTCCAATCCAGAGAGTCACCCCTCCTCTTCTCGACAGGTCGAGTTCAGGAGTAGCGCTTGACGGGGCGGGCTCGTGGCGCGTAGGCTCGGAGGTGATGGAACGACTATTTTATTATCTTTTTATTTTTGGTCCAATTACCGATCTATAGGTGCAGGCAGATATATTAGGGTATTTGGATCCTAAGTATTACATCACAATCAAGCAGAAAATCCTACAGCTAGGGGCTCGGAAAATCGTGAGAAACCGTAAAAGGCAGTGAAGAAAACAAAACCACGTAAAAAGCCACGTAAAACCAAACTAGCTAAGGGGTCCCCCGAGCACAACGGTGCTCGGCGAAACAGACCCCGAGAGTCTGAGTCTCTGTCTCTGGTCCCTATATTATTACAACAATTCAAAATATTGCAGGAAGTAAAATCTAATCTAACCCTATTCTACGGCTAATCCCTGCAGCTATTCCGCGGCTCCCGCACTCATGCTAGCTCCCTGCGCTCTTCTGTGGCTCTGTAGAGAAGAGAGCTGCCTCCGACTCTCGAGGTTGCGTCGTCTTCCGAGAAACTGCCTCGACCCTCGGGCCCTCGCAAGAAAGCAAACAGAGTGTCAGACCAGATTATCTAAACAATTATACAAATAAATGATATATACAAAATATGCACAAAAAGCTGCGAAAATAAAACCGCGGAAAAAATCAACTATGACTACTAAGCCGTGCTCCCTAGCAAGGGCGCCATTCTGATGACCAGAAAAATCCGAGCAACTAAAGTAAAGTAGTAACTAAGGTCGTTGCGACCTCAGTCGCTCGAGGATAAACCGATCAACAAGAAAATATGGGATCAGACCACCAAATAGAGATAAAAATCGAATAAAAACAATAGTGGCCCTAGCTATTGGATTAGCATGGTATAGCGACCAGGGTCGGACTCAGGGAGCACGTAATGGCCTTGCAGCCTACGAAGTAGTCAAAAATAGAAATAAAATAAAATAAAAGGGATTTTGGGTGGATTTTTATTATTTTTAATATTTTTTGGATTTTTTAATTAATTAAGAAAATAGGAAAGCAAGAAAACAACCAACTTCAAACAATTATTTAATTACTCAAAAATCACCCAAAATTCAAACAAATATGTTTTCATGTTCTTTATCTTTTTTACTATTTTTGGTTATTTTTTGGTATTTTTCTGATTTTTATTGAATTTTCTAAAAATCAAACAAGACAAGAAAAGAGTGCTACTGTCCAAACAGACTTGGAGGACCCAATTAAAATGCAAAATGGCTTTATCAAGGTTTGAAGGTAATTTTCCTGTAAAGTAGAAAATTCAAGGAAAATGTAGGCGCTGGAATTATTATTTTTGGATTTTTCTTTTAATTATTAGAATTTTTATGGGTTGTTAGGGGTTTTGTAATTTTTTTGGGTTTAATAAATCTAAAAATAACCAAAATTGGTCATAAAATCAAACAACACAAAACAAACACTATTTAATTTTTTGTAATTTTGAAAATTGATTTAATATTTTTTTGTGATTTTCAAAACTGAACACTAAGAAAATTATGTGTTTTTGAATTTTAAAAATAATAAAAAGTGTCAAAATCTCTCCAAAAATAACAGAAAATTTTAAACCATGGCAGGAGACATGTATCCAATTTTCATCAAATTTGGAGTCAATTTGCTATTTTATTAAAATCAAACACAAGGGCACAGTACACAGGGACCTAAATGCAATTAAAACAAGTTCCAGGGGGTCCGGTGCAAAATTCCCGAGAATTCACGTGCAAAGCGCATGACCTGGGGCACTCAGGGACCTATTTGCAAGAAAAATAAAGTCCCTGGACTATTCAGTAACACGCACTAAAAGTCCAAGGGCGAAAGTGTAAAATACCCACTATATAAAGCACATGCACAATTAAACCACGCACAGGGGCATATTTACAAAATATAAAAAATATAAATTCATTCATTAACACCCTAGAACATAGAGCCTATACATGCAATTAACCCACAAAAACACGTGTCGAAGCACATGTTCCACTACAAACAGGGTATAAACGTGAATACAGCAAACGACGACAGGGTCCTCTATGCAAATTACCTAAACTAAAATAAAGGTTCAAAAATATTTACAGCCCTAAAGATTAACATCTAAAAATCTAAGGGCCTAAGAAGAAATTACCCTTTATTAAGTCGAGGATCAGATGCTCGCCACGTGTAGATCCGACGGTCGAGGGGCGTTGGGTCACCTTCGCTGGATGGAGGGCTGAGAGGAGGCCACGTGGAGATCCAACGGTGGCTACTGGCCTCCTCTTAACCCTGATCGGATGGTCCAGGAATAAACTGGAACTGGAAGGCAATCAGACGGTTGAGGAGGATCCTCGATGAACTGGACGCCGGTGAGGTTCGTCGGGCTCGTGTGGGCGCTGGAGAGCTCCTCGGAGGCCGCTGAAGATCGGAAAAGGTTCGCCTGGGCCTCCCGCGTCTAATGGTCCCCTCCGATGACGAAGCGGAGCTCCGTAGAGCCCAGGCGACGCCGGCGGAGGAGAAGATGCTGCTCCAAAGAGAGGAGCCCTCCGATGGACTCGTTTGGACCTGAAAAGCATGGCAACAGAGTCGCGGGTCGAGGGCAAAGTGCCTCGACCCGGTAAGCGGTGGTGAAGGTGAACGGTGCGGCGGGACGTGCGAGCTCCGGCGGAGCGACGGCGATGGAACTCGATACCCAGTTCCTGTGCGAACTGGGGGGAATGCATGGGTGGAGAAGGTGCACGGGGGAAAGGCGATCGTGATGGGTGACTCCGATGGTCGGAACGAAGGCGAGGGTGGTCAGAATCAGAGCTCGTCGGTGACGAGATGAATTAAGCAAATGCAAAATTGGAGAAATAGGGAGAGAAAGAGAGCTACCTACTGGATGGAGTCGACTGTGGAAGAGCAGGGGATGCTCCAGGTCCTTGCCTCAAGGGCCGTCGGTGCCCGAGGCTCGAGCACCACCTCTGGGCGGCGCACGGCGGTGCAAAGCTGCCGGATCCATGGTCTACACGCTCCCACCTAGTTGCGACACCACCGGCCGACTGCTGTCACTCAGGCAGAGATGATGGAGGTCCTGGGTTAGAGAATGATGAGCCAAAGATGAGTGAAAAAGGAGGCGGAGCTCGGACTAAATACCTCTAGGGGTCCGGCTATCGGGGAGTCGGGCGAGCAGCTCGAAGCGCGGATCCCCAAAATCCACCCCGGGCGTGGATAAGGGATGATCAAGCTCAGATTAGGACCCGAGCTTAACGGATTTAGTGATCGGGTCATGACGCAGTAATTCGGTGAAATCGGGTCGGGCGTCATGGACCCGTGGGAAGTGGTCCAAGGGGGGGAGTTGACCGGGGGGTCAACGTCCCCCGTGGACCAATGGGAGCTGGCCATGTGGAAATGATTTGAAAATTCATTTAAAAATAGAGGATGGCCGAATTATTAAAAACATAAAACATGAAAAATGTTTATTTTATTTTTTCCTATTATTTTGTGATTTTTAATTATTTTTTTGAAATAAAAATAAGGTATTTACACTATAGTGCTTATATATAGGTATATATACAATATTGATTTTTTCATTTTTGATTTTTAATTAATTATTTTTGTGCATTTTTACTCCCATTTTATATTTTATTTATTTATAGCATAAAACTAGGAATAAAAAGGTATTTTTATTTTGTTTTTATTATTTATTTACACGGGTTAAATAAATAGATATGTACATCTATATACATGGTATATTTACAATGTTCTTTTCGGTTTTTAATTTTGTTCTTTTTATTTAATTTTTTGTTTTTTTTATGACTTCTATTTTATTTATTTACACCATAAAATATAGAATATATACAAATTTTTAGGGTTTTAATTTATTTATTTACAAGGCTAAATAAATATATGTGTGGTCTTCTATGCATGGTGAATATGTACAAGGAATATTATTATTTATTTCCTTTTCAAGTTTTCAATTTTTGTTTTGATTTTGTCTTTACAAATATTTACAAATAAATACAATCCATTTTTATTTTTATTTTTAGAGGAAAATATTTTTATTTATTTATTTACAGGTATGTGTATACATGAGCTTCCTTATCTCTCTCTACTTGGGCATTTATGCGGTCAGGCCCATGCTGAGCCCTCCCTTGGAATTAGGTCGCTCAATATTTATTCTAAATATCTCCCTCTTTTTCTTTTGTCTCTTTATTCTTTTATTTTTGCACAAAAACATGCTAATTATTAAACTTTATACAATGCATTCACTTTGGTAATTATTTGTATTTGCAAGAATATACATGTGTTTGCAAAGGTTTTTGTAGCTAAAATATAAGAATAAAGAGTGATGAATGGGTATTCATCATTTCTCTATGCAATAACCAGACCGGTATGTTTCACCCGAGTTCTTCTACCCTCTCTAGGTACCAATATGCGCTTGGAGGACCATTTGAAGCCCCAACTGCTCTGGCAGAGTAGCTGCAGGCAGAGCACCACCGTACGCCTTATCCGACCGACCATCTCCTCATTAGATCCTTCCCTTCGACGTGGAGTGTTTTCATGACGGTGCAAGACTCCTCGGTGACCTCATCGGAGCGACGGATCTCCTCACTAGCTCAGTTGAAGTTTGGTAGACCGGTGTTCTTCCATCCATCTTTTCCACCGTCGAGGGACTCGTCCCATATTTCATCTGAGACTTTTGCTCACGTCTCATCCTGATGCGCAAATCAGATTTGGTCCTAGTCATATGAGCCGCTCGAGGAAAGGGTTGCCCAGACCGTTGGATCAGACCTGACTTGTCAGCTTTGACCGCACGTTTGCGACAACCATGAGATCGTTAGATCCCCCTACAACAACCATCAGGATTGTATGTTAATACCTTCATCCGCGTGCAGCACGTTCCCTTATAGTGTATATTTCAATTTTATCCTTGCTTGTTTAACCATTTTATCTTTAGTCCAGTAGTTAAAGACATTTACTGTTTGGACCTTCTGTTTTTCATATTTGCATTGTAGTCCTTACGAGATTTAGTCGTGTGTGTCCCCACGTACTTTGTCAGGTTAATTGCAACATTAGTCATGTGATTTCTAGATGTTATGATATGAAAGTTATGTTTTAAGAATTGCATTTATGCCCCCTGTGAGCATGGATCACGTGTGATACATGCTTGGCTTGGGTTATTTGTTGATTTGACTCTTGTGTTTTCATGACGTGTTATGATTTGGTACATAAAGATAAAATAATTAGAATGAGGTCCCTATGAACTTTTTTCAGTTACATGTCTTTAATGTGATGAAATAAATAATAAAGTAATTCTAAACATTTCCTAAAAATATTATTTGCTCCTGCTAGTGTGTAATATTTGTGGTGATTTTCATGGGTTAATTTGGTTGCATTTTATATTATTAAATATTGAAAAAATCCATAAAAGTGTCCTATTTGTCTTATAAAAATCATATAAATTTGAAAAATGCCTTAAAATTTTCATAAAAAATTATGTGCTTGTCTTTTATTGTGTTTTGGCTCCAATATTAATTGTTCTTGAAAAATTCCTCATAAAATCCCTAAAAATTACAAAACACCCAAAATCTTATAAAATCATATAAAATCAAAGAAAAACCCAAAAATTGTGTTTTCAATTTCTTTTGAAAGGTTTTGTCTATTTTATCATAAAATGATCATCCAGGACTTTTGGGCATTTTAAGTATTTTTAATTTGCAAAATTTCTTTAATCATGGTTGTGCAATGTGTTGTATTTTGAGCATTGTTTCATTGTTATAAAATGAAAAAATATTTGGAAAATATATAAAAATTATCAAAAATATTTCAAATCATGTAAAACACCAAAATATTTTCTTTATAATTTTCTGATAATTTTTTACAACTTTGAAAAATACAAAAAGAGTGATGTGTGTGTTTTGCATGTATTAATTTTGCTTGCCTTTTATTTACAAAAATTAAAAATTTGAGAAATTAAAAACCACTAAAAAATTATTTTCTTACATATTTGACTACTTAGTTTTTAAATCGTGCTCCTTGTGTTTGACCTTGGTAGCTATACCAGGTAAATAAAAATAGCAGACCGCTTACATTGATTGCTTTATTTTCTTTAGTAGTTGATTTTTCTGGTTGATTGATTAGATTGATCGAGGTCAACAACATTTTGTATTTTTCCACCTTAGTCGTTCTCAATTTTGCTCTCATCAATGTGTCTGCACTTCAAACTTAGATCATGTGCAATGATGGACGATGGGCAACATTTTTTCGTCTTACTCTCTTTTTCTCTTTTATTCTCTCTTGAGTTGGATGACTTTGGTGTTCTTTACATATAACGGACATACAAGAATATGGAATCATGAAATTCTTAATCACTTATGGTTATGTTTAGAGCATTCCTATTCCAAAAATGTAATTGATTTCCATATAAAATTCGGATAAATATATAAAATTTTTGATACATCAACATCCTATTTAAGAATTGAGTTCTCAAAAGAAAGGAAATACACCCAACAAGAAAGTTCACAGTGAGCATAATATATATAGAAGTCTAATATATTGAAACGTACATATGACGTATAGTTTTCTTCTATTTAATAGATATACTTTCATGATGAAATTCGTTTAACAAATATCTATATTTTGACCAATGATAAATATATATAGAGATCTTAATATACCGTAAGGTTAGATTTTGGATCTATTAAGTGTAAGTATAGAAGTCAATTACACCAATTTATGTTGTTTTCCTTATGTCATATGCATGTTTTTACGAAAAACATGCATGTAACATGTTAAACTATGTGATAGAGGGGTAATTGGATCTCTCCAAGTTGCAATTAGCCTTGCTTATGTTTAGTCCTACATGGATGAGTGGTGAGACTATGATCAGTCTGTGAGGTTATATAAGAATCCTTGCATCCCTTGTACTCATTGAGAAACTTCAATAGAAGATCCTACCCTTTGAGACATTCTCCTGTGATTTCTCGCCCCCTCCTTAGGGAGTAGGGATGTGCGTTAAATTTGAGTGTCCACTTTTTATATTTCTTTATGTTATTGTGTTCTGCTTATTGTTTTGCTTCTGCTTTCTTTGTGTTCTTGTTCTTGTTTATCAATTTTGCTTCCGCATTCTTATTTTTGACATGGTATCATAGAAAATTGGTTTTTGAAGATTCACTTTTGTTGAGACATGTTCTGTTGAGTTTATTGTTGAGTTTATCCATTAAAGATTATATTTTGAGATCGTGCAATGTTATAAGCAAGTAGGGTTCCAGGAAACTACAATTCCCGAAATCAAACCCTAATCTCACAATGTCAACGCTACCTAGTCCACCTATAGATGGAGAAGATAAGCCCTAGCAGACCTCCTTCAACATAGTGTTTCCCAATCAGCAAAGACATATGTCATTTCTGATGGGGAACCCTAAAATCAAACCTCTAGCGGGCATCTGCTCCTCCAACGATGCACAAGACCCTCTAGGGTAGCCTCTATGTAACATCTCTAGCGGTCACAACCACAAGGGCTCGGACGAAGAAAATATTATTCTCCAAGCAATGCAATGAAGATCTGGAGATCTTGTGAGAAGGGATTGAACAATCCGATCTCTTGAGGGTGCATCCCCTTATGCACTCTTGGCGCGCACGATATCCTAAAAGTCTCTCGGCAAAGCCATCCCTATCTCCGTGCTCTAGGCTGCACAGCCCCTGCATGCCTGCAACCTCTTCATTGGCAGTGATGATGTCCCGCCATGGTGGAACTTCTACAATGGTCCTCCAGAAGATATTGCACCTTCAAGCACATCTCCAAGATGAGGCTCAATCCAACTTTCTTAGCATTGGTGATCACTCGCACCACTGTCGAACGCCATGTGATCATTCAAGGAGAAGGTGGGGAACCTCCAGGTCTTCTTGCGCATTGGTAGCATTGCATTTTTTGTATCCCTTAGGTGGGAACCTTATTTTCTTGGAAGAGAATGGGCCTGTGACTCCCAATATGATTGATACATGCTCGTATTCTATCAAATATAGGAGAATGGGGGAGTCGGAGTTGGAACTTATTCTTCAGGACTTCTACTTTCCGTCCATGACTATCAGATCGACATTGCAGACTTCTACTGCCATCAATCGTCTTCCACTGAATATCGACTACTTCGTTGGGTGTCTCAATCCCAGACTACTAATCCACGTTGGACTTTCTTATTCTACAATGACTCATCTCATGCATGATGAATCCCCATTCCTCACTCTTTATTCTTTTATTTTAGCTAAATATCTTGGCAAAACATCATGCATATAGTTGTAAATACAATAAATTACCAATAGGCATGCCTTTGTTAATATCTATTAATTAGCATGATTTGTGCAAAAATAAAAGAATAAAGAAGGAAAGAAAAAGAAGGAAACATTTAGAATAAATATTGAGTGACCTGAACCCAAGAAAGGGTCCAGCATGGGCCTGATCGCCAAATAAAATAAGTAGAGAGAGATAGAGCCACTCTACGTGGTATATGTTTCTTACTTATGTATATAATTTATTTTTACAAAAATAAAAATATGTTTTTATCCCCATGTAAATGCTTCTAAAAATAAAATAAAAATTTAAAAAAATAAAATAAAAAAAATAAAATTCTCTCTCACCTTGTATATGATACACGTATATATGTATTATTACCTATTTATTTTATACTTGTAAATAACTAATAAAAATAAAACAAAATTTATTTTATACTCTAAATATTATGTTGTAAATAAATAAAATATAAAATTGAGGTATTTATGCAAAAACAAGAAAATAAAAATAAATAGACAAAATACATAGGTATATTATACATGTATATAATACAATATACTGTATATAGACTAATTTATTTTTCATAAAAAATTAAAATCACAGAAAAAATTCCTTGAAAAATAATAAACATTTCTTATTTTGTCATTATTTTTAATTTAAATTCATTTATTATTTTTAATTTATTTTTTTATTTTCAGCTATTTTGTTGTTTATTCTATTTTGTCTTCTTTCCCCGCCGCACCTGATTGGTCCAAGGCGGATTGTTGACCCCAGTAAACTGCCCCCGCTGGACCTCTCTTCCCCCAGATCCAGTTTCCATCCGCCTTTCTCTTAATTTCCCCGAACCGATCTGACCGCCTCCTCCTTCCTTTCGCCACTACTATTATTGAGGGACAACCTACGATTCACGCCTGGCGAAATCCCTAGGATCCGCCCCTCGGTTCGCGCGCCCACATTATATACTTCTCGAACCCTACAGAGTATAAAATCTCCTCGAGCCCCATTTTGCTATGCATCTTTGGCCGCCCCCTCTTCTCTGATGATCTCAACCTCCACCCACGTGTGACATCGTGCGTTCGAGGCCGTTGTAGAGAGGATTCGAGCCCGGAAGCCTTAGGTCCGACGAATACATCGCTGAGCTCCGCCGCGAGGAGAGCCCAGCCTCTGGACCCATCGAACCATCGAGGCGAAGACCCTCGGAGGTCCCTGACCTTCAGCCCAGACGATTTCATTCACCAGGTAGCTTTGATTCCTTCATGCTCGCTTTTAATTCCGACCTTTGAGCATGGGATCATCTGAGTTGTTCAGCCTTATTCATCATAATCGGACCCTCCAGTTTCCATCCCGATGATTGTGGCACCTCCGTTAGACCTCTCCCCATCTTCTACACCCTTTCGTTCACCTCGATTCGCCCAGGAACGGGGATTGAGCCCTCCTCCATCGTCACTTCGTCGAAGGGCACGCTCTGCCTCATCTACCACTCGTTCCACGTACTGACAGGTCGAGGCACTTTGCCCACGACCCAATAGATCATCTGTGCAGGTCTAGAGCTGAAAGGGCCTCATCTGGAGGTTCGAATACCAGAAGCACAACAGCTCTAGGTCTCCACCTTCGTCAGGCCATCTCCGACGGTCTTGGCCTCATCGGAGCATCGCCATTGCTGCGGACAATCACCAGCATTCTTTTACCCATCCGAGCAGCCCCGGAGGATGTCCCTATAGCACGTATCGATCGAGCGAAGCTCGTCGACGACGAGTTCTTTGCTGCTCTTCCAGAGGTCACCTCCGCCGTTGGATCGAGGCCTCTCCCAGTTCTAATCATTGCCATCCATCATCCAAGGCATCTCGACTGTCCGATCCATCTGAGGATCTTCCTGCATCCGTCCATCGTCGAATCGGTATTCCCTGCGCTCTGTCGTCTAATCATAAGTGGATGAGGTCGACCGTTGGATCGCTAATAAGAATGGTATTTGCATTTAGGCCCTCCTACCTTTTTACATTTCCGTATTAGTCCTGTAAATATTTTCTGTAGTTGTTTTTTATCTTGGATATTTTGCATCTAGGAGCTTATTATCTTGTTATTTGCATTTTAGTCCCTCTGTTTGAGCATCATGTGGTCTGTCACGTGACGTATGGGTTATTTGCGTTGCGGAACCTAGACTTTATAGTTGTTCTTGTATGAAGTTTTATTATTCGTATTTGCATTTATACCCCTGAGTTACTGGTTCACGTGCTGCCCACGTGTGGAGTTGGATTTTTTGCGAATTCAGCCCTGTACTAGTTCCATGTGTTACTGTTTCGTTGAAAACTTTCCAATAATTGCATTTTGATCCATGTATGATGTGTGATATATTTTTTATTTAATAAATAGCAAAACATTGTCCAAAACTCACGAGATTTACATGGCTCCTGCCATAGTGTAGGAATTTCTTTGAATTTTTAATATTATCTTGTTTTTATTTATTATTTTTAAAAATTCAAAAACCACAAAAATTACCTATGTCTGTTTTTAAAAATAAACTAAAAATATTAAAAACACTTAAAAAATTCTAAAATAATTCTTGTATGCTTGTTTTGTGTTGTTTTAATTACTATCCAATTTTTGTTGCATTTCCCTTTTAAAAACCATATAAATTTAAAAAGAGTAGAAATCTTAGAAAAATCAGTAAAAATTCATTAAAAAATGTATTTCACTTGTTGTAGTTAGGTTTTTATTTCTAGTTTGTCATAAAATTACCGCTTGAATTTTATAGTCATTTTAAGCAATTTTATATCGCCTTTAGATTCTGGTTGTGCACTATTTATGATTTTTGACCTTGTTTGATTTTTAGAAAATTAATTAAAAATAAAAAAATCTAAGAAAATTAACAAAAACATTTGAATATTTTAAAAACCCAAAAAATACTTTTATTTAAATTTTCTGGGTGTTTTTGATGCTTTAAATAATGGTTGAATTGTGCCTTTTTGGTTCCTTATAGCCTTTAAAAATTACAAAAAATTTTGAAAAATTAAAAACCACCATTTTTGATCTTTTTGGGATTGTCGACTACTTCGTAGCGTTAGCATCACGTGCTCCTTGTATTCGACCCTGGTAGCTATACCAAGTAAAAATAAATAGCAAGACCACTTACCACATTGATTGTTTGATTTCTAGTTTGCTGGTCTGTTTTTCTTGATTGATTTAGCCTTGTTATTCGGGTCGCAACGACTGTGACTATTACTTACCCGAGTATCGATAATTTTGGGTCATCAATGCACGAGAAGGTATCATAGCTACTATTACATGCTCGACTAAGGCTCTTTCCTGATGACTAGAAACTTGTTGCCCGTCCTCGAGTAAGGTCATCTACCAACAACGGATCTTCAAATGGGGTGTATCTATCCTTGTTCAAGTATCCCTGACTCTCTTTGATTTATCCAGTGAAGATGTGATGTATAATTTGCTTTTGTGCAAGCTGCAACATTCTCAACTCCATCTTGAGTTGGAGTGTTGGGGTATCTAATAGAGGGGTAATTGGATCTCTCCAAGATCCAATGGATTATATAAGAAGCCTTATACCCCACGTTCTCATTGAGTGATTTCATTCTGCTGTTTTTTTTAGTAGTTAAGGGGAAGTGGGTGGGGTTGGAAACCTGATCATTGGAGTGGGAGCCCGCTGCTTCTACCAACATACCATTAAGAGGTTCTTCATCCCGCTCCTTACAGGATAAGGTTGCACGTTAATCTGAGCGTCAACTTTCTATATTTCTTCATGTTTGCATGTTCTGATTATTGTTTTGCTTCTGCATTCTTCATGTTCTTGTTCTACTTTATAAATTTTGCTTCCGCATTCTTATTTTCAGCGTAACAAATATCATTGGACTTTAGGGAAGACCAAATCTATGTGTCTCAATATTCGTTAAATCTTATCTCCTCCATCCAAGCCTGATTGGATGGGTCCTTGTAAGTTTTTATTACAATAAGATATATATTATAGAGGTGTGATCCTATGACAAGAAAAAGTTATAAGAGCATGGAAGGGATGATTCTGTACCACATGATTCACCAAGAGAGAGAAGACCAGGAGAGAGAGAAAATAAAATCATGTGGTCCAGAATCATTCCTCTTATGCTCTCAAAAGTTTTTGCTCTAAATCACTCCTCATATATTATATATTAAAAATAAATGAATAGTGGACCTGCTATAACGGGTTTTATATAAAACAAAAGATACGGTACAAGTGACAAGATCGAGGACTAGATTTGTATAGAATAAGGCTATACGTCTCAAAGGTAATGCAACGTGTAGATCGTCAAATGTCTTCTATAGACTTTGTTTGTGAAAATAATAATATATGTGAGATAGCGTTTACTTTAATATTGTTCGATGCCTGGAGTGGACCATATGAGGTGCCGTGGTCTATGAAACTATACTATAATAGACAACTACACGTTCATGAACGGGAAAGATTTTTTTTTTTTTTGGAGATAGTGGTAGGCTCAATCTCATTACAAATAATTATGGTCATCGCAACTTAGGTTTTTGTCTCCTGCACTTCAATTATTGAGAGAGCACGTTAGAAACGCACTATTAAGTCTTGAGTCATTCTTTAGATTCTACGAAATATCTTTGGAATAAGTGGGCTATATTGATTCGGTTCGATTGAAAAGCTTAGAGGTCGCATTCACTCAAAGAAAGTTGAAAATTGCAGAAAGCGATTTCCCAGGCTCGGTTTGATTCTTTGGAATATGATTATAATGGAATAGAATCAAGCAAGCAATTAGAAAAGAATCCAGAGTTTTCCCATTTCATTGCTTGGTTCACGTTATGAATGAAACCTTAAATTAGTGATCCATTCATTTCTTGTGTTTGGTAACGGGAGGCAAAGAAAAAGTTAACTTTTCACTTGATATATTTGGTTTACTTTAATTTAGAATTGTTATTCTTAAACTTAAGCCCATGTTCGTCTGAAAAAATAAGCAATGGAATAAGAGGTCAACACCATGCCCAGCACAGTTTCTAACAGTATGGCTATTCATATTTACATTTTATTACTTCACCTTATTTAACCTTTGTTCCTATCATTATTCCACCTTACCTATTTTTATTTCACTTTATTCTCCTTATTCATATTTCCAGTCAATCAGAGAATAGACCATTATTCTCGTTATTTCTTATCCTTATTTCATACAAGATATCAACCAAAGTTGAGCATTTTACTGTTGTAATATAACATAAGAAATTAATGTGAAAGAAAAAGCTTTGTTATTGTTACTGCTGAATATAACATAAGAAAGAAGGAAAAAATTATAACCTCATTTTGGAATCTCGTTATACCCACTTTGATATGAAAACAAATATGAATATATTAGTATCCAATATGTTATGTTAGCTATATACATTTAAAATAAATATGAATATTGATACCACTTTGATATCCATAAAACGATATATCTCCATATTTGTATATACATCTTAATAATTTGAGATAGATATCTTCAATACCAATTTACACAAAAAGATGTCTTCTGTATTTTTTTGAAATTTGTATCCGTAAATGTATGAGTTAGTATATGTGTATCCGTACACATATGCAAACATAATTATATACTTATTTGTAATCATATGTAATAAACTATTATTAAATAAATATATTTGGTATACTTGTTTAATATGAATGCCCATTATACCCTCTTAAATTCACACACACACACACACATATATATATATATAAATATATATATAGGGAAAATGTGTATGCCCCTTAGGGGGAGCTAACTTAGCTCCCCCGCCCCTTTTTCACAAAATTTTTTTATTTTTTTTTGAAATCTAAAACCGTGTAAATTCATTATTAAATCCTTATATTATGTCATTCAAATTTCATGCGAAACAGAGACTCCTACGACCTCCATCCAAACCGGGTCGATTTAAAAAATTATGTTACCGTTAAAAAAATGACGGTCTGGATGGAGGCTGTAGGAGTCTCTGTTTCACACGAAATTTTTATGACATAATATAGGGATATAGTGATGAATATTCACGGAAAAAATTTCAAAAAAAAAAATAAAAAAATTAAAGAAAATAGGACGGGGGGAGCTAAGTTAGCCCCCCTAGGGGGCAGCCCCATTTTCCTCATATATATATATATATATATATATATATATGGGAAAAATGTGTATGCCCCCTAGGGGGAGCTAACTTAGCTCCCCCCGCCCTTTTTTGACATAATTTTTTTTTATTTTTTTGAAATCTAAAACCGTGTAAATTCATTATTAAATCCCTATATTATGCTATTAAAATTTCGTGCGAAACAGAGACTCCTACGACCTTCATCCAAACGGGGTCGATTTAAAAAATCCTGTTACCGTTAAAAAATGACTGTCTAGATGGAGGCCGTAGGAGTCTCTGTTTCACACGAAATTTTAATAGCATAATATAGGGATATAGTGATGAATATTCATGGAAGAAATTTTCAAAAAAAAATAAAAAAATGGTGAAAATGGGGTGGGGGGAGCCAAGTTAGCTCCCCCTAGGGGGCAGCCCCATTTATCCCTATATATATATATATATATATATATATATATATATATATATATATATATATATATATGGATTCATCTATACTGGTTCCACTTACATATCTATCTATAACATCTATTAAGCAGGGGGTGCCCACCGACCATGAATTAATTTTTCGTAAGCAGATTCGAATTTTACCCCGTACATTGTATCATCTTTCCACTTTCACCCTTCATCTTTGCAGAAATCCTACGCTACGTCCATCGACCCATCATTCGCCATTTCCCCTGTCGACCACCTTCCTACTGAATCCCTACCTGCCGCTCCTTTCCCTTCCGTCACCTACCTCCTCATCCACCAACCCCGTCTCCTCCTCCGAGCCCCTCCGTTGCCGCTCCGCCACCCTGTCTCTGCCGCAATCCTCTGGCTCCCCTCCATCGCCATCCCCCTCTGCCTCTTGATTCTTCGGTAACCTGAACTCAGTGCGATCATTTGTCCTATCTCCATTCCACCAGCGACTGATTTCTCTACATAAGCACTGTTGATTCCCTGCACGTGTGCCATAGGCACATCGCTCCTGTTCGCCGATGTTTCTCTGAGTGCCTCCCCTCTGCTCCCTCCTCCATTCTCCAGAGACGTCGAGGGTTCAAAAGTGCCCACCTCCTCCGTGACCCCATAACAACTAAGCTATTAACACTACTGTAATCACTTAAACATTTTGTTATAAAATAATCCCAACTGTAAAAAAGAGCGGCATGCTACATGAAATTTCCACCATGTACAGGGTACCATGTGTAGGGCATGAGGAAAGGCCAGATTGCAGAAATGGATGCAAAGAATATATGCCCAGTGTGATCAGCACACAAACAATTACATAAGAAGTTATAAATAGAACAAAATAGGCATCGAATGTTACAAGAAATAAGTCTGAATCAAGCTTTGTCAAATGCCTTGAAGAAGTCATCCATCATAACTTTTTGTCCACTTAACGCAAACCAATCAGTCAAAGTATATGGCTCAAGGACAATCTGTTGTTGCAAAAAAATTGGCATTCTCAGTTCACCTCAGCACGGCATCATGGACTTGCTGGGGCAAAAGACTGGTTTTCATTGTAGTCCTACTGATCATGCGACTTTTATAATCAGTAGCTTTTTTTTGTATTATTATGCGTTGTCCCCGTCTTCTGTGAATCCTCTGTCTAACAACCTGTGTGTCTGAATAATTGCTCTGGAGTGATGAAACATGAACTGTTAAGAGTATGTGCATACAATGATTAGAAAATTAGAGGAGGCTAACAGTTTTCAAACTTCTACGATGTTAATAAATAAGCATAACTCATTACTGATATATATTTTACTTTCACATATATTTTCCCTTTTATAACACTAAATGGAAATAGTACTTCAAAGTACAAAATAACAATACAGAAACGACAACCTGTTAATTATACAGTGGGAGGATAACCACGATTAATGGCGATATCGACATTGAATAATTCGGGATGATTTCTTTGCAGGTTCCATTCATGGCAACACTCCAATAAGAGCCGCACCGCAGTACTCAGCCCAAGAACTATGGCAATTTGCCAATTCCTGTGGAGAAGCATATCATAGGTGATGTGAAATGAAATCAAATTGATGCAGAAAGGACTTTTTAAGCAATGCATATTACGAGATGCCTACTGCTATGGGGAAAGGAAAAATCGTTGGAGTTTCAAAATATGTCAGACCAAATAATTTGACACATGGGTACATGATCCAATTAGATGTTATTCTCCCTCGGAATAGCATTGAAGTAGCTTGCAATTTTCTTTTGGAAGTAAAAGGAAGTTCATCCAGTGCAGGATACTACCCATATTTTATTAAAACTTACAAAAGTACGCAGTGACCCCTTATAGCAACCTTTCAAACCCGCAATTACACAGACAATGTCGTTGCTCTGTGCACTACTTTCTCAACATAACATATCCCGTCTGAAAAAGAAAACCCTACAGGATCAAATTGTTGTAAATAAGATTACCAGTTCATACATTAAACAGTATAAAATCGGATCCAAATGAATTAACAGAGAAACGATACAGATTAAAATCATATTAATCATATGTTTCCCAATCATTATCCGATTATTCAATGTAAACAGGAACCGATTAAAAGAACAGAAACACAAAGACGGGCATGATCCAGAAAGGGTAAAGCAATAAACGTATTGCAGCAAGCAAAATAAAACAGAGATTAGTTTAGAAGTCACCGAAGCGTCCATGAAAATAGACTGTCCTTAGAGAAGATATCGCCCCCACAATACCGATGCGTAGGGTACTGGCGATCCGCTCCCAGGATACGACGGTTCACGATCGTCGTCGGCGCACACAAACGGGATCGTCCTCGATTGTACCTCAGAGAACTGCAGCCGAGAGAGGAGAAGCGAAAGACGTTCGTCCGCGAGAGGAAGAACAAGAGAGACGGCGTGAGAGAGAGGTTTTTCTTGCGAGTGAAGAAAAACCGAGTCGAGTGAGGGATATAAATAGAGGGTCTCGCGTCTTAAAGACGCGACCTTTGGTTTCCAAAAATGCGTCCCGAAAACGCATCCTTTCGGATTCCAAAAAACGCGCCCATAATGGCGAGTTGAATTCCCATTTAAGTCGACTTACCAAATTAATCGTACACGATTAATTTAATCGACTTACCAAATGAAATCTACAGCAAAAGTATCGAGATCCGAATTGACTCTCCCAAGCTCGAGCCCGAGCCCGAGCCGGAGACGGAGCGGAGCGGAGCGCGCGCGCGCGCGTGTGTGGTCCTCCATTCCTCCTCTCTACTATTGCTACAAGAGCTTGGGTTGTGAACTCATACATAAGTCCACCAAAAAGTTTAGTTCTCCCCGGTGTGGGACTAAACTTCCACCCAAACTCCCATATTTCAAATTTGGGAATTCCCAACTTTCCCTCCAAACCATTTGGTTTCCCAATTGAAACCAAATTGAATGCCAATTGTAATTACATAGACTTTCCAATTAAAGTCTAAATACAACTTTGAATACAACAATCCCCCACGAATTCACCAATTTGAAAAGGAGATTCAAAAGGATTTAAAAGACTTCTTTCGGCTGCCCACACTTTGCTTTCAGTAAAGGTACCTTCCGGTTTGAACCTCTACCTGAGTTTACTACTTTCACTTTAACAGGAACGAAGTGAACTACGTCTTGAACTTTAGACCTTGGTGTTAAAGTATACGGTAGAAACAACAAAGCGTTGTTCTTGGTACAATCTTTAGGGTTGGTGCTCTTAAAGGCCATGCACCCTTATCCTGTTTCATGAGTGTGTTCAGGAAAGACCCTCTTCCTTTAACTGCAGCCCACAGTAACACTCACATAGGTGGCGTTCTCCAAGGATGCACTGCTAACATCCTGCCCTAAGGCTTGAACCCATTCAGAGCCTACGCTCTTCCTAAACTTGCAGCTTAAATGGCACTCAGGCTTCCAGGGATAAGACACTCATGCTTACGCATTAAACTTAGAGTGCCAACCAGTTCTCCAAACAGCTTGTTATTACCACATTGAACCTACTTTGTGGGATCTCCACTCAGTTAGGTTGGGTTGCTACTGTAGAGGAACTCCCAATGGGTCTCAGTCCCATCCCAAGCCTAGACTTTAGGACCAAAGATCTATCAAGTCCCTTAGTCAATGGATCTGCCGTGTTGTCTTTGGATCCAACAAAATCCACAGCCAACACTCCTCGAGACACCAAATCTCTTAACGTCTTAAGTCTGATTTGTATGTGTCTCCTTGTTTTCTGGTTGAACTTTGAACTCTTGATCTTGGCAATTGTGGTCATATTATCACAATGTACCGAGATCGCAGGAACAGGCTGACCTACCATGGGAATTTCAGACAGAAGTTCCCTTAGCCATTCAGCCTCAATTCCAGTGGTGTCCAAAGCACACAGCTCGGCCTCAAAAGTGGATCGAGCTAGAATGGTCTGCTTCACAGACCTCCAGGAGACTGCACCGCCTCCAAGGGTAAATACATACCCTGTAACACCATTACTCCCAGACTCCTCTATTTTCCCTATCCAGCTTGCATCACTGTATCCTTCTAGTACAGATGGATGTCTACCATAATGCAAACTAAGAGAAATAGTTCCCTTCAAGTACTTCAGTACTCGATCCAGAGCCTCCAGTGAGTACGGTCAGGACAGCTAGTGTATCTACTCAGCTTTGCAACCGAGAATGAAATATCAGGTCTCGTGCAATTTGCAAGATACATTAAACTTCCTATTACTTGGTGATGAACCTCAGTTTCATCATCTTTATTTCTCATAATTAACCCCCTTGCTTAAGTTTTTGTCAATAAATCCTTGTTAGTGTCTTATAATTAACAGAGTCCTAAATAAATTAAAAACCACAAAAAATGGCAAAACAAAAATTCGTGGTATTTTTATACTTAAAAATACCCTCAAAAATATTTCGGGCCCTTTGTTGATCTCTTTTCGAGTTTTGGCCAACATGAAACTTGTAGATCTCGTCAAGATCTACAACTTTCATGTTTTGAGTTTTCTCAAATTCGGCCAATAGGGCCCTCAAAAGACATAAAAACCCAAGGAATAATCTGGTTGGGCCACGTGGCCCATTCTGGGGGCGCCACGTGGCCCGGCTCTCTTATCTTTTCCGTCCTTTTTCTAGACCGTTGGATCTCTACCAGATCCAACGGCCAGGCATTCTCCACGACCTGCTTCCATCAGTGACCGCTCGATCAAGATCCGCACCTAATCACCGCCGCACGTAAGCGCTCTCACCAGAGCTTGCCACGTGTTGCCACCATCGCCCTCTGATCGAGAGTCAGATCCTCCATCTCCACCGTTATCTCCTAACCATCTTTCAGCCGTTCGATCACTTCCCGCTCTCCATCTTTACCCTCCATTCGCGCCGCGTCCCTAGCCCGACACGTGGCGCTTCCATCCGCCACCGATCATATCGCCCCCGATCTAATCACAGCCGTCCTTCAGCGCCCAAACGTAGGCCGTTGGATCTCCAGATCCAACGGCTGTTCTGCATCGTCAACCTCTCGCCTCGTTCTCTCTCCCACGACCACCACTCGCGAAGACCTCGCCCCCTTCCATTTTTTCCGACCTCACCTTCCACCATCTCCACTCGCTAACCGTCCCATGGTCCTCCCCAGTCATCCACCTCCCTCGCGAAACCCTCGTCAACCCACGAAACCCGCTCCAGTTCTCCCATTTCTCCCTCAAATCCTCGTCGTCCACCAACACCTCCGCCACTTCGCCCTTTAAAACCACCGCCTCCTCCACTGTCCCCAGTTATCCACCTTTACGTGGGAGGAGGCCCAGCCCTCCTCCGTCTCCCAGTGACAGGGGGAGGTGGAGGATCGAGCGAAGACGACCTCCCTCCCCGGTGAGATCCATCGCCGGACATGGCGATGTCGCGGCGCCTCCAGGTGACCGCCCGAGCTGCACGGAGAGGCTGGCCGTGTTCAGCGAAGACCCGGGGACCTTCTCGAGTCCCCAGCCCAAGCCATCACCTCGCCTCCGACCAGGTAAGCTTCTCGGATCTTTCTTTGTTTTTCTTCTTAGCTTTTTCCCAATTTTCATAGCTTCCTCACCCCTTTTCCCGCTCCATCGATCCTCCCATTAGAGCCGCCTCCGATCACCCTTCACTGCGTAACCCTCCGCTCACCTTCTTCCTCTGCCATCCCTCAGATCACTGTCACCCACCTCCTCCGCCACCCACGGCGGAGGAGCTTCAAGCTCTCCACGTTCTTCGTCCCCGCTGAGCTTCCACCGCACTTCACGTCGCACGCACGCACCCTATCGCTGGTTCGGCTATCTACTAACGTGCAGGACATCAAGAGCATTCAATGGACGGAGCTCTGCCGGAGCTATCTTCATCAACCTCGCGGTGGCCATCCGAGCTCCGGCGAGCTACGCCAGTGGCTTCTGGACCTTCCCCGGGCTCCGAGCTTCCTCGATGATCCTTCTTCGAGCTCGGGGGAGGTCTACCGTGATCGAGAGAGAGAGGCGGAGGAGGAGCTCCCTCACCGGAGCTCCAGAGTCGCCGCCCACCGCAGCAACAGGATGAAGTACAGTGACCGTTGGATGGCCCATCCCCAGCGACCATCCAACGGCCATGATGAAGCCACATAGACGTATTCCAGATGCCGTTGGATGCACCTGATCCAACGGCCACTATACGGCCACGTCATCGACTCCTCCAGCCGTTGGATGCGTTAGATCCAATGGACCACGATGCAGCCACGTGGCGACACCAGAACGCCCCTGAGCCTATGCCGCCAAGCCTCCAGGCTTGGGTCTGCCGAGCCTTGTCCGAGCCTGCACCGAGCTTCGATTTGCCCGAGCCTTCGCCGAAGCTAGTCCGAACCTCCGCTGATCCCGAGCCAACTTTCGAGCCTCGAAGGTGCGTGCCTGACGCGTGCCTTCTGGGAAAATTGCGGAGAAGCCCATATCTTCTCCAGAATTGCATAATGGTCTAGCGTCACGTGCAGATCACACGCTTGGTGGGTAAATTACATTGAACCCTCGCGGGTTTTCCAAATTGCAAAAATACCCCTGTGCGTGTGGTCAGATTACAGGGAAGGTCCAGCTTCTTTATTTATTTACTTTTTAGTCCCTCCCAGGGACCTTTATGCAATGTTATTTTCATGTTTTCTTTCATTTATGCCCCTGCTTTCTTTTGTATGTATCTTGAGCTACATAGCTCCAATCGAGTTGATTTCAGTTTCGTTTTGAAGCTCTTCTCGTCCTCTTCACTATGGCATGCTTGGATCTCAGATTTGACACTATGGACCGTGATGTATTATTTTATTATCTAAGTGTCTTGATCGCTTTATTTATCATGTCCGCTTGCTTAATAAGAGTAGAAGGCTTCTTACTGCTGACTCAGTTTGACTTGCATTTTTTGCTATGGTTCAAGTGATTTTTATTGGGCGTAACATTTGCTTTGCATGTCCCTTCATTTGCACTATAAAAAAAATGTTTAAAAAAATATGCATGTTCATTTTAATTTCATTGTCATGTTGTGTCTTTGCATCATTTGACCTATATGCTTTATTTCAACACTTGATTAAACACGCTTAAACCCGATTAATAAGAGAGAGGCTCGTGTCCCTGAGTTCGACCTTGGTATCTTGCCAAGTAAAAAAAATAAATCTTCGATCACCTCATTTCGATTTTTGGCATATATTTAAATGAGGTGATCTCTTTGACGACCCGAATCGGCCCGACTACGATGACGATTACATGTGCTAAAAACACTTTATTAAGGGTCGATTTTGCGGTTCGTCAAATGGCGCCGTTGCCGGGGACACGGCTCATTTCTTTTATTTTTTGGATTTTTGTGTGTTTAATTTCGTGTTCCTTTTTATAGGTCAATTAACCACATTTTTTTTGCATATAAAATTTTTTCTTCCTTATTTGGTATCTAATTATTGTTTCTGTGGCAGGGCCCTTGACGGATCAAGGAGGCGAGGAGCAGGACGTTCCCCGCTGCGAGGAGCCGCAGAAGCATGCTTGGAGCAAAGGAGGAAGAAAAGAAAAAAAAATGTCTCGCATTTTTGTTGCATTATACTCTTAATAATTCGTCTTTTACAGCGGTCTTCGATCGAAGACTCGCGGTTGTAATCGAACGAATGTGGTTGTGTGGGGATCGTCCCCACTTGAGTGTCGACCTAGGATTTAGGCACACGGCTCTCCGAGCTCATTTTATTTTTTATCTTTTGTGCTTGATCGTAGGTTAGGACACACTAAAAAAATAGACGCACTTAATCTCGCATCACTTAGCTAAAATTCATGAAGATTAATCACCGCTAATAGATGCATGGTTAGGTGCGGCTTTTTCGACTTGCATACATGTTGGATTTGAGTTTTCAAAACAGCCCCAGTTTTTTTTTTCGCGGCTTTTATCGTCAAATCACTGCATGATTTATCGCTTAGCCTAGATCGTTGTTTCTTCGAATACATGTTTTTCTCGGCTTTCATTTTTCTAGATTGATCACCTAGGATAAATGGAAAATGGAATGAACGGTAGATGATGATTTTCTGATTGATGGCTAACCTTAATTCAGTGACAATTTAAAAATAAAATTGGGACTGTTAATTGCAAGTCAACTTAAAATGGAGTAAAATTCGGTTTTGGGAGAGCAACACCCGCGCATATGCCTTGATTCACATTTTCTTTGCGTAAAAATCAAAAGTTTTATCACCAATAAAACCGACAAGACAATCAACCAACCTTGGTTGGTTTCATGTGTGAGTTGGTGAAATTACGGGTTTGCTTGCTGGATTGAGCCATAATTGTTGCGACACACACCCCAAATCCGTAGTCACTCCATTTCATCTCCGAAGATTCATCCACTCACTTGTAAATCCATCCCTCTTCTCCGTTCACCTTGGGTCTTTTCCAACATCAATATCCATCTTTATACTTAGGCTAATCTCAGCCTAAGTATAGGGGGGACCCAAATCCCCGTGATTTTCTCTACTCCTCTTTTCTTGCCTTTATACTTAGGTTATTTCTAACCTAAGTATAGGGGGGAGTCTCTCTTATTTCCCGTATATTCTTCTATTTTCAAATGGACCTATGGACTCGTAACATCTAGTGCTATGAGGACATAGCAAAGTTTAAGGATAGGGGGGTATACCGTACATACAATTTATTCACTTTAGCTAATATCTGAAATTTTTGAAAAATTAAAAACTTTTTGGCTAAGGTAAAATTCGTTGGAATAAGAGAACTCAAAAGATTTCACGGCTTTTCTAACTATGTTACACTATTTTGATAAAAATATTTTCGAAAATGATTTGAAAAATGAGTTTTTCTTGTTTTGAAAAATCTTTTTGAAAAATGTTTTGAAAATTCTTTATTCGTGTGACATGGTTTTGAAAATTTTTTATCAAGGAAAGTTGAGTCTAACCTGTGTTTTGACTTTAAAAACTAAAATCCATAAAAATTGCAAAATTAAGAAAAAAAATGTGTGTTTTTGGATGAAGAAGTTGGATTAAACCTCTCCTCTTACACTTTCACCCAGGATCTGAAGTGTTCAAGGAGACTTAGTTTTTTTGAGGTCTTTTGAGATTTGCATTAACCAGCCTTAACCATCAGGGTCTTAGACTTAATCATCCACATTCCCCTAGGTCTCTAGATTTGCATGCTATATTCCATGCTTAGTCTCAGACAAAGAGAATATGATCAGCACATCACATGCATGACTGCGGTTTTGATTGAGATGAGTTGATTTTTTCACCTAAGAGATTGGGATGAGGAGGTCGAATTTGGATTTGATCTAATGATGCTCGAGGATGGGATAAAATCTTTGGAGGCTTCAGGAAACCTGAGTGTCAGCAATATTAGCCAGTATGAGAACTTGATTCTTATACTAATCTCTTGACATTGACCTAAGTGCCTGGGTGTGATATAAATAAAAAATTGTTGATCAGTGTGCGCCAACCTCTGGTAAAAGCAGTGGAGCTAGCCAAAAATACTACAAGTCATTGAAATTTCAAAGAAAAAGCTCTCATTCCATACAAAGTCAATTATCAAAAGAGCTTCCACCAAAGGCGAGCGCTCCCAAAATTTTTCAAAGTGTCCACTTGGACCACCGCTATTAGGACCAGGAGTCGGGCTTGCACCAAAAAAGGGCTCTGCATCGTAAATGCTACAAGTCTGGGTGTCGAAGGTACGATAGGTACTCAAAAGAGACACACCCCGGTGTACTCCCAGGAAAACAAGTGCAGACGGCTCCAAACTCTCTTGACGGACGCACTGATCAGCACCAAAAAAATGTGTTGCGTAAAAGGCACTAGAGAGAATCCTTGTTCCAATGAGAGGAAGAGAAGAATTGACACAATCCCATGCCCTCCATTTTCTGGCCTGCCATCTACATATTCTAAGTCTGACAACTAAAGAGACGGTAGACTGAATGCAAGATTTGATTTATTCCCTAGTGCTGAGGATTGGGTCCTTAGGAGATTTTCTTGGACAAAGATTTTGGGTGACGAATTGACTCTACTCTCAGAATTGCAGTTAACACTAAATTCATATCCTTTAGTTTATATGTACATCAGAGAAGAGTCTAGAGAAGTAGAGGAATTGGAAGCCTCTTGATTAAGGCTGGGTTGAACTCTAAGATTTTGGATCTCTGAAGCCGAGTCGACTTGATCAGATTAGATCCTGTATTCACAAGCACAAGGGGGTTAATCCCAACTTAGTCATTCCTTTTGATGCTCGAGGACGAGCATAGTTTAAGTATAGGGGGTGATGAACCTCAGTTTCATCATCTTTATTTCTCATAATTAACCCCCTTGCTTAAGTTTTTGTCAATAAATCCCTGTTAGTGTCTAATAATTAACAGAGTCCTAAATAAATTAAAAACCACAAAAAATGGCAAAACAAAATTCGTGGTATTTTTATACTTAAAAATACCCTCAAAATATTTCGGGCCCTTTGTTGATCTCTTTTCGAGTTTTGGCCAACATGAAACTTGTAGATCTCGTCAAGATCTACAACTTTCATGTTTTGAGTTTTCTCAAATTCGGCCAATAGGGCCCTCAAAAGACATAAAAACCCAAGGAATAATCTGGTTGGGCCACGTGGCCCATTCTGGGGGCGCCACGTGGCCCGGCTCTCTTATCTTTTCCGTCCTTTTTCTAGACCGTTGGATCTCTACCAGATCCAACGGCCAGGCATTCTCCACGACATGCTTCCATCAGCGACCGCTCGATGAAGATCCGCACCTATCACCGCCGCACGTAAGCGCTCTCACCAGAGCTTGCCACGTGTTGCCACCATCGCCCTCTGATCGAGAGTCAGATCCTCCATCTCCACCGTTATCTCCTAACCATCTTTCAGCCGTTCGATCACTTCCCGCTCTCCATCTTTACCCTCCATTCGCGCCGCGTCCCTAGCCCGACACGTGGCGCTTCCATCCGCCACCGATCATATCGCCCCCGATCTAAATCAAGCCGTCCTTCAGCGCCCAAACGTAGGCCGTTGGATCTCCAGATCCAACGGCTGTTCTGCATCGTCAACCTCTCGCCTCGTTCTCTCTCCCACGACCACCACTCGCGAAGACCTCGCCCCCTTCCATTTTTTCCGACCTCACCTTCCACCATCTCCACTCGCTAACCGTCCCATGGTCCTCCCCAGTCATCCACCTCCCTCGCGAACCCTCGTCAACCCACGAAACCCGCTCCAGTTCTCCCATTTCTCCCTCAAATCCTCGTCGTCCACCAACACCTCCGCCACTTCGCCCTTTAAAACCACCGCCCTCCTCCACTGTCCCCCAGTTATCCACCTTTACGTGGGAGGAGGCCCAGCCCTCCTCCGTCTCCCAGTGACAGGGGGAGGTGGAGGATCGAGCGAAGACGACCTCCTCCCCGGTGAGATCCATCGCCCGGACATGGCGATGTCGCGGCGCCTCCAGGTGACCGCCCGAGCTGCACGAGAGGCTGGCCGTGTTCAGCGAAGACCCGGGGACTTCTCGAGTCCCCAGCCCAAGCCATCACCTCGCCTCCGACCAGGTAAGCTTCTCGGATCTTCTTTGTTTTTCTTCTTAGCTTTTTCCCAATTTTCATAGCTTCCTCACCCCTTTTCCCCGCTCCATCGATCCTCCCATTAGAGCCGCCTCCGATCACCCTTCACCGCGTAACCCTCCGCTCACCTTCTTCCTCTGCCATCCCTCAGATCACTGTCACCCACCTCCTTCGCCACCCACGGCGGAGGAGCTTCAAGCTCTCCACGTTCTTCGTCCCCGCTGAGCTTCCACCGCACTTCATGTCGCACGCACGCACCCTATCGCTGGTTCGGCTATCTACTAACGTGCAGGACATCAAGAGCATTCAATGGACGGAGCTCTGCCGGAGCTATCTTCATCGACCTCGCGGTGGCCATCCGAGCTCCGGCGAGCTACGCCATGGCTTCTGGGACCTTCCCCGGGCTCCGAGCTTCCTCGACGATCCTTCTTCGAGCTCGGGGGAGGTCTACCGTGATCGAGAGAGAGAGGCGGAGGAGGAGCTCCTCACCGGAGCTCCAGAGTCGCCGCCCACCGCAGCAACAGGATGAAGTACAGTGACCGTTGGATGGCCCATCCCCAGCGACCATCCAACGGCCATGATGAAGCCACATAGACGTATTCCAGATGCCGTTGGATGCACCTGATCCAACGGCCACTATACGGCCACGTCATCGACTCCTCCAGCCGTTGGATGCGGTAGATCCAATGGACCACAATGCAGCCACGTGGCGACACCAGAACGCCCCTGAGCCTATGCCGCCAAGCCTCCAGGCTTGGGTCTGCCGAGCCTTGTCCGAGCCTGCACCGAGCTTCGATTTGCCCGAGCCTTCGCCGAAGCTAGTCCGAACCTTCCGCTGATCCCGAGCCAACTTCCGAGCCTCGAAGGCGCGTGCCTGACGCGTGCCTTCTGGGAAAATTGCGGAGAAGCCCATATCTTCTCCAGAATTGCATAATGGTCTAGCGTCACGTGCAGATCACACGCTTGGTGGGTAAATTACATTGAAACCCTCGCGGGTTTTCCAAATTGCAAAAATACCCCTGTGCGTGTGGTCAGATTACAGGGAAGGTCCAGCTTCTTTATTTATTTACTTTTTAGTCCCTCCCAGGGACCTTTATGCAATGTTATTTTCATGTTTTCTTTCATTTATGCCCTGCTTTCTTTCGTACGTATCTTGAGCTACATAGCTCCAATCGAGTTGATTTCAGTTTCGTTTGAAGCTCTTCTCGTCCTCTTCACTATGGCATGCTTGGATCTCAGATTTGACACTATGGACCGTGATGTATTATTTTATTATCTAGTGTCTTGATCGCTTTATTTATCATGTCCGCTTGCTTAATAAGAGTAGAAGGCTTCTTACTGCTGACTCAGTTTGACTTGCATTTTTTGCTATGGTTCAAGTGATTTTTATTGGGCGTAACATTTTCTTTGCATGTCCCTTCATTTGCACTATAAAAAATGTTTAAAAAAATATGCATGTTCATTTAATTTCATTGTCATGTTGTGTCTTTGCATCATTTGACCTATATGCTTTATTTCAACACTTGATTAAACACGCTTAAACCCGATTAATAAGAGAGAGGCTCGTGTCCCTGAGTTCGACCTTGGTATCTTGCCAAGTAAAAAAATAAATCTTCGATCACCTCATTTCGATTTTTGGCATATATTTAAATGAGGTGATCTCTTTGACGACCCGAATCGGCCCGACTACGATGACGATTACATGTGCTAAAAATACTTTATTAAGGGTCGATTTTGCGGTTCGTCACTTGTGAATACCTTAGTTGGGCTACAGGTACTCCACTTTTATTCTTAAATAGCGTTTTGGATGAATCAAAAGGAGTGCTTACAGCTTTGTAATCTTGATATCAAATTTCTCAAGTACCTTCTCAACATAGTGAGATTGAGAAACTACAATCCCATCAACTGACCTTGTCAGTTTGAGACCAAGATCACATCAGCAACACCCATGTCCTTCATCTCAAACTTGCTACTCAAGAATGCCTTAGTCTCATTAATAATCCTCATATGTGATCCAAACAACAATATGTCATCAACATATAGGCACAAGACAATACACTCATCACCTTTTACCCTTGGAATAGACACACTTGTCGGATTCATGAACCTTAAAGCCATATGACAAAATAGTCTTGTCAAATTTTCATGCCACTGCTTTGGTGCTTGTTTCAATCCGTAAAGGGATTTGACAAGCTTGCAAACCTTTCCCTCATTCCCAGGAGTCACAAGCCCATCAGGTTGATCCATATAGATCTCTTCCTCAAGATCGCCATGCAAGAAGGCGGTCTTCACAACCATTTGGTGGATAGAGAGATCATATACAGATGCCAAATGCTATGAGCATCCGGATTGTGGTCATCCTAGTCACAGGGAATAGGTATCAAAATAATCGATACCTTCCTTTTGCCTAAAGCCTTGGCAACTAATCTGGCTTTATATTTTTCAATTGATCCGTCAGGTCTAAGCTTTCTCTTAAACCACCCACTTGCACCCAATAGTAGAAGCACCCTTTGGGTAAATAAACCAACTCTCAAGTTCCATTAGCCATAATGGAATCCATCTCAGATTTGATGGCTTCCTTCCATTGTTTTGCTTCAGATGAAGCCATGGCTTCCTTGTAACTTGGTGGATCACCCTCGATCTGGTAGACAACGAAGTCGCTACCCAGATCCTTGGCTATCCGAGGTCTCTTACTCCTCCTTGGCTCAATCTCATCAGAGAGATCATTGGGTTCAGGTTGAGTCTCAACCCCCACATTCGATATCCTTTCCACTTGATCTGGAATAGATCCTGATGTGGAGGCGCCCTCAATGGTCAGATTCTGAGGAATCCCAGTCTTTAATGGAAAGACATCCTCAAAGAAGGTAGCATCACGGAGTTCAACAATAGTGTTGACATCTATGCTCGGTATCTCGGACCGAATTACCAAGAACCTATATGCATAGCTATTTTCTAAGTAACCTAAGAAGACCGCATCAACAGTTTTAGGACCAAGTTTCTTTTCTCTTGTGTTCTGGGACTAAAACCTTAGCGAGACAGCCCCACACTTTGAGATATCTTAAACTTGGTTTCCTTTTTCTCCAAAGTTCAAAGGGGCACTTTTCCATATGTCTTGGAGGCACCCTATTCAGAATATGGCAAGCCGTATTCAAGGCTTCTCCCCACATATAGGTTGGAAGTCCAGAACTCTGTAGGAGAGCATTGATCATGTCAGTTAAGGTTCTATTTTTCCGTTCTGCTATCCCATTTGATTGCGGTGAATAGGGCGCCGTAACTTCATGAACTATGCCAAAAGATTTTGCATTGTTCATCAAATAAGTTAGAGGTATATTCACCTCCTCTATCTGACCTAAGGCGTTTAAGCACTTTTCCTGTTTGTGTCTCAGCCTCATTCTTAAAGATAAGAAATTTCTCTAAGGCTTCATCCTTGGTTTTCATTAGATATATATAGCTGTATCTACTGCCATCATCTATAAAGGTGATAAAGTATTTCTTATTGTCTCGGGTCAACACACCACTAAACTCACAGATATCCGTGTGCACCAGATCCAAGATCTCACTATCTCTAGAGACAGACTGAAAAGACTTCCTAGGTGTCTTTGCTTGCACACATATCTCACATTTTTGAGTTTTATCAATTGTGTGTTTAGGGATCAATTCTAAATTCATCATCCTTTTAATCGAATTTAGATTTACATGACCCAATCTACCATGCCACAGATCACAAGATTCAAGATTATTCACAACTTGAGACACAGAACTAGAACATTCAGCATTCAAAACATTCAATTCATTAATGTTTACTGAATCACATCTAATTCTAAATAACAAGTCAAAGTCAGCCAAATAGCCTTTCCATAAAAGACACCATGTCTCAGAATAACAACTTTATTACATTTAAAGTTCAATTCAAAACCATTTCTAACTAAGATGGAGCCGGATAAAACATTCTTCTTAATGTCAGGAACATGCAGCACCCTGTGCAACGTCCAGACACGTCCAGAGGAGAACCTCAAGTCGACTTGTCCTGACCCTAGCACCCAGGCCGCAGAATCGTTCCCCATCTTCACAGTCCCACCGCTGCAGGTCTGATAAGAAGAAAACAACGTTCTGTCAGAACATATGTTTACATTGGCTCCCGTATCCACGAGCCACTCATTTGGATCATGGATATGGTATAGTTCAGGTTTTACAGAGACATACCCCTCGCTAGCCCCGAGTCCCATAGTGATCATGTTCACTTGTGGACTCCCGTCTGTAGCCTTAGGTTGAGCCTTCAAGGACGGACAGTCCTTCTTCCAATGGCCAACCTGATTACAGTGCCAGCAGGGTTTATTCTTTGCCTTTTTCTGGATCTTGCCCTTTGTTTCATTTTATTGTTATTGGGACCCTTTCCCTTTTTATCTTTGCCCTTCGAGGTCATAAAATTGACCTTAGCCTGAATATCAACAGGAAGCACAGGTTTTTGTTTCCTGTGTTTCCTCCTCTATGGCAATTGCCACCATCAAGTCATCCATAGAAATTTTCTCCTTTCTGTGTTTCAGGGTCATACCGAAGTCTTCCCACGACTTGGGAAATTTTTCTATGATGCACATGACCTGAAACTTCTCCGGAAGTTTCATTTCGGCATCCTCTAGACCATGGAGCAAGAGTAAAAACTCGTTTGCCTGTTCAGAAACAGACTTCCCTTCGGCCATGGAAAACTTCAAAGAATTTGGCTATGGAGTATTTCTCAATACCGAGATCTTCGGTGTTATACTTCCGATCCAAATCTTCCATAGCCCCTTCGCAGTCTGCGTGGATGAACAATATACGTCAAACAACGTGTTGGACAAAGCCAACAAGATGCAACCATGACATATACGGTCGCGTTCCTTCCACGCAGATTGCGCCTTATGGCTATCGGGTGAGGGGTTTTCCGCCTCCACCGTAGGACAGTCGGTTTCAAGCATCGAGATTAACCCTATGGTGGTTAACCAGATCTTCATGCGTTGTTGCCAACGCTTTTAAATTCTGTCCACCGAATTTTTCAGGCATACCCGTCATATCTACCCTCGATTTAAACATTGTTTCCGACATTCTAGAATCGGTTCGTGCTATCTTCTCTAAGATTGTTTTAAATAAGATTACCAGTTCATACATTAAACAGTATAAAATCGGATCCAAATGAATTAACAGAGAAACGATACAGATTAAAATCATATTAATCATATGTTTCTCAATCATTATCCGATTATTCAATGTAAACAGGAACCGATTAAAAGAACAGAAACACAAAGACGGGCATGATCCAGAAAGGGTAAAGCAATAAACGTATTGCAGCAAGCAAAATAAAACAGAGATTAGTTTAGAAGTCACCGAAGCGTCCATGAAAATGGACTGTCCTTAGAGAAGATATCGCCCCCACAATACCGGTGCGTAGGGTACTGGCGATCCGCTCCCAGGATACGACGGTTCACGATCGTCGTCGGCGCACACCAACGGGATCGTCCTCGATTGTACCTCAGAGAACTGCAGCCGAGAGAGGAGAAGCGAAAGACGTTCGTCCGCGAGAGGAAGAACAAGAAGAGACGGCGTGAGAGAGAGATTTTTCTTGCGAGTGAAGAAAAACCGAGTCGAGTGAGGGATATAAATAGAGGGTCTCGCGTCTTAAAGACGCGACCTTTGGTTTCCAAATGCATCCCGAAAACGCATCCTTTCGGATCCCAAAAAACGCGCCCATAATGGCGAGTTGAATTCCCATTTAAGTCGACTTACCAAATTAATCGTACACGATTAATTTAATCGACTTACCAAATGAAATCTACAGCAAAAGTATCGAGATCCGAATTGAATCTCCCGAGCCGGGAGGACGGAGACGGAGCGGAGCGGAGCGCGCGCGCGCGCGTGTGTGGTCCTCCATTCCTCCTCTCTACTATTGCTACAAGGAGCTTGGGTTGTGAACTCATACATAAGTCCACCAAAAAGTTTAGTTCTCCCCGGTGTGGGACTAAACTTCCACCCAAACTCCCATATTTCAAATTTGGGAATTCCCAACTTTCCCTCCAAACCATTTGGTTTCCCAATTGAAACCAAATTGAATGCCAATTGTAATTACATAGACTTTCCAATTAAAGTCTAAATACAACTTTGAATACAATACAAATATCCCCCCAAGGAACGAATACTCGATTCTCTGCCCTGAAATTCTACTTCAGATTTTTTTTCACTACAGTTTCATTCTCCAGTTGTCAAGGAGGAGGCTACCTTACGGGTGTACTTCATGTCTACAAGTGCTTTCCAATACCTTGTGGCTCTTGCTCTTGCCCATGAACGTAGTGAAGATCTTGCTAAACATCCTTAGGAGGTGTTAGGGGCATGGCCTTATATTTCAACGACATTCGACAAAATCTCCCTCTCCATTCTATAATAATTACAAAGATCAGGTCCCAACAAGGGTACCTTCGCATGCTCTTTATACTCCATATATAACCACTAACTACGGAAGATCACCTCACTGCTCCAAGCCAAAGAGGAACTACAAGATACACATATATAGTTTTTTTATGGTTAATTTCTGTCACTATATTGTAAATCCAAAAACAATAATTACAATTGAATTCCAAACAGAGCACATACCAAAATAAACAAAAATGGAGTGCAGTATAATAAATGAAAAAGATTTTTCCAATTTCACACCCTCGCTGCAAGGTCTACTCTCAGCTTTAGAAATCAAGCAGTAACCAGCTTCACATATATGAGAAGCATATTTGGTACATATCCATCTCAAGTACTCATAATTATTATGTATAACAGAATATTTATTTGCTGCATACTATCTTTTATTTAATACTTTTTTATGGATTCTTCTATCATTAAAATTGTAATGCATTTTTTACTTCCATTTCAATATTTCAGCAAAACATATATGGCAAGCATGCCAAATAGTCAGTGCTCAATCGGTATCAACACATCTTATATTTGATCATGAATAAAGTACTACTATCTGTTGCAAAGCCCGA